>NW_006498527.1:1143234-1248736 GCF_000471905.2 Amborella trichopoda | reverse complement strand
CTATATATATATATATATATATATATATATGGCGATTACCAACGATGAACCACACCAAATAATGTTTACCAATTTGTTCTATTTCACCCATTTTTTTGGACATCTTTGCTGATTTGAAATCTAATTAAATTTAAATTGCAAAAAGGAAAAATAGCGTAACGCAGATGTACTACCTGCATCAAGTATCATCTCAACATATTTCTTTCAACTTTCCTCATTAAAAAAAAGGAGACCTTTCATAACGATGAAAATTGCATGGCCAATAAGCTCTTGACTCCAGTGTCTAACTGGAACTGATAACTTGAACCAGGTCGCATGCAATTATACATGCCCATATTCAGCTATGGCCCTTGATTTTTATTTTTATTTTTTAAAAGAGGTGATAGTGCTCCCACATGAGCATATCGCACACTTGCTCCCTTGGGCAAAATGCCTCTTAGGGGGTTTCCATGATCTCAAGTTCAGGAAACCATTTGGGAATCTTCAGAAGAGTATTCAAACGATAAGAAAATAATAATAAAAGAAAAAGCTATCTAAACGACTAGATCTAACGGCATAAAATGTAGATAACATGTGTACAGTCCACCAGCTGACCCCAATTAATTAGAAAAAGACTATGATAATGATGATGATGATGTGTGCAATCCACTGCATGTGTGCAATCTAAGGCACGATTTCTGAAGGAACTTCTGGGTGCAATCTAGGGCACGATTTCTGAAAGAACTTCTGGGTGCATATTGAAGAGTATTTCCCTTTAGGTAGGCAGCTGGGCTGAGTATGTCCTACCCAAAACTTTGGGTGCTAAAAGTACTCCTAGCTAAGGTTTTGTCCAAGGGAGGAAATGTATGTTTTACTACTGCAGAAGCATATAATCCAACTGGAAAAAGGCACTTGCTTTGCTGAAATTTATTGTCAAGTGTCAAACTTCACAATGATCAGCCAAATTGGATAATAATATTAATAAAATTGCATCAATAAATTAACAACTCAATATTACAACCTAAGGGGATGCTTCCTCACATTTAGCATGCACTTCATGGTTGAGCTTCTGCAACCCTCTGAGGTTGAGGTGCTCTTTTTCTTTCTTTGACTCCTTTTGGAGGTACACCGCCATCCTTTTTCTCTTCCCCTTTTCTCTCAATTCGAGCAAAAACAGGTTTAGGTTCTGCCATTACTTGCCCTGCTTTAAGCCCCCCCCATCGGGTGTCATCCTGCACAGTGACCACGAACAGTCTTGACCAAATATAACCAAGTACAAAGAAGCAGATTAATACTTTCATGCAGTGTTCGAGAAATGAGAAACTCAGCTCGAGGCTTGGCCAAGTAAAGCCTGGCACCCTGGCAAGTGCTGCGGCAAAGCCTGGGACTGCCCCACGCCCCCCTGTTTTAAAAGAAATTACTTTTTTTCCTTTTTGGTCACCAGTCCGACTCAGGACTCACATAAGTCAGAACAGTTGTTTTGGGATCAGGACCATGGCGAGTGCCAGCCTGAACACATGTTTCTAAACACTGGTTTTATGTTCTTGCTCTTTTTATATTTATATATCAGACACTCCTCTATTTTAGTTTGTAAGAGTGCTAGAAAGGTGACACATAATAGAGTAGGTAAATCGGAAACAAATGATCTAGACTTTCCACAAGCAAATAGGTGCTTTTAACCTCCAACTAAAATAACCACAAAGAAAGCAGAAAAATTCTCAACTGGGGGTTTGAATTTTCCAGAAGAGCAAGAGAACAATATCAAATTTAATCTGAGAATTCAGAAGGACCAAAAAATCTGCATCACCAATTTAAAAGAACCCATACATAGAATGTAGAAAGAGATAATGGTTTTCAGTTCAAAGTTCAGTTTAGAAATTTGGTATAATATGCAATTTGTTGTGTAAAATACCATTGAAAGATACCCTAGGGTAAAAAACCACATTTAAATCATAACTCTCCCAAGAACAAAGAGGCACTCTATAAAACAAATGTTGCATGTTTGTTAGTGCAATGATGACGAGTTCTATCCCAGCATCACTCGTATATAAGCTCCCAACAGAGAAAAGCACATCATGTAAGGACTAAAACATAAGGGAAAATGAAGATATTAAAAAACAGAGAAATACCCAGGTGACAGCTTCGAACTGTGCCCTTGAATATCCGAGCTGTGAATACATCCTGAAAGATAAGGTTGGAGTGATGGGGGATAAGGCAATAGCTATTATCCTCACTGTTTCCAATATAATCACAAGATCCTGCAAAAACCCCATTTCAGTTAAAAAACTTTATGAAAAGCGAAGCATGTGACAGATCCAGATGAGATTTCTCCAGAAGCATTGATGCAATTTATCCTATTACAAAATAATCAAACAGGGAAAGCAACCACCATGCCTCTGATTTCAATTGGAAATTGTTACAAGTTGGCACCAGTACTTTAGAATAATTGAAACTGTGTGTGTGTGTGTGTGTGTGTGAGAGAGAGAGAGAGAGAGAGAGTAGGTGCTGGTACGTTCCTTTCGGACTGCCCTCTGACCACCTTAAGGAGGTGGTAAATACTGAAGGCAAAATTATTACCTGAACTACTCGAGGAAGGTTTGGTTCTTTTAAAGATGGCTATTGAAAGCCAGTAAAAGTATAAGAAAAGCTCACAGTCCCCTAAAACACTACAGAACCAGTAGCATGTTTGCAATTAACCCTAAATCAAAATATGAATTGTGCTAGTTAAAGTCAAAGGACTGGTAACAATGGAAGGATATGGAGATAGATGACATTTTTGACTTAATAAGAGGTGTAAGGAGGCCCTCAAGACCTGTTTCACCAATTCTAAAAATTGGTGCAATGCAAGGCAATTTATGGGGAGAATTAGAAGAAGGGCTTTTCTATAAAGTGACCAATTTATCTTCGTACATGGAAGTCAAAATCATTATTATCCCTTAAATTTCAAAATGGGTGGTTATAAGAATGTCATTGGATGGACACAAAGTTCCAAAAACAAAATCTCAGACGTCGTAAGTCATGGCCAAGCCATCCAATTTGATGTCTAATGAGTGGGAATGATTGTGACCTCCATGTACAAAAGATAAATGGTCTCTTTCTAGATAATCCCTTAGAAGAATAGCTGAGCTCAGCATTCGTAAAAACAGCTTGGCGGCAGAACTCGGGCCTTGACTGGTCTGAGCGATCCAGGCGAGTCCAAGTGGACTTGCAAGTTTGCTCCAAGTCGTTGAGAAGCCCGAAAGGATACTGAAAATTCAGGAAAAATATGGAAATTCAGAAAAATCAGAAAAAAAAAATCTATACAACATGGAAACGATAAGAAATTGACATTATTTCTGTTTTTTCCTATTTAAATTTTAAAGTGAAAAAAAATGAAGTTATCCAAAATATTAAGCCAATCCTCCAATCTTTGAGCTCAGAGTTAATTGATGCCTCCAACCTTTGTCAAAGCATCCTCAAGCCACCCAAATGAAATCCCCAAAACCAGATTTGGTTTCCTAGTTCAGTTCTAGCTGATCCAAGCCCTTGGAAATTTTGAGTGAAATAGTAAATCCAAAATAAAAATCTGGCAAATCTGATAAAAAAAAATTTCTTTTAACAAGCCTATGATTTGATGAAAAACCCAAAAATAGGCTTGAAGAACAATTTTCGTTGAAGATTGACCAAACATTTGAAAAGCATTCACAACTTTTCAGATTTGGTAAAGCTAACTCGAAATACTCAATCTCCCAAATCTGTAAAATATTATTTTCTTCTCAAATCTGATCAATCTAATTGACAGATCATGTAAAGACGAGTTTAGGACTGAAAATTTGGACGCAATTCATTGAGTCTACAAAGAAAATTAAAGGAAAAGAGGGGCGGATTTCTTTCCCCCCTTGATATTCCTGTATTTTAATTGAACACGGTGAGTTTTGCATGACTCACCGAATCACATAAATACTCGTGGAGTTTTACAGTACCAAGGTGATTTGATACAGTAAACGGGAGTACTGTAGCACATGTAATACACCCACTTGTTGGGCGGGTTATGGATGAGGCACCTGCCAAGCCTACGCAGCTCAGGCAAATCCCAGTGGGCTCACCCAAGTTTTCTAAATATAGTTGAAATGTTAGGCATTATTCAGGAGATTGTTATATAAAGGGAGATGTGAAGCAAGTATTTGAGTCATTGGGGAGACTCTCAGTTAAATCTATCTATCAGAATTACCAATCAAAAGAAGAAACTACCATGCAAAAAAAACACATGCAGTGTGGCTTGCTTTCTAATTCAATGGGGTTCAAAAAAAGAGAGATCCCAGGATATTCACTGTTTCCTAACCTCTATAATAAAATGATCATCATCAGTGATCCCCATCATCTGAGTTTTGTATTGGCTATCTTGTGTAGGAAGGTGGAAACTTTAAGTGTCACAGCAGGTTTAATTTTCAAAGACATGAAGCAACACTATTTTGACATGTCCAACCAACACATCAAAGTCCAACACAGCAAAAATGCCAAAAATTGTGATTCCTTACTGTAAAAGACAAAATATAACACAAAGAACAAAAGAGACCCCAGCACAACAAACGAGAAATTTAGTTTGTCTCTAATTAGACACAATAATCAACATGAAAGAAAACAATACCTTAGAAGCAGCTTCCGCACTGGCACCACCTTGCTTGAAAAGAGACCAGGGTGCATGCTCGTCCATGTATAAGTTACCCGCATTTCCAATTTCCATGACAGATTCACAAGCAGAAGATATGGAAAGGTTCTCATAATGGATCCTGGCTTTCTCAACCTAACAATAAATCATACTATGAGCAGATAGATATGTCAGAGGACCACAAAACAAAATTTCAAGAGAAAAATGGTACTTACTAATTCCTTCACATTATGCTTGAGAGGAATTTCTTGAGCTGCAGAAGCGGAATCAAAACCTAGGGTAGATTCGCAATTTTTCTTCAAAAGGCCAAGAGTACGATTAAGAAGATTTCCTGCACAAAAATGCAAGAATCCAGTGACAATGAGTTCATGGTATCTAACAATTGTATCAGTAAATTGTTAACCAAAGTAAATCAGATTGAAAATAATATTTTGACACATCAAGATAAAGTCACAAAGGAAAATGTTGAAATTGCGTAACCAATTGTGTTGGCAAGGTGTGCATTGACGATGTTGATGAAACGCTCTTCCGAATAGTCACCATCATTTCCAAATTCCACTTCACGCAGGAAAAAATATCTGACAGCATCAGATCCAAATTCAAACAAGAGATCTTTTGGTTCAAGTGTATTTCCCAAAGACTTCCCCATCTTCATACCATCCTAAAAATTTTCACAATAAAAGCATTGCTGCATAAAATGAAAATCGAAAAATGAGATAGATAATGCAAGGCATTATAAACATTGTTTAATACAGAGTACGGACTAAACAATTGTTAGATAGGACAAATGCTTCATGGACTGTGAGTATATTTAATTTCTCTGCAATGGCATTCTTGAATCTTTTATTTTTTTTTTAAATATTGAGAAAACAAGATGAACCCACATTTGTATACAACTCCAATTTCTTGAAGGACAGGGTACAAAAACGAAAAACATAAGGCCATATTGATCACTTGATTCACAGATTATCTATCTTTTAGAACACAATTGTAGAATATACAACCCACTTGACAATTCATCATGCTAGTATTAGAACTATACAACTAATAAAATAAGCAAAATGTTGAAATAGCCATGAAAATGACTGATTCATACATGAAACCAACCATTTTGGTTAACTGCTCGCAGAAGAAACTATCTTGACTAAACCAAATGGTTCATCAGTACATCTGTTCTTTTCGTTGTCAAAATCTGACTTACAAGAAGTCTTTGATATATCATATACCTTACTTAACAGACCAGATAGAATAATTCTCTAAACATGCTAACAGTTTGCAACTATTTTTATGAGTAATAACAAATGCAATATTTCTAATTTATGGTATTCTTAAGTCCACAGCTCCATAACCCCATGAAATAATTTATGTGACTCAAAAGAAACAAAAAAAATTAAAATAATGTTTGGTACAGTCCTACCTGGTGAAAAACATACCAAAAGATAGTACAGCTGATGGAGGTTCACATTTTAACATCTTTTATAATGCCCACCAAATGGAGAACAACTGGGGGTTTACCAAGTGTCTCAACCATCTGATTTAAACAATTTCCCTCACACTTGATGTTTTCCTATCTAGCAATAGTTTACAGCTCCTCTTAAAACTAGAGATTCCAGCTATTCATTCACATAACTCTGCAATATCACCCAAACTGTATATCACATGCGACAATTCTGAAGAAATGGGTTGGTAGCCCATTCAGTTCAATGTAATAGGGCTTTCATTTGTTGCTTTGTTTTTAACATTTTCAGTTCAAGTAACAACTATGACACCAATCTTTCTACTCTAACTTTCAAGCTCTTATTAAATTTCTTGTAATATTCATCACAATTGGTTATGTGAAGATGATTAATGTAGTAACAAAACTTAAGTAAACTATTTTCCTAGAAGAAACAAATCAAAAAGCCAATTTATGGAACTTGGGAGATGACTCACCAAAAAGTGCAAGGCGCAACAAAAAAAACAGGACTATACTCCCCATCCTAAACTACTTAGAATGTGTTAGACCTCTCAAAGATTTTTACCATAATTGAAAAAAATGGTGTTAACCCCAGTTTTGCATAGCAAACAGAACACACAATTTTATCTCAGTACTCCATTGTTTGTTCTCTTACAGGCTTAAGGCCCACAATTGTACACAATACAGTATGCAATGAAAAAGGTCATTTATCAGGGGAAAAAAAGGAAACTGAATCCAAGGATTTCATGTATGTTGATGCGACAAAAGGTTAAAAAAACAAAGTACAAAGCAAGCAATGGAATCAATTCCTACTCATGAAAACTGCACGGGGCGCCATCTACAAAATTGAATTTAGCTATACACAGCTCCTAACATGATGACAAATCACAATAATGAGCCAATGAGAATATTCATTTCTAAAATTGAATTCAGTTGTGTGAAGTTCCTAACATGGTGAAATTGCCCAAAATATTGAGAACAGCAGAGCTTGCATGAAAATAAATCCAGATGAGAAGCAATACCTTTGTTAGAAAACCATGGCCAAACACCATCTTTGGAAGATCCAAACCTGCTGACATTAGCATTGCAGGCCAATAAACAGCATGAAACCTTAAGATGTCCTGCAAATGTATGAGATGGACTGTCAAAAAAAATGGCTATAATATATAACAAGTTCAACATATATTGCTGGAAAGAGGGCTAGCTGAATAGGATGGAAACTCTTCGTAGAAGATCAATGGTTCTCTTTCCATAGATAGCTTAACACCCAATGATGGGAATCAAATTAAGAGTCAAACACCCATGAATGCATATACAGCCTTCAAAACCATTCAGATAATAGGCTCAGCCATTGACGAAAGAGTCTGTGCCATAACAGATAATTATCGGACATCAAAACTTCTTATCCATCATTGGACGACATTGTATGCAATAAGGCATTGCTATACTTTTTTTTTTTTTTTGAGAGTGTTACAAAGGGATCCAGATAACTTACGGCATTGCTATACGTTTTCCACCATAATTTAGAAATAGTCCTCATAGGGTCCAATTATCGGAAACTCCACGTACCATTGTCATTCAAAAAAGAAACTTGAGAAGGTTAAAAATCGAAATTTAAAAGTTCACACTAACAAAATTATAGATAAATTAGAACTTGGCAATTGAGACTCCAGTTATAGAAGACAATAAATGGTTGACGATAGCATCAATAAGACATTTTTCTCTCACTGCTCTTCATCCAGTAGTGAAACACAGAAACAACAAACCGATAATTGTACACATTCAACTAGATTATCCAATTTTATTACTAATACCTAATTTTGAAATTTTACTACACAAGAAGGGATAAAATTCAGAATGACTACTTCGAGGGAACTTAGGGGTGACTCCAATAGGAGACAAGATGAGAGAATGTAGACTTAGGTGGGCTGGCCATGTGCAACGCAGACCCAATACAACACCTGTTAGAAGGTGCGATTCGGTTCAAGTGGAAGGCTCTAAAAGGACAAGGGGAAGACCCAAAAGGACAACATGGAAGTAGTACGAAAAGATATAGGGACTTATGGTCTTACAAAAGGTATGCCCTTAATAGAGCGGAATAGGATTCGTGTAGTGGATCCCAAATAGTTGAATAAGACTCTGATGATGATGACGCTAAAGTTTATCATGTTTCTGAATAAAAATGATAAACTTCATATAGATTTTCCTACAGCAATTTTATCATTCTACTTGACATCTCTGAGTAAAAGCATCCCAATCTCTATTAAAATTATGTGTCCCTAATGCTCCCCCACATGGTTTTTAGAGATACAGGCCAGTAGTTTGACTTAGACAATTGGATGCATTCAATAAAAGGTACATCTATACAATATACCTTTCCTATCAGGTGCAGTGAAACTGGCCAACCCGAAGAAAGTGCATTTTGCAAGGTTGGCTCCTCCCCTTCTTTCAAGAGTGCTGAAACATAACTGCTCCAGGCAGACAACAAAATACAATAAGTGCATAAACATGTAACTTGGAAGAATGTGAGATACAACTAACAGACATAAAAAACTGCTTGCAATATAAATATGATTTCCATGTAGTTCTTCCATAAGGAATTGCAGAACAAAAGCCAACTAGAGGTGCTGGAGTAGAGATCAGGAAACAAATCAAGTGGCTATAGTGATGTCATAAATCATTAATATATTGGGAATAGGTAGAAACTCTAGTTAAGGCTTATCCTCCTACTAACAAAGGACCATGCATCTCATAAAGGAGAACTGTAGACATTTGTGACACACTCCCAAGCTTCAGTTGACATAAGAAGCGGGAAAAAAAAACAAATATCATAACAAAACAATTAAACTCAGAAATGGAATAAAATCCTTCCAGTCAGATGGAAGATAAATATGTCAATTCAATATCGAAGAAAATTAAAAATGAATGATCAACTAGCAATAAAATATATACACATATACATAATAGATTCTAGAACAGGGTGAATTCACTGTATGAAAAAAACATAATACGAATATTTGTTATAACTTATCCTCCAGCGAAAAGCTCTTTAAGGAAAGAAATAGCCATCTCAAAATTTATAAGGCCTCCCAGTACCATACTCCTTGGAGACTCATGGGTATCTATATAAGATATCGGACTCAGCAAAAGCACTCAATGCGATATGTGAAAAAGAACAAGCTCATAAGGAGGCCAACTCCCCAGCAGATGATCTTCCACTATAGGGATTTCAAAGGAGAATGAGCCTTGGGGATGTGCTATCAATGCTTTTTATGTGGAAGCATAGTTAATCACACTAATCAACTAAATGGAACTGTAGAAAGAGTATTATAAGGTTTAAATAGGATTTCAAATAACTAAAAAAAAATAGACAAGTTTACGGAAAAGTAGAGCACTCGAAATAAATGTATGCAAGAGTTTAGGCATGCATGTATGTACAAGAATATTATGTTTATTAAATTTAACTAAAAATGGACCAAATCCTTAAAAGAGATAGATTTTGAGCATAACATCTGTAGATAAAAAAGAAATAAGATATTGAGAAAGAAACATTATTAGGTGATGAATGAGAAAGAAACATTATTAGATGATAAATGAAAACATTATACTTGAGAGAAAACTGAAACTTCTAAAAAGACAAAAACAATGATGTATAACATACTAGTATCATTGAGTCCTCAAACACCATAAACATAAATTTTGCATTTGCAAAACTTCGAATAATTGTATGAGGATTTGCTAATAGCCTATGATGCATAGATATTGATACAGACAACAGTACCAATATATTGATACAGACAACAGTACCAATACAGTAGCACATACACGACTCAGATTTTCTCAAAAATCCAGGACTAGGATACAGGCATATGGTATCCTATTTAACACATTGAAAATGCGGGATATATATATATATGAAAATGCTAAGGTTAGCCCACTAGCTCATATCAACATGAACCCAACGGCCTAAATTGAATCTGGGCCGATTTGACGGTCACGACCTCATTTCGTATTTGAATTTTAATATTTTTTTCTGCAAATCCAAATTACATGAAATTTTAAACATCCATTCTTCTCATTAAAGCGCACCTAATAAAAATATTAAAAAAATAATTCAAAAAAAAATAAATCGATCAAAATACCCCTGAAAATTTTGGGGGGTATTTTGATCGATTTATTTATTGTAACTTATTTTTAAAAAAAAATTATTAGATTCTCCAATTTGTAAAGAATGCATGCCTAAAATTTCAAGTTATTTGGAATTTTAGAAAAAAATTAAAATTCAAATACGAAATGAGGTCATGACTGTCATATCGGCCCAAATTCAATTTGGGCCATTGGGCTAATATGTTGATATGAGCTAGTGGGCTAACCTCAGCATTTTCTATATATATATATATAACTTTAAACTTTCCCTTGACCCATCCCATGACCGAGTAAAGGAGTTGGGTTGTGTTAAGTAGGCAACCAATGCAAAACTTTGCCAAAATTTATCATGAATCCTGAACCTACAAGCCGACCCCAATTACTGGGCAAAAGACTTTGACGATGATGATGATGATGATGATGATATATATAGATATATACATATATATATAACACAATAACTCTACCTGAAAATGTGACCTAGTTAACAAACAAGATGCATGAAAAATAGGGATTCATCATCCTGAAGTGTTCTAATATTATTTTGCACATCATCCTTAACATTACACAAGGATTCAAAAACTCAAAGAACTTCAAAGTACCAAACAGGATATTGCTGAACTGCTTCCCCACACTATCCTCTACTGGAACAGGTACCACACTATATCAAATGTGGTGCCTTGGGCATATAAAGCTATCCATGCATCGTAGCGAATAGTAATAATTGCTGGTATTCCAAATTGCATAGTATCGAACTTTGAGCATACCCCAACAAAGCATCAAACCAAACATAGATCGTTTGCTTATTGTCATTTGGCACAGGAATACCCCATTCTACTGATGCACGGGAAATGGAGAAATCCCGCAACCCATTCTTCACCCAGCCCAATACCTAGACAAAAGTTTCTATCAAATTAGAAATTACCAAAGAGAAAACAAGTTAATTAATTGCTGAAAGGAAAAAATGCAATGTAATATCGTATAATGTTCTCATTCTTACTGGGATATGATGCGCCCCTTCTTAATGGAGTATTGACATCTAGAATGAATTTTGATACATGTAATTACTAATTCATGGGTCGGTAAACTTGCCATACTACATAAAACGACTCTTTTTCTTTTTCCCTATTTTTTCTTAAACTAATGTTATAGAATTAAACATGGAAAGGTCCCAATAAGACATTAGGCTTAATCAAGTCAGACCCAATTACCTAAGACAAATTCAACAAAATACTCAGCTTAAAGCATTTTTTGCAAGTAAAATAGAATATCTCCAATCAGAGACAAAAGTTTACTGCTCAAAAGATGAAAATTCCCTAATAACATATGAAAGGAGGGTTCTCCATATACAGCAGACAATTGTGTTTTAAGTTTTCAAACACATTCCCATTAGTAAAAGACATAAGCTTTGTGGCTTGCCAAGCAAATTGTAATGCATCAAGCCCTAAAGATGTGAAAGCTCTATAGAGGGGAAAAATAAATAAATAAATAATCCCAACAAAAAAAGGGATTGTATACTATGAGACTATTTATCTTTGGTACAAGGAGGTCCCAATTGGTACTAGCCATTAGATGTACAATTAGATGGCTTGGAGTGTGTCACAAAGTTCAATAAAAACTTTTTTAAACTTTGAATTTAATCAATGACACTCATAACCAACCAATTTGAAATCTGATGGACAGGAGTGATTGTAACTTCCTTGTATTGGAAGTAAATGGTCGCCTTGTATACTTTCCCATGAAAAAATCAAGAAAAAAACAGTAACCATTTTGGTCAAAGCGGTTGGCAGAAAGTGTGTTGCTTTGCACCAAATAGGACAAAGAAGAGAACGCCATGGGCCTTCACAAAAAGTACCTCATTCAAGCGAAAGGGGGGCTGTACGAAATCAGACTGTGCGGCAAGAATATCTTCCAGTTGTTTTTGGTATTTAGATAAGCTAAAGAAGTAATTGTTTTCTTTCCGTAAAAGACACGGCTTTAAGTGCATAGGGCAATGGTTGTTTTCAAGCAGCTCCTTCTCATCCTGGACCAATTAGAATCAAAATTAAAGACAGAAACTGATGTTCAAAACAGATGATGGAAGTATACATTATTCATTGCTTCCTTTTTCAGATAAAAGGAAAGAACAATCATTCATTGAACATGAAATCTTGAAACATTGCAATCTTGTATCGGTAAGACTATCTTCTATGTACAATAACATGGTGGATAAAATGTCCCAATTCCAAGAAGTCAATGAATCAAGTGAAATACCATTGAAAGATAAAGAGAATTCTAACAAATCTTCTAACCTAGTGTCAAGAGTAAAAATAACACCTTGTATTCTTCACAATTGACACAATAAAGTCCCTCGTAATCTGCACAATAGATGTCACCCTTGCTGAAAACTTTTGAGTAGAATTCCTTCACAATTTCTTCATGCACAGGATCAGAAGTGCGAATGAATTTGTCATAAGATATGTCAAGCTACAAAAGGAGACAATATAAAAATGCCTCAAACGATGAAAACAAGGAGCCATTTGTTTGTATTGTAGTGGCAAATGTAGAGAACAAAAAATAATATAGTTATGAGGATGCATCAAAATGTGGCTCAAAGGACTCGACAAGAAATACGCACATTGTGAATATGAACAGAAATTATTATTTTTTTCATGCATCTATATGAATAGAAGAAACATGTGACAATAATGTACATCTTTCCAAAGCATCTGGTAAGCATGTGATATAGTATCACAATGTTCCTTGGGACTGCACCCATGAGCTGCTGCAGCTGTCGCAATTTTCTCCCCATGCTCATCTGTTCCCGTAATAAATATTACTTTTTTCCCCAGTAGTCTCTGGCAACGAAAAAAAAAGGGGGGGAGTTAAATAGTAAATTCCCATTCTTTAGAATTGAAACAGAGGTAAACTTTTCAATCAACGGTATGATCATATGAATGCATTCAGAGAGCAATCTTTATATCAATAATATAGACTTTTCTTACCAATTAAAAAAAAAAAAAAACAGTACAAGAAGAACCTTCTCTTTTTTCATAATGGGACTAGAAACACATGGAAATCCAGAAAAAGAAATGAGGAATGATAATGACAAAAATTTGGAAGAAGGTCTGATTTTGAGTATATATCCAAAAGGAGGGGAGAAACACAAGGGGTTGTAAAAGTGACAATAAAGAATAACTGATCTGAGTACATCCTAATACAATAAAGAATAACTGATACGAGCATATCACAAAGGAAGCTATTAGCTAGTCAAGCACACAGTACCAATCTATGTATCATTTAATAACTAAACAAACAGTACATCTGTATGAATAAACAGCATAGAACATAAAAAGTTATAAATGTTGTTTTGTCATGGATTGCATTACAACCACAAACTTGTAACAGTCATTGAAAACTCAGCATGTCCGGCTCAAACTCTCCCAAGTGACTCAGAGGTCAGAACCGGCACCTTCCGGAACAGAAAGACTTGGATGATCTGACTATGATTGAGTTTGACCAGAATCTACCTGAGTATTTCCAACTTCAGAGAATCCAGTGAATATTCTACAAAGAATATGGTTTTCTAACGATGAGACTCGCCTAGTCGACTCCCCCCAGAGCCAAGTCCAGGGGTGAGACCGATGTTGAAAACACTGACTCGTACTATAAAAACTTAAAAGAGTTTATCAAATAAGTCTGCAAATGAGTTCATGGCACAATAATGGGAACTAAACTATATGCTTCCTGTTGTTTCAACTTCAATTACAAATCATTTACCATGTGCTCATGAATTCTAGGTTCAATAAAACTGAATAAATGAGTTTCCAATTCAAGTTCTTCAAATGACAAGGGTTTTTCAGAAAAAGGGCTAACCTCAAATCAAACATGATATTGAAAAGCAGTCCAATTACTAAAGGAAAATGACATAAACTTTAAAAGACGATGTGAAAATGACAAAGCCGGCCAATAATTCCCAGATAGAACTCGTGTCTATTTTAAAAGTGTGGCAATCGCCATTGCCTCTGATCACATTCAATCAACCGGTGTACCAGGACTTGGCCGAGTCCACTCGAACTCAGCCGAATTACTCGGCCTCGCCCATAGAGATGTGTGACCACTAGGAATATTTAAAAAAATAAAAAAAGAAAGGAAAAATTGTAAAATCAAGTTATGTTATACAATTTTTGTTACATGATTTGGATGTAGTTGGCAAAGCGTGGTGAGTGCTTTTTGCCATAATCACATTTTTATATTTTCTATTTTAATTTTTTTTTAAATATCCCAACTGTAAATTCGGTTTTTTTAAATCCATGTTTTCTCTATTTTTTTAAGCCTCTTTTAACTTTTTAAAGGTGTGTTAGGTTTGAATTTATTTTTAATACATGTTTTTTAATTTTCAACTTTTTTTTGTAATTTGCTTTATATTTTTTCAAGCGCCTTTTGGACCTGTGATGGACTTGGCCAAGCAATCTGCCTCAGCCACGGTGCGAGTCCCCTAGTTGAGGCGAGTCTGCGAAGACTGCAATCGACTATCACAAATCATGGCGAGTCTGCGAAGGCTGCAATCGACTATCAAAAATCATACCTTGAACAGATCAGAATTGATTAAATTTCTTCATTTTCCAAATGCAATTACTACTAGCAAAGAGGGAAAGTACACTGCTTACAACTGACACCATTCAATCAAAAATTGAAAGCAGAGATCAAACTTAATTAAATAAATAACTATCTTTTGTTAAATTATAATTATAGCAATTACGGCAAAGAGAAAACTAAACAGAGCAAATGATTTTTTCAGCTCTTTTCTCCTCTTCTGCTTTAAAAGAAAACAGAAAACAAGTGGACTGGTGACGCATGCATCTCCAAACAGTAAACAATCGCTTGAATGATTCCAATTATCAATCTATCAAACCAAAAGTAATCCTCAAATCCCCCTTTTTTTACTGATATAATCCCTCTCAAACTACTGAATCCACAAACTAAACTAAAGACAGAAACAAGGAATTATTGCTTCCTTAAACCCGAACAAAGATTGCAATCCAAAAAATGCTACCAACTGGTAAGAAGCTCCAAGTCTCAATCCTAGGTCTCAGACTCAAACTTACCACCATTAAACAGTGACTAAAAAAAAAAAATTCTCAAAAACAAAATTTGAAAAGTTACAGTTTACTATTAAGGAGAAAGCGAACCTGAAAACCGGAAAAAATGAAAGCAATGAATAAACACTAAAACTTCCCAAAACAACATAGATTGATAAGCTACAGTCCATGGCCGAGGAGACAAAGAACCTGAAAACGAGCAATGGCATCAGCTGCTATGGTAGAGTAAGCACTTCCCATATGAGGAGGGGCATTCACATAGTAAAGGGGAGTCGTGAGAACAAAGGGCTCAGCTTTCACGGAAGCTGAGCCAGAGGATTCAGACATGCTGCAATAACTTATCGCCGAAGAAGAAGAAGGTGAGAATCGACGAAATGAAAATGGCAAACAATGGATGGGGAATATTTTTGAAGAGGAGCGAAAGGAAGAGAGAGGGGGGATGGCTTGGTAGTTGCAGAGAGCTCGACCGGCCATCGTAGCGGGGACTTAGTAGTGAGAGAAAGCTTGTGCAGTGAGGGGACCGGGACTTGAAGGCTCTCGATAAGAAAAAGATAAAATTGTCTAAAAAGGGGGGAGAGAGAGAAAGAGAGAGAGAGCGCGAGAGTTTTGCCCTGCGATGAGAGAGAAGCTCTACACTGAGAGAGAGAGAGAGAGAGAGCGAGAGTTTTGCCCTGCGATGAGAGAGAAGCTCTACACTGAGAGAGAGATGAGGGCAATCTAGAGAGAAAGGGGGGAAGTCTACAGTAGAGACAGAGGAAGGTAATCTAGAGAGAGAAAGAGAGGGAGGGTAATTTACAATTCAGAGTAGTGGTGCGAACGGGTCAGTCCCGGAACCTGACCCGGACTCACATCCAAACTCAAATACTGTTGGGGTCCAAGTTTTGGATTAGGATTCACCCTTTGGAGTCCAAAATTTAAACCCATAGCAGGACTTAGGTAAGGTCTACTCGTTGGGTCCCCGATCTGGTGAGATCTATTGCCATATCTTATGATTATGATTTTTTTGGGAAAAGTTTATATAGAGCGTCGCTCTAAACAGTCAAATTAGAGCATACCTCAAAAATTTAACTAGAAGAAATTGTTTTGATGTCCAAATTGATCATCTTTACATCAAGATGCATGGATTTGAGAAAAAAATAGATTTAAGTTTTGAAAATAGTGGATGTTATAACACATTTTTTTACAGTCAATTTTTAAGTTATTCAAGTTTTCATAAATTTGTTCGAGAAAAAAATGGATTTTCTCAATACTATTTGAAGGTGGGTTTCTAATTTGATTGTTTAGAGCCTCACCTCTATACAAACCGCACCTCTATTTTTAACCTTTTATTTTACCGTCATATATCAATATTATTATCATATATCCATATTATTGACGATATTTACTGTATTGCACAATATTTATGAATATTTACATATGCCCACATTTATTACTATTTCATGTAATAAATGTAAATTCTTAAAATACAAACATATTGGCAACAATTATGAATACCCATATTATTCAAATCGGGACCAACTAGATGCAAAGTTAAATAGTAAATGAGACCAGGTTTTGGACTCTAACCCGATCTTTTCGAGTCCATAATTTGGATCCATACCCAAACCAAAGGTCAGATCTACCCCTTCTCTCTCGTCCCCCATGCGTCTCGCTCACCTCCACTTTTATAGTGAGGAGGAAGGGGAGCCGAAATGAAGCAAAAGGGAGTGAAAAGGCGCAGACGAAGAGACCAAGCATAACTCTCTTATTTTATATCCAAGAACAATAAAGAGACATTCCACTTAATCCCACCTATTTGTGATTTTGTTTTCTATTATGGGTGATCCTATTTGGAGCTTTCACCTATTTGTGATTTTGTTTTCTATTATTGGTGATCCTATTTGGAGCTTTATTATAATAAATATCGTATTAAAATTTATTTGTAAGAATATTTCTTGCTTGTGGAATTTTTTGTAAAAAAGTTGGACTAAAAATACCTTTAAAGCAATTTAAGGGTATTTTGGTTAATTTTTTTTTAAAATATTTTTTATCGATTTTTGTTTAAAATATTTTTTATCATTTTTATTTGATGTGCCATATAAAAACGTGGGTGCAGTTGGCATACGGATGCATTCGTAGCTGTAGATGTAAGGAGCACCTTCAAAATTTATCATGTTATATAATTTTGATATAAAATGTTCTTAGGATTATCTCAAAATCTATTTTTATATCTAATTATAAAATTTTAAATTTCAAAAATAGTTAAAATCAAGTAGATCTCTAAACATATGAAATCTTGAAAATTGACGGTGTAGATAATATGTTGTAAAATGCACTATTTCTGAGACTTAAAATCTTTTTATTTTTCATGGTCATACATCTCGATGTTGAGATGATCAATCAAAGGGTTTTTCAACATTAAAACTAAATTTTTGAGGTGCATCCGTAGTTCTACATTATAAGGTTGCATCCTTATATAATTTTTTCCTAAAAACATACACAACAAATTTCAAATAAGCATCATTTTTAAGTAAAAAAATAAAGCTCTTTAGCGGCCGTTGGATGTAACCATATTTAATCTAAAACATGCATCCTTCCACCGTTCACATTGTGTAGGCATGAGGTTTTCCTTGGAATTTTTAAGCCACCAAAAGAGTTTCTTGCACAATTTTTTAATCATTTAGCAAGATTTAGAGGTGCACCTTGCTTTGATTGTTTAAAGTTGATACCTAAAGCCCACAAACTTAGACTCCTAAAAATTGGATCATCGACACAAGGATTTTAGGTATAAAGAATAACAATAATGCAAATTATAATATATACTTTTTCAAAATTGGAGTGGGAAAATTAATGGATTTCAACACTCAACAATGCGAGCACAATATATGAAAAAATTAAAAATCCCTTTTGGTTTACCATAAATCACAGGGAGTAAAAACAAGTACAATATGGGCAATCATCACTGCAACAGAAAATAAAAGAACAAAAACATGCTTATGGACCTGGAGGACCTCGTCCAATAACTATAAAAGAACATAAACAATCATTGATGCCATAGAAAATAAATAAATAAATATAAATCTATTTATTGATGGACCTGGAGGAACAGGAAAAACATGCTTATGCTTAGCCATATTAACATCTGTAAAAAAAAAAAAGGAGAT
This sequence comes from Amborella trichopoda, assembly GCF_000471905.2. Next base: position 1,230,283 of record NW_006498527.1, on the reverse strand, counting down.
GTTGTTTCAACTACAACTAAGCTTCTGGGAGGGTATTATAGCTCTTTCAAGATTTAAAATACATTTATATCCTATAAAAAAAAATCAGTTTGTAGAATCTCAAAATAAAGTGAAACAACATGACTTATTTCATAATTATATTAAAGTTATTAATCATATGGGATGAAACACCGATTATATCCAAGTATGTGTTTGAATGTTTAGATCGATTATTGCAAGATATTATGTCAAACAATGACATATTTGGAGGCAAAATTATTGTACTCGAATGTGATTTTAGACAAATAGTAGTAGTCATCCTTGGAGATGCCTGAGATGAAATAATCAATTCATGTTTGACGAAATCTTTTTTATGGCCAATGAATACAAATTTGAAATTAAAAGAATAAATAAAATGAGAGCACTTCATGACCCATAGTTTACCTCATTTATAATTCAAGTTGGAGATGGGACAGAAAAAGTTACAATAAGGACTTCGTCAAATTACTAAATGAAATGTGACCAGTGACAAAAATGAAATGTATGATTTTACAAGAGATTTTATAGATTTTGCAGACATTATGGAATCATGTATATTAGCAACAAGAAATGATATTATTGTTAATTTAAAATGATATTGTGATATTAGATTTTCAGGAGAAAAATAAATTTATTATAGTTTTGATTATGCTATAGATCATCATCATCATTTTGACCTTTTTTCAATTATTTGGGAGTGGGCTACATGAATCTTGGTTCTTCATTCTACTCTATTAAAAGCCATATCCTCAGTGAGACCATAAATCTCCATATTTTTTCGGACTATTTCCAACCACGTCTTTTTAGCCCTATCATTTTTTCTCTTCAGTCATTCTACTTGAACTAATTCGCACCTCGATCGGTGCCACACATGACCAGCCCACCTAAGTCTACTCTCTCTTATTTGATTACCTATTGATGACACGTCTAAATTCTCTCGAATAGATTCATTCCGAATTCTATTCCTTCTTATCTTGTTACTCATCCATCTCAACATCTTCATCTCCGCTACACTCATTATATGGGTATATTGTTTTTTATCTTCTCAACACCCCGTTTCATAGAGCAATGCCGGTCTCATCATTGTAGATAACAAATACAATTCATTTTAGAATAGGTTATCAATAAATTGAACCCAAGTGGGTTGCCACATCATATAGTATGAAAAATGTGTACCGTCATTAGTCCTCTTAATAAATTTAATTAAAAACACAAATTTAATTCAAAACATGGAATGGTCAATCGTTCAAGACTTGTAAGTAAATCATTTAAAATAAATGTCATAAAAGCCGAAATTATTATAGGAACTCATTATGAAAATAAAGTATTTATTCCAATAATTTAAGTACAACCATATGAAGATATAAGCTTACCAACAAACTTCAAGGCAAAACAATTTTCCATTTGATTTGCATTTGCAATGAGTATCAATAAATGGCGAGGACAAATCATATGAAATTTGGGCATTTAATTATCTGATGATGTATTTAGTTAGCCAACTTTATATAGCATCATTTAGAGGAATCTCTATGAAACAGACTAAGATATTTACAAAAAGAAAAAATATTGACCAAATTAAGGGTTATTGTCTAAAGAAATAGTGTTTACACAGGAAACATAACTTTATGTGGTTGGCATAAATTTGAACTCTTATCCCAATATGAGCATTTGGAACCTTTTTTTAACATATTATTAAGTATTGCATATATAGTTGAACAAGTGTGTTTGTGAAGAGCAGTGATTGATAAGATGTGAAACTACTAACCCACATCCAATAGAATTTGACAATATGCACTGTAGCGATAAAATATACTAGTATTTTTAGATCATGTTTTGAAGGAAATTGTGAAGTTTTTCCTTTTTTATATGACTCTAGGTGCGGTTTGTATAGAGCCAAGGCTCTAAACAATCAATTAGAGCCTACCTTCAAATAGCGTCAAGAAATAATGTTTCAATATTGGCAATCTTTGTGATAGTTTTAAAATATATTTTCATCTTTGATTATAAAATTTAAAGCTTAAAAAATAATGTAGATCGAGTAGATCTATGAAAACGTTAAAATCTTGAAAATTGACAGTCAAAAAATGTATTATAAGATGCACTATTTCTAAAACTCAAAATCCATTTTTTTCTCATGTCTATGCATCTTGATTTTGAGATGATCAATTTGGGAATATTTAGGCATCAAAACAACATCTTCTAGTGAAATTTTGGAGGTAGGCTCTAATTTGATTGTTTAGAGCCTCAGCTCTATATAAACTTCTTCCTTTCTTTTATGCATGCGTTGTACAATTTAGCTCCTTAGCAATTTCACGGTAGCAGCGCCCTACTTGGCAATGTTTTCATTAAATAATCTTCTTCGTTGGATAATTTATAATCCACTTGGGCTATCTTTTTTGAACTTTGACTGAAGTTTTTAAATAGGAAAATTGTTTCATGTGGGTTGGACTGTATTTCTATATATGCTGTCAAGTAGATTTTCTATTTAAAAACAATGAAAACTAACTGTCCAAATGTTTTCGTACTAGAATTATTATTTCTAGGTTTTAAAACTAATTTATATTTTCATATTCATGATCTCCATGTCAGAGATTACATGTCTTTAAAAATTAAGCCTTTAAATGCATTTAAAAGATCGATTTATTAAGAGGCCCTCATTTCTACAATACATTTAAAAGATCGATTTATTAAGAGGCCCTCATTTCTACGTATGCGGGATTGGGCGCATAGAAACATGGTCTTTTTTATATATGGAAAATAATAGAATAAGACAATTTACCTTTTGTACAAGGTGGTCACAATTAATCTTGACCATTGGATGTGAAATTGGGTGGCTATGTTTATTCCATTGACCAAACTTAAACTTCAAAATATTTTTTTTGAACTTTATGACGCACCCAAACTATCAAATTTCATATTGAATAGTTGTAAGTAATTGTGACCACCTTATATCAAAAGTAAATGGTCTCATTGTATACAATCCTTTTATATAATTAATATTGAGAAATCCTCACATCATGACATAAGTATGATATTGTTCGCAGTTGTAAAAGCAATTTTAAACGCATGTTTTCATTGCTCAAAACTAAATGGAAAGTTAAGATATAATCAATAAATGGAAAGTTCACATATAATCAAGCTATTGTCCGCTCTTTTTGTAATCCTCCTTTGTTTGAAATGGACAAGTCCTGGATAACACTTTCAATGTTGATGCTCCTATTGCGCAGTATAATACGTTTGCAACATTGTTTAGTGCATTTTTTGGTTTTCTTTGATTGATTTGTAAATGAATTACAAACAAGTAACTTCGTCAACTTACATTATTAAAATGAGAAACTATTTCTTTTATGATATCATATCCATCATGTGAAATTTGGTGATTTTCTAATGTTGTAAGTAGGCAATTCAATCTCTCTCTACAACAAACCATCGTATGCTCTTTTATACGAATTTTAGCAAATTAAGCACGACTGACCATTATCATCATCATTTTAACCTTTTTCCAATTAATTAGGATCGGCTACATGAATCTTAATTCTAAAATATACGTACAATACACGTGCATTTTGCTAGTACAAATAAATAAATTTGAGCTACCAAATATTTGTAGGGCATCTAGTTCGAATACCCAAGTTGTTCTCCTACCGCACATTGCTTGCAATTTGGAAAGAGAGTTTTATTGGGCAAAAGGTGTGAAAGAGAGGAAGTGAAGATACCCCTCCATGATTTAATGGACTAGAGGGAGAGTACTCGAGAGAAAAAATATATATGAATAATGATTATACAATTGAAGGAGTATATTGTTGATGTACTTCCTCAGGTAAAATCCATTTGGGATTAATTTCAAGACCCCAAAATTTAGGGATGTAACACCTTCAATCCATATATTAACCTCAATAAAAGAAATTATAATTCGACCCTTTATGTACTTGAAGAGAATAATGTTTCAAGATTGAATAGAGACTATCCAATTTGTAAAAGGTGAGATCTAAGTGCTAGAATATCAAAATTAAAATTTTCTCTATTAAGAATTATCATCTATTGATTCCTAGGTGGCTCTCAAAATTTAAGATAGAAAAAACATCCAAGTAGGGGCTTCTAACTGGGGCAGTGGATGTGCACCATGCTAAAATGGGAACATAGTAGTATGTGCGCTCTTATTAAAATCGCACTTCAAGCTACCTTACTTATAGAAGTAAAGTTGTGATGGTTTGCATAGTCCATTTTAGTTGGAAAATATAGATTTGACATGGTTTTTAATACAATATTGAAAAGTTAAATGTGTTTTAAAATGATGTCAAATGTGCATCATCTAAATAAAATTGATAGTGTGGATCAATGTTGTCAAATTCCTTTTGGAGCCTTTTTCGGTTTGCTTGGCAAAAGAAAGCAATTCAGTGCTTTGGCTGATTCAGATGATGACTTTAGAATTTTTTTTAAAAATTAATATAAATAAAATATACATTTACCTATAAAAATATATTAATATACTTTTTTAAAAAAAATAAAATAAATTAAAAAAGACAATTTTGTGCTTCGGCCAAAGAGGCTGAATCAAACCAAAGTGGGCCGAAGCGGCTCAAAGCAAGCCAAAACGGATGCACCTGAGCTTCACTTCACTTTTATCTGAAAATTCGAAGACTTCAACCTTTACAGCTGGAGTGAAATGATTTTGATAACATTGGTGTGGATTATTGCAACTTTAATTCTACGAGTAAAATAGCAACTTTATATAAACTTTTTTGAATAAATAATTCTAAAATTAAAAACCCCAAACACATAGGAAAACGAAAAATTTAATTGCCAATGAAAGCAAAATATTAAGCTCGAGAGAAGCACCAAGTATATCTGCAAGATAATGTCATTGGACTGGTGATCATATTAAGCTCAGGATAAGTACAATCAACTAGTTGGCGCTCTAATGAACTTCTCCTCTCTAAGTGAATGACTTCTCTAGAAAAATAATTTCATTAGAACTCCAGGCTCTTTCGATCACTGGTTCAATTACATTCTTTCATATCTACTTGATTTTGTAAAATACTACGTAATTTTTTAAAATAATATGATTTAAGACAATAACTTTTCAAAAATGTTTCTTTATGGAAAGAGAAAAGGTATGGATTTTAATCCCATATTGAATAATAGAGAGAGAAAAGTGGCATATTTATGTGGATAGAATTTATTTGGAGCACATAAAATGGGTATAGACACATGAATTGCACTTCACACACTCACATCTTTCGCAAGTTGCGATGCATACTTGATTTCCAAGTCACATTGGATAGCATGCATGGCCATTAGTATAGCCATTGTGTTTAGGGCTCGGTTTTTATGTGGCCAAGCCCGTTATGTAGAAATTCGGGTCTCTTAGTAAATCTATTTTTTGAGATGGATTTTAAGACTTAATTTTTAAAGACATGTAATTTCTAACATAGAGATATAAATAGAAAAGAATTAATAATTTCTTAAAACTATATATACTTATTCTAATAAGAAAACATCAGAACCGTTAGTTTCCATTGTTTTTAGATAGAGAACCTACTTGCATCCATTTTTAAGATGGATGGTTTGCATTTTTTGGACGGCATAAGTAAAAATGCAGTACAGCCCGCATGAAACAATTTTCCTTCTGTTGGGAAATGATTATTAGATGCTTTGGCAGTTGGTGATTACTAGGCAGTTGGTATCCTCAAAGTGAGGAAATATGTTTGGATTGTGCTTTAAGGGGAGAGAGGACAATCAAGTCATCAAGCATACCTTACAGAATTAGTTAGGTCACCAAAAAATTTTGATTTTTTTTTAATATATTAATGAAGACATCATTTATCAAAACCTCATCATCACATCAATAATATGATTTAAGAAGGTTTTAAAGTAGGTAGCTCATTTGAATTTACAAAACAAACTAGAATAATTGTTAGTTTACACATTTTTTGCACCTCTTACATCCAATAGGGGCTCAAGGCTAGATGATCAAGATGGCAGATACTACAATGTGACGTGTTCCACTCTTCCTGACCGGGCTAGGGGATTTTGCTAGATTACCTAAAAAACAAAAAAAATGACACGGTTTCTATAAGTCCATATAGAAAAAAATAACACGGTTCCTATAAGTCCATGTAGAAATGAGGCACGTCTTAAAAATCTTTTTTTGAGATTGATTTTTGGATCTAATTTTTAAGGACATGTAATCTCTAATATGAAGATCATGAATATGAATATGAAAAAAAAAAAAAAGAAACTTTTAAAAATTAAAAATAACTTTTGAAAATTAAAAATAATTATTATATTAAGAAGATATTTGACATCCACCTTTAAAATGGATGCCTTATACATCGGGACCGCAAATGTAGAAATGAGGGCCTCCAGCATGAAATTTTTTTCTCAAAAAAAGACACCCAGGGAACTTTTGAGTAGAGTTGAGTCACCTCAACCATCCAATTTTAAATCCGACAGCTTGGGGAATTCGGACGTAGAATCACACTCCACAGCCATCCGATTATACATCTTGCCGATTGAGGCGTTTGAGACCCCTGCGGGCGAGAAGGCAAAGGTCACATGAGTACGGAAAAATATTAGACTTATATACTGATGAATAAGCGCCTGCTTCTCACCTTTTCTATGGCAACGGTGAGAACGCGACCCTAAAGCTCGAGCTTCTGCTATCAATGGCGGAGAGCGCTGATTATGGGCTCAAGTGCATCGTGAAACTCGGTTAGCAAAACCCATTTCCCATTTTCATCTCTCTCTCTCTCTCTCTATTTCTCTCTCTCCCCTCTTCACTGTACTTGTTAATGTATTTGTAGGAGATTTAAGGAGCTAGTCATTATGCATTACAGTTTTTGTTTTTTCATGATGGGAACCCTGTACGAGTGTCTCTTTATCACTCGATGTGCACTATGTTATCTTTCTCATTGATGATCAAGTGGGAGTTTGTATTTCTCACACATGTTTTAGAATCATGTAGTTTCTCACACATTGGTTTGGGGAGAGAGAGATGGGGTTTTCCATGAGCAAGTTCTCATTAATTAAGATCAGTTTCTAAACCATTATCCAGCTGCATAACTGGTATTTAACTTCTTATGGAATCAGTGTCCTCCTTCCTATAGGATCAGTGCCCACAATTTTGGATTCGTGGCATTGGTATCGAGTTAAGCCTTTTAACCCACTAACCCCAGAACCCAAATTGTTTGGAAAAGTTTATTTTCAATTATTTTATGATCGATTTGTTTTTTATAGTGGAATTGTTCACATCCTGCATCATAACTAGTGCTTAACTTCTTATGGAATCAGTCCCGTTCCCATAGAATCAGCGTCTGCCATTTTGGATTCATGACATTCGTAATGTGCAAAGCTTTTTAACCAGTTCTGATATTGAATTGTTCAGGTGGTGCTGCAATTACTCACAAACATGAATTTGAGGAGAGAAACAATGAAAATCTGAGTCTAGTTGCCTCACAATTGAGAGAAGCAATAATGGGTTCTTCATGGCATGGGCACGGGATGGATTGGAGCAAACGTATTGAAAATAACCACAAAGATTTTGCACATGAATTTGGGGATCAAAAAATAGATTCAAGTGCCTTCGTTGTGGTTCATGGAGCAGGTGACATGTCCCTTTAGACATATGGTTTCATTTTGTTCTTAGCTAGTCAACTTGTTTTGTTTATTATGCCAGTCAAAATTTTTGTTCAAATTGTTCTAACTTTGATGATAAGAATGATAACTACTAGCATTACTATTTGTATTCTTTTCATACCCTTTTTCCTGTCTTTATTCATCCGGTCGATAATATCTCCATCAAAGTGGAGACTAGAAACTACAAGGCCACAATTAACAAATAAATTTTAGACTAACTAAACCACGCTAAGGATCTGTTTGGATACCTAGAGATGCATGTCCTGGGGAGATGCCTATCCTGGAATTGGCATCTCCTGGGACCAGTGTTTTAAAATGCGGGATGCAGTCCTGATGAGGTCATGGGGAGGTAAATATAAAAAATTCCAAAAAACTCAAAGAATAGGTTATTACATGGAAAAAATATGGCGGTGATTGATGTGATAGTAGGTATTTAATTTATTCATTAACTCCAATATTATCAGTTGTCGAGGACTCTAAATTCCCTTATAGAAGACATTAGAAATAGAAAGTAGAAACTTGAAACTAACTTTATAGAAAACATTAGAACTTAGAAGACATCGTATTATCATAATTCATAATCTTTTTGTTTTTTTTAAGCTATCCATGTGTTCTCTAATCTCCCTTTTAATCTCTTCTGCAGCTTGTGGGAATGCTTTCCCTTTCTCAATAATCCCGGATGAGTGTTGTTTTTGGCAAAAAATACCCCTTGCATAAGTATTTCCACAAAGTGTACAAATAACATCAATTTCGATTTTTTGGATTTTTGAGTTTTGCATAATTCCAAGCCGGATATTTGTTACTCTAAGATTGTGAAAAAAAGATATTGCCCCCAAAACAAAGTGTACGATTTAGGAAATAAACACTTACTGACTGACTGAATAAAATTTTCAAATCTTCTTGGCCCTTGAAACTCTCGATATGTTGATGAATATATGCTCAAACTTCTTCAAAACAATGCCCAAGCTAAACCCAATTGACAACCCAACCAACACCCAGAGCAAATTGAGAAATTTTTTCAAGAAGCATTTCTGCCAATTTTTTTTTTTTCTCTTCGTTTGATCCAAAAACAACCATATTTGTGGCTGGTTTTTGTATTTTTCATTTTTTTTTTTTGGGGGGGGCGGGGGTGTGTTGGGTTTAATATCCCCAAAACCCTTTCCCTTCCTTTTTTGGAGGTGGGGAATTGAAAAAAATGCCATGCTTGTGGGCACTATTTTTGTCCACACTATGCGGTGGGATGTGGCGCATATGCAGGTGCATCCCACCAAAGCACATATGCCCCCCTATGCGATACGCTTTGGGGTGCATAGCTCATTATGCGGCCTCATATGTGGCGATGCAGCCATATTTTAAAACAATGCTCGGGATTTCGGTGCACATAGCGCATTATGCGGTGATGCGATCGCATTTTAAAATAATGCTGGGGAGTGGCATCTCCTGAAGTATGGTAGCTCTACTGTTTAGATAGCATTTGATAAGAGACCTGGAATATGCATGTCCACTTTTTGGATTGTCTGGAGGATGTGTTTCTCATAAATTATTACATTTTTGTTTTGTATTATTCCTATCATACTGACTAGGGCAAGATTTTAACTCACATGCTTTATGAAATCACATGTTTTCCCCAGCCAATATGATGGGAATAATGCAAAACAAGGATGTAATAAATTTATGAGAAACACATACTCCAGGCAATCCAAACAGTGGACATGCATCTTCTAGGTCTCTTATCAGATGCCATCCAAACAACAAACACCCATATTCTAGGAGATGCCAATACCAAGAGAGGCATCTCCCCAAGGCATGGCATCTCCCCAAGGCATTCTTCTCCTAGTGTCCAAACAAGACCAAAATGTGTATTCCACCTATTTCGGTGGAATACAGATCTCCATGTTTTGGCCTCAAAATGTGGACACAGATATCCACGTGGAGAGTGAAATTCTCTCTCCAGATGGCATCCAAGTTGCGGAAATGCCTGGTCTCCATGGCAATGAGTCTCCTAGATACCTATTTTCAGATATCCAAACTGGCCCTAATGGTCCATTTAGATTGGGGACCCAAAAACAAAAAAAAATCTTGAAACTCAAGTTTTTCCCTAGGGAACTGATCAATTAATGGTTTCCTTATGTATCAGCTAAAAGATGCTGAAGAATACTCAACAATTCTCTAATGTCCCTGGTGATATTTGCTAGCTTGTTAGCAATTGTCTTATCTATTCGAGCTCATTTAATTGCATTGATGTGGTATTCTTCACTACAAGAGGACCTAAATTGATCTTCAAATGCTTTAAGAATGTTCAAAGCTTCACCTGGGTAAAGCACCCATATCTCAGTTTGTGTTCATATCACACTTAACTGCCAAATATGTATCTAATATTATTTTGAGTTCATCAAATTTGGAATGATACCCATTCTAGATGATTTTCCTTCTTTATAGGTGGATCTTCATCATCCTTTGTAATAATTGGAGTCATTTTGATGTATAGTAATACCTTATTATTTAATGTCACATTAAGGCATCATTTGAGTGGCAGAACAACTCCAACAAGGAAGGAAGAATTAAGTGTAAAACATAATTTTCTTTTTTCAGAGCTACGGATATTTTGGCAGTGCTTTCATAATAAGCGGGGTCAAGAATTTACCCATTGATAGTGGGGTGCACCAAGCTGGGCCATTTTTCACTCCCAAACAGATGGAGGAAGAATATGGCTTGTTCCCAAAATTTGGTCCGTCTAATGGGACCTAAGTTTTTTGTTTTTTTCCTTCTTTACATCTGTACTTCCAACACATTGCAACTCCTGTAAAATTTCATATCTAAGGTGTTCACTGGATATTTTCTGTAGGATCATTTGGGCACTTCCAGGCAAGTAGGTCTGGGGTTCACAAGGGAGGGCTTCACTTGCCCCTTGTGAGGGCTGGTTTCGTGGCCACGCGCATCTCTGTAAGATAAATCAGATAGAATCAGATGTTTGTCTATTAGTTATCAACTTATTTTTTGGTTTTCTGCATATTGAAGATTTTGATGTTTTCTCAATGTTTGCTTCTTTTCCTTTTTTGGTGAGATGGACATTGCCACTTCAGCATTTTATGTTATAAAATTACAAGAGTTCATATCAAAGTCGACTCTCATAATATGATTAATCAATAATATCTCGGCTTCTGCTATGCTAATGCCATTCCATACACTTATATTCATGATATACAGTAGTATAATTTTTTTTTTTTTGTTTAACCTTTATATTTATAGACAAATGGCAATACTTTAGTACATACACATTGTTCTAATAAATACTGTAATGAGATTTCAAAATGATGAAACATTACTGAGGCGCAAGAAATTAAATCTATGCTACTTAAATAATAGATAAATCTTTGCAAAGTGCGGATGTGCTCTCTTCCAGCAGAGCAAATTATCTTTATCAACACAAGTAGGGGGTCATGAATAGGTGGAGTCCATGGAAGAAACAATATAATGCAAAAAAAAAAAAAATTTCAAAATTCAAAATACAATTTTATTATCATTAATTTTTTAGTTTATCTTTTAATTTTAGGAATAGGAGGTGCGCAAGGATAATTAGGTGGGCATGAGTTTATTTTGTGCTTGAATTGATATTGATCAATTGGGTTGGTTAGTTTCTAAGAAAGAGGAATGTAAATACGATAAGGTTAAATCTAAAAGGGGTTTATCTTTTTCAACAATAGGTAACGTTTTGCCTTAGGGGAGGGTTTGGGTAAACATGGGTTATCTATTGAGTTAAGAGAGAGAAAATAGGGATGAGTGAAAAATAGGTTAAGAGAGAGAAAATAAGGAGGAGAGATAAAATATGAAAGTCCGTATAGAGAGGGATTTTTTGTTTAGTTATTGTTTATCTTCTTTTTAGTCTATTTAAAGGGAGATATCCCTTCATTGTAAATCGGTGAAAGTGAATGAGTTGAATAGAATTTGGTCTCGTGAAGAGATTGTTTTGGGGTGGATTCCCTCTCAGACCTTTGAGAGAGGGTATATTCTCTCAACCTTTCTTTTTTTTATTGTTATTTTTCTAGTTTTATTTTTTTCCTGCATCAATTGGTATCAGAGCAAGTTAGATCTAGAGATATTCGGTTTGTTTGACAATGCCACCAAAAGCTAATCCCGCTCTTGCTATGGATGATCGTTGGGGACAAGCTATAGAAAATTTGACTAAAGCCATAGAGGATTTTCGAACTGAAGTACATGAGATGAATCAGGAGAGGAATCAAAGAATGCAACGGTTGGAGAACAATCTTCATCGTGAGGAAGGTGCTCGCAGCCACATTCATCTTGCACCAGTAATTCCACGACAGACCCAGGGTGTTAATTTCAAGCGTAATGAAGAAATTTACGGGCCAAATCCACGTCCTATAGAGCGACCAAGAGATTTTAATATTAAAATTGATCTCCCAAAAATTTCACGGTCAAAGTTGTTCATCGATTGCATATGGTGTGTCTTTGGAGCTGGACCCATTCCTAATTAGGAATAATCATAATCAGCCCAAGCTCGTATTCAACAATTACTCTTGGAACATAGTTGCAGGCAAGAGTCTTACATTAGTCTTGAAGAAATTGAAGAAAAGGTGCCGAGGAGCATGGTGGGCTTACATCACCAATTAGCAAATGGTGATTGGCTTCAAGCTCGAGGTCGAGCTTCTCCCAACCCCGGGAGAATGATGCAAAAAAAAAAATTGAAAAATCAAAATACAATTTTATTATCATTAATTTTTTAGTTTATCTTTTAATTTTAGGAATAGGACGTGTGCAAGGATAATTAGGTGGGCATGAGTTTATTTTGTGCGTGAATTGATAGTGATCAATTGGGTTGGTTAGTTTCTAAGAAAGATGAATGTAAATAGGATAAGGTTAAATCTAAAGGGGTTTATCTTTTTCAACAATAGGTAACGTTTCCTTAGGGGGAGGCTTTGGGTAAACGTGGGTTATCTATTGAGGTTAAGAGAGAGAAAATAGGTTGAGAGAAAATAGGGAGGAGAGATATGAAAGCCCGTGTAGAGAGGGATTTTATGTAGTTATTGTTTATGTTCTTTTTAGTCTATTTAAAGGGATATATCTCTTCATTGTAAATCGGTGAAAGTGATTTGAGTTGAATAGAATTTGGTCATGTAAAGAGATTGTTTTGGGGTGGATTCCCTTGCAGACCTTTGAAAGAGGGTATATTCTCTCAACATTTCTTTCTTTTTATTGTTATTTTTGTGATTCTATTTTTTCCCTGCATCACAATATCTTTGTCAACACAAGCAGGGTGGTCATGAATGGATGAAGGGTCCATTTTGCCGTGTATATCTTTCTTGGTTTTATCCTGCTTCTATTGTTTCTCCATTTCAATTGTATGATCACGATTTACAGTTTTCTATGTTTCTTTGATATTTGATTGTCCATCAAATCAATTTGTCTCGTAATTATTTATCAGTTGTTTTTTCCTTTTGTCTCAACTCTCTATAGGTGACATCACTCAATCTTGAAATTGTTAGAGCACTTGCAAGTGGTATGCTTTCTATATCCATAAATTGCTTTGACTTCTTCAACTTTCCATTATGATTGCCATAAAAGCGTTTAGCATGTGCATACTTGACTAATTGACAAGTTATGCAATGCAGCTACAGTATCTTTCATTTACTTAATATAATATTGGTCTACAAAAGCGCAACAGCTAATCGCTTGCTTGATACCAAGTGTTAGGTTGGCCAAGAAGTGAAACAAGCTAAGATAATAAGCTTTTTTTGGCACTTATTAGCTTACCTTAACTTAGCCTGCTTTATTTCATAACAGAGCTGGGAATACTGTGGTGAATAGATTAACCTTTTCTTTTTTGTAAATGGTTAGGAATGTTTTATAACCAATGGGTCAAAAACCCCTTCATTTAGTCATATGGGGTTATGGATTGTTGTCTTATGAGGTTGCAGGTTGTCAAATTCACCCACACATTTTGTGACTGATTGGACTTCTGATTATGGTTTTGTAGAAGGTATTCCATCTGTTGGGATGTCTCCATTTGCCTGTGGATGGTCAACTGCTGGAAGAAATGTTAGTAGTTATCTAAGAACTTGTTATGTATTTAGGTTGTGAACATCAATTGTATGTGCTCTTTGATTTCTTCATACTAGCCTTGTCATCTGTGATGTGTATTCTCAAAAGAAGATCTTACAGTATTCGTAGTATTTTCTCAATGCCAGAAGGCTGACCTGAATTTTGGCACTTATTGTTGCAGTTTACAGATGCAAATATTTCCCAGGTGGCAAACGCTATTGATTCCGGTTTAATCCCTGTAGGTTATAATATGCATCACTTGAACATTCCCTGTACTACTTTCTACTTTCTTTTTTAGTGGAACACTTGAAGTTGTTAACGGGCATCAACTTTTCCAGGTTTTACATGGTGATGTAGTGCTTGATAACTCACAGGTACATGTCTTGGACTATCCAATTTGGGGAAGTACTATATAGACTTATGGACCATGGAAAAACATAGTCCACTGGATCATCATCATTCATTGTGATTGCGGGCAATGATGGAGAGTTGGATCCTCCATTGTGGTCAAATCACATTCTAGTGGGTTGCTAACCATCCTTGAATGTTCATAGTTTTGATGATCAGGTTTTGACTCACTGGACTATGGGTTTTCCATAGGCCATTCGTTTATTTTATATCTTCCCATCCAAATTTATACTGTTTGTTTTAATTGTGCAGAAGGAAATGCCTCAAGAATATTATCATAGAGAAGCTATTTAGAACATTAAAATCTTGAAAAGATGAGTACAAAGAAAAAATTCATTATTACTGACTGATAAGAATCCGTTTTTATGGTAGTATGGCTTATTTGTGCAGGGATGCACCATTCTAAGTGGAGATGTCATCATTCGCTATCTTGCACAACAATTAAGACCTCACTATGTTGTGTTTCTTGTATCCAAAGTTATGTATCAGCTCATTGGCATTTTTGTTGATTGGATGATAGTTGATAGTTTTCGACTAATATGCTTCATATCCCATTTGATCTTCCATTTTGTCAGTTGGATATTATTTAGAAGCAGTGATTTAAAACTACCCAAGCGATTCCTGAGGGTGACCCCCAAAGATGGGGCGAGTCTCCCAAGCCTAGGATCCCTGTTGCTATTTCCCCAGAAAATTCGCCAATTCGAACCTCAAACTCAGCCAGTTTCCTGACTGTCTCAGGTTCGGGATTCTAGCGAGTCTGAGCCTGTGTCCGCATTTTCAAGCAGTGGTTAGGACTCATGTATGAGCCTCTGTTTTTCTATAATCTGAATAAGACAGATGTTCTTGGAGTTTATGACCGCCCTCCATCAGATCCTAATGCTATACTTTTAAGAGAGATAGGTGAGCAATTCCTTGTCGTGATTGATGATACATAATTTTTCTATAAAATTTATTAAGCTTCTATTTTCTATTCTAAAGTATCACTTGGATTTGTCATATGATTTTTGAATGTTCCAATAAGAACCATAGCTTATGATGTGAATATATTTAAGCTTAAATTTCATTAGCATAATCGCTCTGCTGAACTGAATCTTGGGTTGGCAGCTGTTGATGAAGATGGTAGTTGGTCAATTGTCAAACCTATGCTACCACACATGAACAAACAAGGTAAGTTTGAGATGCCCTCTTCTTTACACTTTTGAGTAATTATTAAACTTGCTAAAATTGCTAGGATCATTTGTCATGTTTTGCAACTATCTTTTTCTCTTTTTCCTTTATTTGTTTGTTACTCAGCCCTGGTTGAGAATATTTGCTGATGAGTGTTGCAAACATGGTCTATTGATATGTTGAATGTCTTGTAGAAATGATAAAATAGAGCCGAAGGGGCTCGGTCGCTCGGGTAACGAATTGGTGAATATGACTCAGCCCTATTAGAGATTCTCAACATTTGTGAATATGAATTTAAAAGAAAAAGAAATTTAAAAGATAAATAATAAATTTTGTGATGTTTTATAAACACCGTTCATTTTGAGTTTAGGTGGGGCCACCATATCTCCACATCCATATTAAGTGGAAGCACATGTAGAAGATGGATGTGGGATGCATGAGGGGATGCACATGTAGAAGTGCATCCCCTTCCCTTACTCGTGAAACAATTTGCCTTTAAATAATTGATTTTAAATAATTAAAGGATGCAGTATCTATAAGGCTGCAACCTACTTATTGAAGCAGGGCTGCACCATCTGCACCATCCATTTATTTGGACGGTGCAGGTATTGAACACTGCATGATGAGAGAAATCGGGGCTTCCGGTACCCGGTTTCCTCTTTGTTCGCATCCCTTCGAGACCTCTCAAACCACAGTGCTATTATTTTTCTTTCCTCTCTTCGCATCCTCTCTCCTTCCAATAGCCCCCTTGTCCCCTCCAATCCCACTTTCTATCTATTCCCTGATAGATACCTAATATGCTCTCTTTTTCCTTCCTCTCCATGTCCATGTTCACTCTCTCTGTCACTCAATTTCTCATTTCTCTCTCTGCCAAGTCTCAATACCTCATTTTTCTCTCTCTTGCTATGAACCTCTCCATCTATATCTTGCTCAAATCTATGAAAGGCTTTTGTTAAGATGGAAACTCATAATTCTTTTGCTCTCACGGCCTTGCTCTGAGCAAGGTTCTTTAAGTCAGCCTCTAGCTAAATCTGGAGCTGAATTTGATGGTAATTTTAGTGCAAATTTTAGTCCAAGGTTGTGAGAGCTAATCTTTCAAGAATAGGGATCTCAAGGACCTGGTTTTTGGCTGATTTGGTGCTAATTCTACGCTCATTGTAGAGATAAAGAGGGAAAGCATGTTTGTTGTAGAGATAGAGAGAGGGAAAGCAAGAAAATGGCTGCTAAGGATGGGTACACTGAACCAGGCAGAGAGTTGCTGTATAAATGAGGTCAATTTTGGAGGAAGGTCACCAAATTTGGGAATGAGTTTAATGAACCAGGTGGGGTTGGGGGTGGGGGTAGAGTTAAAGATGTGTGCGCATGTTACGCTAACCTAAGCTATGTTGACTGGGTAGATTTTTAAGGATAGAAGTGCGGCAGTGGGAGAAAGAGGGGTTGGAGCACTCTAGAGCTTGAGCTCCTCTCTTCAAGGTCATGGAGTACCCTCAAATATGCATATTTCATTACCATTCGGAACAAACCATCGCTCCATCTCACTCTTTAATATCTTGCTCTCTCACCCACCTTAAGCACCTGTCACATCCTCTTTCTCTCTGTAAGATGCCAAAATGCTGTATTCTCTCGGAATTGAACTTCAGATGCAGGATTGCTAATATCAACTGCTAACTACCCAAGCCCAAGCCTGATTCCTAAAATGGGTTTTGGTGGTGGTGGTGCACTTTCTTAGGAGGCCAGAGAGAGAGTGGGTTTAGAGAACATGGGTTCCAGGTATTTCATCAGGGTAAGAGAGAGCAATGCGTATTTGATAACCACCTTCTAAATGGGGGTCAGGGCTTGTAAGCAGATCTTTCCTTGCGGTGGGGGGGGGGGGAGGGAGAGAAGAGAGAGACGGGCCATCAAGAACACTTAGAAGAAGAGAGAGAAGAGACAGGCCATCAAGAAAACTTGAAGAGAATGAGGGAAGAATACATATTAATGGGCAACTGGGGCTTCCCTTGACCCGGTGTTCCTTATTAAACCATGCCAAAATATTTACACCATCCAAAATAAACGGACAATGTAGGAGGGTGCAGCCCTAGTTATTGCGAAGGGGTTCAGCTCTATATAAACGTTTTTCCATAATTCAATGGCTTGTTCAGTGTCCTAGTTTTCTCTTCTAATCTCAGTTTTCTTGCATGTATAATTGAATTCATTATTTTCTGATTATTGACTTCTCTTCCGCAACAGTTAAAATCACGGTGGGAGCCCATGACACAACTGGTGGAATGATGACCAAGATAACGGAGGCCGCAACGATTGCAAAACTTGGAATTGATGTCTATATTGTGAAGGTAAAGTAACTATCACTTTTCTTTTTTCCTTCTAATTTAAGGGGGTAAGATGGCAAATTCTCCTCAGAACAACAAACCTGTTGCTTTGCCCACCTAAGACTCACTTTTAAGGTGTGGGATTGACTTGAAAATGTTCAAATCATGCTCTCACATTGTAAAAAATGGGTCATGGGGATTTGAAGGTTTTCTTTTAGCCTCGATCAACTATATCTTGGAGGAGATTCATTTTGAGAGGGTTTGGAATTTTTTTAGGTACCCCACAACACCTTAAAAAATGATTCTAAAGTGGGTGGGAGCACCAAGGTTCCTTTTAGTCAAATTCAAGAGGAATTATAAATCTTTATTATTTGTTATTTCTTTCCAAGTTTCATCACTAAATAAGATCTTAAAAGCAGGCTGGCACAGATCACTCGTTGAAAGCTCTAAAGGGTGAAGTGAGCAACATCTCTAATGAGTGGTTGGGAACAATGGTCAGATCCTCCTCAAAATGCATACATTCAGATGTTTAAGCCTTGGCTCATTGGTGATGGAATTAGGTATTCATTTATGAAATGATGGAACTAGTTATTCCTATATGAAATGTGTCCCATATGCAAGAAACCACTTAAAAGGTGGTGCAATGGGGGACATTCTCTCTCTCTCTGTCCATCTACATCTTGACTTGCTAGTATCAGGTCACATCACGCCTTATTATACTGAAAAAATGATAATTAGATGGAAGTATTGATTAGATCAAAGTATGTATCACACTCTACATCTCATCAATTAGGGGCTGTAAGATTAAAAATATATGCATAAGCAATTAAGGCGATTTTTCTACTTGGATTGAGAAGTTCAGGGGAAGCGAAGAGGTCTCTACATGGTTTTTATTAATTTAGATAAAGCATACAATAGGGTATCTAGAGAATTAATTTGGTGGGCCTTAGAAAAGAAGGTTTCTCTAGAGGATATATTTTGACATGGTGATAGATATGTACATGGGAACACTAGCTAGAGTCAGGGCAACTAGTAGAGAGGCAAGTGAGTTTTTAGTGAAAGTAGACCTACATCAAGGCTCATTGTTGAGTCCATATTTCTTTGTTTTGGTTGTGGACAAGTTAACTAGGCATCTACAGGATAAGGTATTGTAGTGTATGTTGCTCACAAATGATATTGTTTTAATTGATGAGAATAGAGGTAATGTCAACTCAAAGTTAGAACTTTGGAGGGATGTTCTAGAAACTAAAGGTTTTAAAAGTAGCCGGATTAAGATAGAATATAGGAAATGCAAATTTAGTAATAATAGAAGAAGAAATGAGGATTTAGTTAAGATTGATGACCAAGAAGTATTAAAAGGGATTATTTTTTGGTGGTTTGGCCTTGTGGATTTTTTTTGTGTCAACCTAGAATAAAACCATTAGGAAGAGTGATTTGGTTCGGTTCTAAAAGGGCAAGGGGAAGGGAGATAAGGATATCAAAAGAAGTAGTGAGAAGAGATATGGTCAACTATGGTCTGATTAAGGGTATAGCTCTTGGTAGAGGTGGAATAAGATTTGTGTAGCGAGACCTGAAAAGTTGGAATAAAGCTATGATGATGATGAAGATGATGAGAATATGCATTGGCCTTGAGTCTCATACGCCAAAGTTTACTCAATAGACATTTCGCAAAAGGAAGTGTCACTAACCCTGTTTAGCCAAAGAAGAATTGAAGTTTTGGAAGAAACCATTATATGTTTTCAAGGCATATGTTTCTCAAGCATTAGTGCAAATCACTTATATGACATGCCCAAGCTAATGGAATGTTACGGCCCACGGATGTTTATGTGTTTGGTGTAGCCCAGCGTGCATGCAATGCAATTATTACAATATATACAATGAGACTATTTATTTTTTTATATAAGGTGGTCACAATCATCATTGACCATTAGATTTGACATTAGGTAGTTGAGGATGTGTCATTGTTTGGATACAAAGTCCAATATAATTTTTTTTGAATTTTGTAACAAACTTTCATTATGAATTTCACATTCTATGGCTAAAGTGACTAGGCCTTATTCCAAAAATAAATGGTCTCCAAGTATACAATCCCTTATAATAATTGAAAATATTTATGTAAGGTGTCAACCTTATATTATAAAAGTAAGGTGGCCATCAGAAATCCACTTGGAGAATTTATTTCAATGTCAAAAAACATTAGAATTGATCATCTTGACTTATAGATATATGGATGTAAATAGATATGTAGATGTAAAAAGAAAAAAAAAAGATTTTTAGTTCTAAAAATAGTTCATCTTGTAACCTTTTATGTAGATTATCTAATTTCAAAAAAAAGTAGATGATCTTGCTTTGTACTGGTTTAATTAAGAGGTAAAAATGCAATTTGAGACCATCGTAAAGGTTTTGGGCAGTGTGTACTTTAGATTGTTTAAGGTTGACGCCTTATATAAACCACTCCCTATTATAATTTAACAGACTATTTATGATATGTGCATAGTAAGGATTTAACTACAAGCATTATTTCAAGTACAACACTCTCGACTGTTCGATCTTTGATAAGGTGGTTGAGATTGCATACATTGTTTGAATTTTGATATTTGTTACATGTTTATATCGATGCTACTAAGGTGCACTTGATAAAAATACCAAAGAATATTTCCAATCATTTAAAATGACCAATAAAAGGGTGCATTTTAAACTTTTTAGGGGTATGTTGGTCATTTAGGATGCACCTTACTTTGAGGTGTGGATGACCAAACTTTTAGTTTAATCCAACTTACATAAAGAAATAAAAATAAAAATAAAATATTGAAATGCACCAAACCATCTAATCAGGATGGGATAATTTTGGAGAAATTATAATTGGACAATGTTAGAATGTAATGTAGAAAAAGTGTTGCAGTGTTTTTGAGTTCTTTACATGTGTTGAATGGTCCATATTTGACTTAGATGCACTTGGTGTGAACCCACCACTTTATTCTTTTTTTAATAGTAATTGTCTACTTGTTTAAACAAGATCAATAACAAATGCCAATCTCTCAAATGTCTCTCAGTTGACCATTGATTAACTATGTCACTCCTAAATTGATGCTACGCTCTTATAAACAGCAAACCCTTAAATGTTTGCTTAACAAGTACATTAAAAAGTGAGGAAAGGCCTACATTTAGAACAATGTTTTAAAATTTCAAATCGGATTTGGAAGCCTAACTTACTGTAATGATCCAGATCTATAATTCAAGGTATGGCTGAATCGTCAAAATTCGTAATAAAAATTGTTAAAGTAATAGTATTGAGTGATTTCGAGGGAGATGGATGGGCGATCAAAACGGTGATTACCAATTTGGATCACCAGGTTTTAAAAACGGAATTTATAAAGATCTGATGACAAGTGCTATTGGCACATGTGAATGATATAATCATTCAAATCTGAACTTGTCTTTTTCAAACATGACACATCTATAAATTATTTAAACTTGTTTTTTCAAACATGACATATCAATGTATTATTTAAGAAAAAATGATTTGACAAGTGCCATATAAGCTATGTTATTAAGATGCAGAAATCCCGGACACAACGAAAGTGTCAAGAACTCCAAAATTAGCACATGGAAAAAAAAAATAGAACACCAATGCAACAGTTGTATTAGTATAATACAACGACACTTTTAGAAAACCATGTTTGTGGTATTTGTATGTTCCCAATTTGACACTTTTTTCATCTCAATAATCAATCAAAAAAAAAAAAAGTTCAATTTGAACACTAGATATGGTCAAAATGAGTCCTATCCAAAAACGAATTTAGACCATTTATTTTGTGAATTTCAAGATCTTAGCTTTTATAAACTTAAAATCATTTTTTTCTTTTTTAACATTGTTCATCTAATGATAATAAAACCATACCAAAAAATTGGAAAATGAAAAAATCCTTTTAAAGCTTAGATCTAAGCATCTCGTCAAAATGAACAGTCTATGTTAATTGGATTGAAAAAATATTTTTTAAGTTGTGTTTTTGATTTTTTATTTTAAATTTTTTATTTTTTATTCATTAAAATGAAAAGAGTGTATATTTCAAAATTTAAATCAAACAAATGGCCATGAGACGATTTTTTAAGATTATTGCATCAGTTGTATGAAATCATTGGCCCCTTTTAAACTCATTAAAGTGTGACACGAAAGTGACATTGCGGCATCTTTAGAAGGTAGGCACATGAAAAAAACACATTTGACACATGTAAAACAAGTTTTGCTCACGAGCTTGTGTTCACTGTAGAACACATTTTTCAAAGGGCAAGCCCGCATATGTAAAAATGCGGGCCTCTTGATAAATCTATTTTTGAGATGGATTTTAAGACTTAATTTATAAAGACAGCCTTTTAATAAATCTATTTTTTGGATGGATTTTAAGACTTAATTTTTAAAGACATGTAATATCAAACATGGAAAAGATATAGACTTTGCATTTGGCTCGGTATTGTGTGTTATCACTTATTGATACTAAAACACATGTCAACATGCATTACCGATTGACCGTACATATATGAAGGGCCATCAATGTTTTAGTACGTGCGGATGCATTAACTGTATAATAAGCCTTAAGGTCCATTAGAGTTGAGTATCTAAGGATGGGAGACCTTGATTCCTATCATGCATCTACCGATGGGATAGCTTGATTCCTACCCATGCACATTTTTATTTTCATTTATTTTGCTTGACTTTTTTTTTTTTTTAACCATTAATAGCTCAGCTGAAATTGAACTTTGATGGAACTGTTCGATCAAATGATGGTGAGGCTAGCTTTGGGGGTATTTTGACAATCTACAGTAGAGAGACCATTTTTTACTTACAATGGTAGTCTGTTATTCCGTGACATCAATGAAGTTGAGCTTCAGCCAGTGAAAGAAAAGAGTCTTTAGGCTCGTTTGCAACCAATCCAATATTATTGTGGAGGATGATTATGCTAATGTGATTAACTGGTGTAACCATCCTCGCAAGACCACATGGTAATGGACTTCGATCATAGACAAAATTCAGTTAGCCATCTTTAGCAAAGAGGTCATCTTTAGCAAAGAGGTCATCTTTTGCCATGTCAATTGAGAGAAAAGAAGGACGCAAATGTCTTGTCTCTTAACCTCCCCCCTCCCTGTCCTCTATTCTTCTCCCTCCTCTCTTTCTTCTATTTTCTTTTGTTAACACTATGTAACTCTAAACTTTTGCTCTTTTTAAATAAAATATCTAGTTAACAAAAAAAAAAAAAAGAGGACAAAAAAAAAAAAAAAAAAACTACAAAACTCACCCTAAATCCTAAAGCGCTTCGGGGACAAATAAGGCACATTTAACATTGATGCACCAACGTCCCCTAGAGCGCTTGGGCAAAAAAGAACTTACTACCATACCACCCACGCTTAACATTGATGCACAAAATCAATATTATTCTTTGTATATATTATTCTCATAGAACTTTTAACAAGGAAACGCCATGGGATGGATCAAGCAGATACTTGAAACAAGTTCGCTAACTCTGTCACCATGATGCTTTGGCTAAGTTTAACGATTTTAGAAAAAATTATAAATATCATCAAAATGAACTTTATGGACATCTTACCCGCAATATTTTTTGTATGACACCCTATATCTCATTATTATTTTTTCTTGGATTTAGCCTTCAATCAAATAAAAAGGTCAACAATATTAAGATTAAAATACCCTTACTCTCTCTGTCTACTCCCTTTATCTCTTTCTCCCAATCTCTACATGGCTGAAAATCAACGTTTTCTCTTTCTTACTCTCTCTACTCGTCATCACTCTCTTTCCTTCTCTACCAGCCCTTTCTTTCTCCTCGCGCTTTCTCTTTCTCTTTCTCTACCGCCTCTCTCTCTCCCTTTATTCGACCAACCATTGGAGCCTCAATTCAATCACCGGAATTATGGTTTCTTGTGCCCTCTCCACAATATTCCCACTAAAATATCCTCCCATCTTTTGGTTGAGGGGGTCTAAATCATAGATTTTTAGACAAATAATCTGAAGAAACGAAAGGCAATCTACGAAACTAAAAAAAAGAAACAAACACAAAAGAAAGAGACAACCAACCACAATGCAATGATATACATGATTTGGTAATGTGCCTACGTCTACTAGAGATGAGAACTTCTTTACTTGTAATGGATAATAGGGTTACAAACGCTCTCTTCCTCACGTTTCTCTGATTACGAAGCAATCTGCGTTTTTTTCTTAACCCTTAATCATAACAATATATATCTATCTCAGATAAATGGTACAAATTATCGAAATACCCTTGTATGGATATATATCAAGTTCCAGATATATCGAATCCCATGTACGGATATATCCGAATTTTTCCTCGGGTAGTCTCCGAACCTCCCGTAGGGGCCAAGTCAACCTATCAGGATGATTCCTCCAGGCCTCAAGCCTTATAGGCCTTCAGCCGTTCGGGCTTTTAACGGCCTTCCGGAGTAATTTTTTTTTTACTCCACCTTGACAGATTTATTTCCTCAAAATACAAGATATTAATCCTCAACATAATCAATATCTTCGTCTAAAATAATCAAGATCTTCATCTAAAGCTGCATTTTTTGCAGCGGTTTTGCAAACTACCTTTTTGTGTAAACTCTGGTTTTTAATGGCTTGAGAGAGGTTTCTCAACTTTTTCCATTTCATGGGTTTTCATCGCCATTGATCCACAAGCTAAAAGCTGTGAAAATAGCATAGAGCCTGCTGGTTTTGATCATGGGATTTTTTTAGATTGGTTTTCCAATGTATATTTTGATGTTTCAAACTTCTTTTCTCACTACTCTTTGTTCTCTCTATTCTTGTATTGCTCAACTTCATGCGAAGCTCCTCTTCATATTCTTGGCATTGGGTTTTCTGGGTGGTGTTTTCTTTCCCTGGTTTCTATATTAATTTGCCTGCTCTGTTGAAGTTGCTGGATGCTTTCTTGTTAGAAAGATGGCAGGTAGAGAGAGAAAGAGAGAGGGTGGCTAGAGACAGAAAGAGAGAGACTGCTGATTGAGATAGAAAAAAGCTAATTTTCAACTATGTAGAGATTGGGAAAAAGGGAGAGGGAGGGTAAAGAGATAGAGAGGATAAGGGCATTTTAGTTCTAATATTGTTGATTTTTTTACTGGAAAGTAAATACAAGAAAAGCCAATGATTTTCTCATGATTTTTACTCCATTGCTAACTCCATCACCACGATGGTTGGGTGTGGGATCTCTTTTTCTCTATTCCAGATCTTTTTGCTAAGGTTACACGTCCAGCTGCAAAGATTTTAGATCTTGCTACACATACTATAGGAAGTTTGGTTTGGGATTTTTCATGCATTTATAACAGGTTATCAGATAATATCATTTTGCATATGCAAGAGTTACTTAAAAGTTTGGAGGATATTTATGTTTCTCACAACACTGTAGATGAGATTATTTGGGAATATGAACCTGATGGCCTTTTTTTATGTTAAATCAGCTTAAAGCTTCTTTATCATGACCGTGTCTGTTGGACCAATTGTACCCTTGGTTTGATTTGGAAATGACCGGTCAAAATCCACGCTTTCCTATGGGTAGCTATGCAAGATAAATGCCTCACTATTGATAATTTGCATAGAAAGGGTAAAGTTCTTATGAATGTCTGTCTTATGTGCAAGTTGCGATGAGGAGACTGGTTGTCATATCTCTTCTTGCATTGCAATTTTTCTTTCAATATTTGAAACTAGGCTTTTAATAACATGGGACTATTCTTTAGCTACTAGAGAATCTCCTTGGAACTATTAATCATCTATGTACTATAGGTTTACCTCAAAAAGGTGTCCTCATTTGGAAAATTTTCAAGAGTGCTATAATGTGGTTGGAACATAACAGGAGAACATTTGATGGGATTTGTTTAAGCTCGAAAGGAATTAAATATCGGATTCTTTAGTCACTATGGGATTGGTTCTCTTCCACTTCAGAGGGTCATAGTGTTTTACGGGCTGATATCTTTGTAAACCTAGAGAATTTAGCTTCATCATTTTCTTATTTAGTCCTTCTTCATTTGGTTTGGAATTTGCCCCCAATGGGTTGTCTAAAACTAAACTTTAATAGTAGTTTCCTCAAGCAATCCAAGGCTTGCTGGTGTTAGTGGTATGCTTCGGAACCATTATGGTACTGTTCTTTTTTTCTTAAAAAAAGATATAATCAACAAAATATATCTTCTCTTCTACAAGGATTACGTATTATTATTGCTAGAGGCTTCTCAAGGGATATTTTGATTGAAGGGTACTCTTTTAATGTCATTAAATGTTGTAGGCAAGAGTAAAATGTACCTTGGTCATTGCATTTTTTTGGCTGAAAATCACTGATCTTTGTGCTACCCCAAGTATGAGGATTTCTTTCTCTCATACATATCATGAGGCAGACCATTTTGCAAAGCATGGAGTCTCTTTATCTTTTCTGTTTATTTCTAACGCATTAATTTCCTTGATATAATCTGATGCTTGTTAAGCATATATTCGATAAAGAGCTTATAACGTTGCAAAAAAAGAAAAGAAAAAAAGTTGAACAATTTTACTCAATTATATTAGGGAAAATTCTAAAGATCCCCATTGACTTTAACTCTTTTTACAACCTCCTCCGAACGAACCTTTCTATCCCAATTTTTATCGCAAAATTAACTTTTATAGCAAATACCCTTTTGATTTTACTCAATTATATTAGGAAAAATTCCAAAGATCCCCATTGACTTAACTCCTTTTACAACCTCCTCCTAACGAACTTTTCTATCCCAACTTTTATCGCAAAATTAACTTTTATAACAAATACCCTTTTAAGTAAAAAAAATCATAGTTTTTTTAACTAAAATGCCCTCCCTTTGGTCATTGAATGTTGTTGATCTGGCACTTGTAAATGCAATCCGAAAGATTTTTATTGTTGTTCGACAGTTATGAACCTCGATCCGACACTTGTAAATGCGGGCCAGTAAATTGCCGCTTTGGTCCAACAATTTGTCGGTCCAACAATATGATGCCTCGATCTGGTTTTGTCGGACCGACATTATGATTCCTCAATCTAGTTTTGTCGGTCCGACATTATGACGCCTCAATCTGGCATAAGTTGCATGTTGTTTCGGTCTAGCGGTTAATGTGGTATGGGTTTCGATCCGGTAGTAATATGTATTAGATCCTCTTTGGTGATTGAGCGTTTACAGAAATGTGATGTTTTTTTGTACAGACGAGTATTTTCATCTTCCAAACTATAAATTTTTTTTTCTCTTGAGAAGTATTAGTTATAAAAATTAGTTTTGGAATAAAAATTGCAATAAAAAATTGGTTCGAGGAAGAATGCAAAGAAAGTTGACTTTATAAAGGGTTTTGTAATTTTCCCTTTATATTATGTAATACTATAATTCTTTCAAAACATTCATCGTACAAGGTGTTCAAGAAAGTAATGATTTTAGCCTCATACTAAACTTTCAAACATGTACTAGGTACCAACAAGACAAGTGTACTGATTAAAACTGTACCGCATGGAGCAAATATGAAACCGATACATAAAAGGCATAAATTGAGTAAGACAATATCAATCAAAGTGTGCCTTTCACAACCATCGCCAAGTGTGTCAACCCCAGGTTACTCCAAAAACATCTATAGCACATAACATGTACAGAATTGAAACCCAAATGCCGCGTGCCAAGATCGAAATTACAGGGGAATGGAGGCCAAAAAACTGTTTAAAAAATAAAATAAAAAACCAAATCTAAAGAACATGACAATTATGTTTGAAATATAACTAAACATAAATGAGTGTGAAAAAAAGTATAACAAAAGGAAATTTTGAAAAACCCATGTGACCAAAAGGTTGCAACCTCAAAATATAGAATTAAAGATAGCGCCTCAAAAAATTAACCCTCTAATTGATCACCCCGATACCAAGATGCATGAATATGTACAAAAAATACTTTGAATCCCAGAAATAATACACCATGCAATACATTATTTAAATAGCCCATTTTCAAGATTTTCATAGATTTAACTAATTTTAACCTTTTTTGAAATTTCAAATTTTATAATAAAATATAAAAATAAATTTTCAAAAAAAAAAAAATTTATATAAAATAGCAACCTTAAAATGTAAAAATACCTCTAATTGATCATCTCAATATCAAGATGAATGACTACAGGAAAAAAGGGATTTTTAGTCTAAAAAATAATGCATCTTACAATACACCATCTAAACAGTATATTTTCAAGATTTTTATATGTTTATAGATCCACTTGATTTTAACCTTTTTTTGGAGTTCAAAATTTTATAATTAAATATAAAAATAGATTTAGAGATAATCGTAATAATTTTTTTCTACGTTTTGATACAATTTGGAGGTGCACCTCAATTGGACTGTTTTAAGGTTGCAACCTTAAAGAAAGCATACCCTTCAGATAATCCTTGCAATTTTTTATACCAAAATTACTTGTTATAATAAAATATGGAGGTACTCCTCAATTGGATTGTTTAAAGGAGAAACCACACCGATATATATAATACATGGCCACACCTTTTTTTTGCCAAATTGCTAAACAACATTAAAAACACATTACAAATTAATTTCAATTTTTAAAATTTTTCCATAATATTTTTTTTGAAGTCCCAGCTTGACCAACAAATAGGCCAAAACTGGGTCACCCAGTCTCGATGACCAAGCTGCCATGCCATACTGGCTTTCAAAGGAAGTTAGTAGAAGTCAAATTCATATACTGGTGTCGGTGCCTAAGTAATACAGTTAAAAGGTTATCAAGTAAGCAAATGTCAAGTACACATTACTCATGAAAATTGATCTACCCCACTCATGCGGGGATGCAAAGACCGGCACAAATTCATATACTCGTGTCCGTGCCTAAGTAATAATACTGTAAAATGGTTATCAAGTAAGCAAATGTCAAGTCCACATTACTTTAATAAATTGATCTACCCCACTCGTGCATAGATGCAAAGACCGGCACAAGGCAGAAACAAGTATACAAAGGATCAGGTGATAAAAGAAACTAATTGCCATTGTATATTCCAGTTTGAAACATTGTATGCACTTTTCATAACCAACCAACCATGACTCAAATAAAATATCAAATAATTAAAAAAAAAGATTGCAGAGGAAGTTTGTTCAGGCCCTATGGGCTGGTTTGTTTCTTCTTCTATTACAGGCCCTGTCAGTTAAACCTCTCAATAACCAACAAGAGTAGAGGCTATTTTCTTGGGGACAGGGTAAAACTTTGTATTTTGGTCCCTGATAACTGAAACTAAAAGCACTACAAAAAGGAAATCATTTGGCATAAAAGGTTGGAAAAGCGAAAAGTAAAAGAAGCAAAGGCACTGAGACGATAGCACCCATTACCCGACACAGACTTAGAGACGATAGCCACACATTACCCGACGCAGACTTACTTTGGACCAATGTCCTTAAGAGCGCAGATCTGCTCCTCCCCCATGGCTGACATAACAGTTACAACCAGGTCTTTGCCCTCACTGAAACCATCCTTAATCTGCATGATGAAAACAATGTCATAAATTTTTTGCTTCAATAAAAAAAAATCAGATTATTCTCGCACCATCAATGTTAAATCATGAGCTGATCCAATGACTCTGGTTTGTCATTGATTAGTATGATTAGTAAATGTGGTTATCCAGGTTCATATGAACAGAAAGATAATCACTTTGTTGCTCATATTTGATAATTTAAAAAAATCAATTAGCTATAGAAGCCAACAATTGGATCTACAAATCAGATACTTCTATAAAACGCCAGCAGGATTAGACAGAGGAAAATGAAACAAAAATGTGGGACCAAGATCGTACTACTGTATTTGGAGATGAAACAAAAATGTGGGACCAAGACCATCTGGTTTTAAAGAAAAGATACAGGAGTATTACTGTATATGGAGATGAATAAAACGATGATATATACTAACTTGCTAGTGATTGGTACTGCACAGTTGGGAGAGAGTAAAGTTCAGAGAAGGGCCTATCTGGATGACTCGCAATAGAATATTGATTATAGTTAAGACATCCTGAAACAGATAAGTCTCGGACTGTACAGACTTCAGCACGTTATTTAATTATTTCTACTTGTTGAAATACATGCACATGATCCCTTGTTCCTCACCTCCCAATGCCAATGGAAAAGATACCAACTCAATTACCTTGCAGAGTGTGTGTGTGCGTGTGCATGTGCATGTGTGTGTGTGTGATAAAGAGAGAGAGAGAGACTGCTCTAATCAGAGGCTTTGACAGATGGAAATGTGTACAGAAGACCCACACAAAAAAGTATAATAAAGCTCATCTTAGCTTATTAAACTAAAGATTCCCTTTCGTAGGCTTAGGAGTATGGAGTCATTAGATCGAATCATTTTAAGGGCGAAAAAGTCAGCCAAAACAAATTTTTTTTTTTGGGTAAGTAAGCTAACACTTGTAATTACAGAACATTTCATAACCACTTTTATTTCTTAACCTAGCACATATCTTCTATCACACATGATCTGCACAATTATATTTTGAAAAGAAACCATAAAAAGTACAACTCATTAAATTCCAACTGAGACTGCAACACTAACCTGGGAGCACAGACTCTCATCTGTTGGGAGCCTGAGATCATCCTTGGTGCCCCCACTTTCAGTCAACAGAGTCACCTGCGAAATATGATAAATCACCACATTGGACATGACAAAACACAAACAATTCGCACAGGGTGAGGTTTCTGTAAGCCCCCCTATACAAATAGAATTTGTATGTGCCTGGGGACCTACAACTGTCTGATTTTGATCAATGGCCGGTAAAGAGCAGACAACAATTCATACATGAATTGCAACCAGACAAGAAGAACTAGTGCTGATCTGTTTTTCTTGTAAGCTCACCACCAACCATCCAATCGTCTAATTAGGTTCAGATGGCTATCAATCCCCAAACATAAATATTTAAATATGTACGGGCACCCATAGAAAGGTTTCCCCCATATATAACCAAAACAAAAAGGGCATCAAGAACGTACAAATCCATCTTCAGAGATATCTATCAGCTGGTAGTCCGTACGAGTAACATGGGGAACCTACAACAACAATAAATCCATAGGGAATCATATAATGGATGCCAGAATTTGGGACATAATACGAATAGACCAATGAACAATAATGCTTTGATCACCATTATCAAAAACGAAATTCCAATAATAAAAATATTCTCATATTTATGTTCATGTTGTGTTTTTTATTTTA
The DNA here is from genome assembly GCF_000471905.2 of Amborella trichopoda. The sequence goes on along the minus strand of NW_006498527.1, from coordinate 1,199,437 downwards.
AAAAAAGAAAAAGAAAAAGAAGAAGGCTTCTCACATCACTGTTATGGGATGAAGGAACAATATCTTCAAGCTTCTTTGCATTGAAAATATCAATTCCAACAAAGTGACATTTTGCATGACCATGCTTTCCAGTCTTAGAAGTTGAGACCTCCACAACCTACATTAAACAGCATATTAAATCAATCATGTAGATAGCACAAACTTTCATAAAAAGGGCAGAAACAAACTGAAGTTCAATAGAGAAAATAATGTATAAATAACAACATTCCACAGATGATGTAACAAATAACATCCCAAGGCAAAATAGAGTCTAAAAACAAACCCCAATAATAAGTTCCTCAAAATCCAGGATAAAAGCACCCAATAACAGTCATAGAAATTCATTCTGGCACATAAAGAAAGCCTTGCCGTCGGTGAGCGATTTAAATCATAATATGCAAAATTGAAATAGGCCCCAAAAGAGAGATAGAGCATTGCAAATTCATAGATTTTAGAATGAAAATGAAATGAACAGTCAATCAAACAGCTCAAGTTACTGTAGATGCAAAAATCACGAGTTATTCAACAAAACACACCATTTTTTACAGAGATTATATAATCTACTAAATAAACATTAACTAAAACTATTCTATTACATAATTATCCCTAACAAACAAGGTTAGAGCTACTTTAGATGTACCTAAATTTAAGAGATTTTTGGAATAGAAGCTAAAAAGCTACTACTGCAAACTCAACAAAGTTTGGTGTCTTTATTTTTTTCCTTCTCCATTGTTTACGCTCCAATCTACACCAATCTCTAGGTGAGACCAACTCAAATCTTTGCAAAAACATTTAAATCTCAAAAGATAGAGAAAGTGAGGTCGTTTGCATCATGGGCTCAAAAAAATCCCAAATCTATACATATCCGGTCTTTTTCTGAGTCCAATGGCAGCGCCAACTCCAAATCTGTATTTTAACTTAAAGCACTTCTAAATTTAACTAAATCAATTAAAAAAATTAATCATCAAAAATAAAATAAAACAGATAATTTAAATGAAGAAAATAAATTAAATTAAACACAGAAATAAATACTTCGCTCTAGAGACCCGAAATATGCAGTTTCAAGCAGTAATCAAGTTGTTCTTCATATTTGCACCACCATCTCCTTTTTGGATTCCTTATGCTTGTTGGAATTGATAGATCTAATGTTCTTTGACCTAGATCTAAGGTTCCTAAAACTAGGGGGAAAAGCTTGGGAATTTTAGGTAGAGTCTACCTAGACTTTTTTGGAATTTGGAGAAGGTTTTCCTTATATTTTTAAGGGTTTTGGGACTTCCTATAGTAAAATCCGAATTGTGGGATTCTCCATAATTTTTTGGGGTTTTTACTAATTATTTAGGAATTTTTTAGAGGCTTTTTCCTAATGTCGAGTATCTTTGGGCTATTTATCCTAATTTTGGGATTTCTAAGGAATTTTTTAATCTTTTTCTGATGTAATTTTTGGGTTTTGAAAGGAGGTATTTATAGGTTTGAGGTAGAGAATCTCCTAGTTCGATTAGGATTAAGATTGGGTATTTTTCCTTTATTTTTTTGAATTTTTCCCCATTTTTCGGATTTATCTGAATTAAAACATGTTTTCTGCATCATCAGGCCACGCGACACAGCCCGTCCTATGGCCTGACACTTGTAGGGTCCGCAAGGACCAAATTGTCATTTTTTGGAATAACTTTCTAACTATAAGTCTGATTCAGGTGATTCTTTGACCATTGCAAACCTTGTGATCACCTCCATAATTTGAAACCAAATTTGGTTAAATATGAGATATTTTTTAAGGGTATACAAAGCTATGACTTTAGGGTCTCAAGTTTAGGTTTTAGGGTATCTGATCGACGTTTGAGTCAGTTTTCTAGGTTTATAAGGTTCATGGGTATCTAAGGTCACTATATGAAGGTATTGCGATACGTTTTCGGATAATTCTACTGGGTTTAGGTCACCGAAAGTCTACTAGGATTTGTGTGGTCTTTTGGATTCAAAATCAAAGGTAATAGGGATTCCCTTAGCAAGAATTTTGAGGGGTGTATACAGTTGTTACCCCTCTTTGGCATTCACCTGGGGCAACAAGTGAGTGGCAAAGAAGTAGACAACGGTGACACGACGGAAGGAAACTTTTTTCTGAGGGATCATTCTTTTGAATGACCAAAACACCCTTTTGGGTAGGCGATATGCCGATATATGCTTTTGATCCGTAAGACATTGAAATGACACTACTATCCTTGAGTCAGTTGGGGTTGAGAGGCCTCCAACGATCAGGATCCGAAGTGACAAACAAAAGGAATCGTGCTACTTGGGATGCCGCCAGTGTTATAGTCACTCCAATGCTACCTAGGATGCTGCGAGTGTAGTCATCATCGACTATAGACTTTTTCTTGAGGTCTGGTTCTCCAATCGAATGGGAGTCTAATTTAGAAGAAATGATGGGATCATGAATTCTTGATTAGGGAATTGCTAAGACCTTTGATTCTGAATCCAAAGGACCACACAAACCCTAGTAGACCATAGTTGACCTAACCCCAGGAGAATTATCCCAAAACTTATCCGATTACCCTCACATAGTGAGACCTTAGACACCCACAAGCCTTATGAACCCTGAACCCAAAAAACTGACCCGAACATCGATCGGATACCCAAAAACCTTAAACCGAGATCCTAAAGTCATAGCCTTGTAGACCCCTCAAAAATATCTCAAATTTAACTAAATTTGATTTCAAATTGTAGAGGAGATAAATTTTTCAATGGTCCAACAACCGCCTGAATCGGACTTACAATTAAAAAGTTAAAGCCCAAGAAAAATTGTTTCAAAAAATGACAATTTGGTCCCTGCACACCCCTACAAGTGTTGGGCCACGGAGGGCTGTGTTGTGTGGCCCAAGTGCAGTCCAGTGATGCAGAAAACACATTTTAATTCAGATAAATCCAAAATGATAAGGATAAATCCAAAAAAAAAACATAATTGAACTAGGAAATTCCTGATCTCAAACTTATAAATATCCCCTTCCAAAACCCAAAAAATACATCCGAAAAATATCCCAAAATCCCTAGAAATAAGGAAAAATAGCCAAAAAAATATTTAAAATTAGGAAAAAGCCTTAAAAATTAGGAAAATCCCAAAATTCAGGTTTTATCTTAAGAAGCCTAAGGAAAACCTTCTCCAAATCCTAGAAAAACTTGGGTAGACCCTACCAAGCTTTTCCTCAGCCTTAGGAACCCTAGATCTAGGTCAAAGAACCATAGATATACCAATACCAGCAAGCATAAAGCATCCAAAAACGAGATGGTGGCGCAAATCAAAAGAGTGGCCTAATCCAAACCCTAAACTCTGGGTTTTGGATCTCTAGAACTATGTATTTATTTCAATTCTTAATTTAATTTATTTTCTTCATTAAAATTATCTTTTTTATTTTATTTTGAAAAATTAATTTATTATATTTAGTTAAATTTAGAAGCATATTTAAGGCAATACAGATTTGGAGTTGACGCTGACAATGGATTTAGAAAAAGATCGAATCTATAGAGATTTGAGATTTTTCTGAGCCCATAATTCAAGCGACACCCCAGTTTCTCTACCTTTCAAATTTAACTCAGTTTTGCAAAGATTTGAGTTGATCTCACTCAGAGATCGGCACCGATTGGAAGGTAAACAGTTTGGTGGAGCTTCAGATTTGTATTTTACACTTAAAAAGCTTCTTTTTTCTCATATTTATTTTCAAACAAAATATAAATAAATAAATAAAAAGTTAGATTTGAAAATATTACCTCTTGTTAGATTTTATCCTCTCTTTTGATTTTTTGTTAACTACGCAAATCGGAGCAGATCTTCGACTGAAGATCCCACAAAACTGAACATTATAAACTGACTTTAAAGACTAGATAGAGAGTGAGATCAATCGAATTCCGATCCAAGGGCCAATCTATCAAGTAACGAATAGATTTGCTCTCAGATCAGTGGTCGAGCCAGTATCGATCCTATGCACGAAATACTGAAATAAAAGCTATGAAATGGTTCTAAATCTAATAAAATAAAATAAAACAATTGAAAATGGCAAAAAAAGGTTACTTGCCCAGGCCAATTGGCCCCCTGAAGCTTCGAGGCCTCGCCCGTATTAAGACCATGACTATGTTTACATCGTGAGTCCTCCATGTCTCTCTTTAAATTTGACCAAGCCTTGTCTTCGTCGAACTATGTTTTTCTAGATCTGATATGAGGTTGCAAGTTGAAGGTGGTTGATAGCTTAGAGTTTGACTCTAAATTTAGAATTTTTTATTGATTTTTCTTGGCTAACATGCTTTAACCCTGAAAAGATCGTCAAAATGCACTTTTATAAACCCAAAAACACATGAAATGGATAATTACTAAAAACCAACTGATCTGCCAGCCCAGAGTCAGATTTTGGGGGTTAAAGGGCTGGGCGACACACCTTTCGTCGCCCAGACTAGACCATAGCTTAAGCGACATAAGGTGTGTCGTCCAACCCAGATGCACTGGATCTGGCCCAAATTTGGCTTGGAAGCATTGAATCTGTTCGAGGTCAGGCTAGGAATTGAAAAAAAAATTGATTTTGACTATTTAAGTAGGGCGACACAAGCCCTGGTCTGATCTGGGTGACACTTCTCTCACCCACAAAAATTGATTCCGAGCTGGCAGATCAATTGGTTTTTAATAATAATCCATTTCATCCGCTTTTGGGTCTATAAAAACACATTTTGACGGCCTTTTTAAGGTTAAAGCATGTTAGCCAAAAAAAATGAGTGAAAAACTCTAAATCTAGAGACAAACCCTAAGCCATCAACCACCTTCAACCTCCACCCTCATATCAAATCTAGAAAACCTAGTTAAACCAAGCCAAGGCTTGGTCAAATTTAAAGAGAGACACAAATGACTCATGGTGTAAAACAAGATGCGATCCTAATACGAGCAAGGCCTCGAAGCCTTGGGTGTTCTAGGCCAACTGGCCCGGCCAGGTAACCTCTCTTTGCCATTCTCAGTTGTTTTACTGACTTTATTAGATTTAGAACCATTGCATTACTTTTATTTCAATATTTCGTGCATAAGATTGATGATACCTCAACCACTGATCCGAGAGTAAATCTATTTGTTACTGGATAGATTTGCCCTTGGATAAGAATTCGATTGATCCCACCCTCTATCTATTCTTTAAAATCAGTTTGCAGTGTTCAGATCTGAGGGATCTTCAGTCGAAGATCTACTCCAATTTGGGTTGTAAACAGTTTTTCTCCATAAAAATATTTTTGGATCCTTTTTATCATCTTTTGGATCTCTTAGATCATCCTTTAGAAACATCTTTTTCTTCTTTATAAGCATTTGAGGAGAAAACCTAGATTTATCTCTCTTTTTTTCCCCTTTTTTTAATTTATTATTTTATCAAAGAGATAAAGATGCTTTTTAAATGATACTCTCTTAAAAAAAGATAAATATGCCTCTAAAAAAGACAAAGAAGATCTAAATAAGATAAAAAGTTACTTCTAAATAAGATTAAGATGCTCTAAAGAAGATAAAGAATGTTCTAAAGAAGATAACAAATGTTCTAAAAAAGACAAGGAAAAGTATACAATGAGACCATTCACCTTTGGTACAAGGTGTTCACAATTTATTGGATGTGAGATTTGGTGGCTAAATTTATCTCATTGACCAAGCTCAAAGTTCAAAACAAATTTTCTTGAACTTTGTGACACACCTAAGCTATCAGATTTTACATTAAATGGTTGTAAGTAATTGTGACCTCCTTGTATCAAAAGTAAATGGTTTCATTGTATACAATCCCAAAATATCAAAATACTTCAAAAGAATATAAAGAATCTTTTCAAAAATGACAAAGAATGTTCTAAGGAAAAAAAAGATGCTGCTAAAGAAGAGAAAGATGCTTCTAAAGAAGAAACATATGTTTAAAGACGATTAAGATGATAAAAAATAAATGATCTCAAGGATGATAAAGATGATCTAACATATCCAAACGATGATCTAAAATATCTAAAAGATGATAAAGATTGATAGAAAAAGATCCTAAAAAATGTTTATCGAGAAAAACAAAAAAAAAAAAATAAAAAAACTAAAAGAAGAAGAATAAGAATCTAATAAGTAAGGTAAGTAACTTTACTTTAAAACTACTAACTTTACTTTTTTGTTTTCTTTTTTCTTTTTTTTTTTTTTTGCTGGAAAATAAATATGAGAAAAAATAAGAAGCCTTTAAGCACAAGGGCCCCATAGTGGGCGCCAAACTGTTTACGCTCCAATCTACGCCGATCTCTAAGTGAGATCAACTCAAATCTTTGCAAAACTGAGTTAAATTTGGAAAAGGTAGAGAAACTAGGGTCGCTTGAACTATGGGCTCAAAAAAATCGTAGATCTATACATATTCTGTCTTTTTTGAGTCCACAGACAACGCTAGCTCCAAATATGTATTTTGACTTAAAAACGCTTCTAAATTTAACTAAATATAATAATAAATTAATTTTCAAAAATAAAATAAAACAAATAATTTAAATGAAGAAAATAAATTAAATAAAGCACATAAATAAATATTTAGCTCTAAAAACCCGAAACCTGGAGTTTCGAGCTTGGATCAAGCCGTTCTTCTGATTTATGCCACTATCTCCTTTTTGGATGCCTTATGCTTGCTGGAATTGGTAGAACTAAGATTCTTTGACCTAAATCTTAATCTAGCGTTCCTAAGGCTAAGGAAAAAGCTCGGGAAATTTAGGTGGATTCTACCTAGACTTTTCTAGGACTTGGAGAAGGTCTTCTTTATATTTCTAAGGGTTTTGGGACGTCAAAGGTAAAATCCAAATTTTTGGATTTTTTGGAAATTTCCTAATTTTTGAGGAATTTTCTAGGGCTTTTTCCTAATTTTGAGTATTTTTGGGCTATTTTTCCTAATTCGAGATTTCTAAGGAATTTCTAGGGATTTTTGGATATTTTTCTGATGTATTTTTTGGGTTTTGGAAGGGATATTTACAGGTTTGAGGTAGGGAATCTCCTAGTTCAATTAGGATTACGATTAGGTTTAGGTACTTTTTTCTTTAACTTTTTCAAAATTTTCCACATTTTTTTGGATTTTGTTTTAGATTTATCTTAATTAAAACGTGTTTTCTAATCATCGGGCGCGCGACAGCCTGCCCTGCATCCCGACACTTGTAGGGTCACACAAGGACCAAATTGTCATTCTTAGGTCCAATTCATGCGATTCTTGGACCGTTGGAAAGCTTGTGATCTCCTCTACAATGTGAAATCAAATTTGGTTAAATTTGAAATATTTTGGGGGGATCTACAAGGCTGACTTTAGGGTCTCGATTTCAGGTTTTTGGGTATCTGAACGATGTTTGGGTCAGTTTTCTGGGTTCATAAGGCCCATGGGTGTCTACGGTCACTATGTGAGGGTATTGGGATAAGCTTTGGGATAATTCTACTGGGTTTAGGTCACCTATGGTCTACTAGAGTTTGTGTGGTCCTTTGGATTCAGAATCAAAGCTCTTAGGAATTCCCTTAGCCAGAATTTCGAGGGGTGTCTTCATCCATCTAGAAAATTTTACGTCTATCCCAAAACGTTCCATCTAAAAAATCGAAATTGGATGGAAGACGAAAAATTATTTTATCAATAGATATTTGGCTTGTTTCATTAGGCCCCATCTCTCAAGCACCTTCCTCCACCCCATAAGAACATTGTCTCCTCCCCCTCCCTCCCTTAGGGTTTGTCAACCTGCTATAACCAAGCCTCGCCCATGCTCAAAAACAGGCTCCAAAGGTCAACTGCTGCTCCTATTTTCAGCCACCTTGTCCATCCATCCTTGGATTCATTCTTCTTCCTGGTCAATGAGAGAGAGAGAGAGAGAGAGAGAGAGAGAGAGAGAGAGAGAGAGTCATGGGGGGAGGGCAGAGGGGGAGGGAGAGAGAGAGACCAACCACTTTATCATTTTGGAGAGGGGAAGGAAAGGTTTGATTGTTCTTTGAGATAGGAGGGTTTTCTTTAGGGCACACTAGCCTATTTAGAGAGAAGAAGGTAGAGTAGAGCCTGCTCTGTTTTTAAATAGAGAAGAAAGGCTTTTTTGTAGTTGCATTTTATCATGTAAAAGAGATTAAGAGGTGGCTCAATCCATCCATTTTAGAAAGGCCAGGAAGAGATATGTGCATTATCTTTGGAAGCGATATTGGGCTGACGAAAATCAAAATGGGGGGACCACAGATCTATTGGGAGAAGAGTGCAATGATTTGGACGTGTTTTGGATAAGCATGAATGAGGGAAACAATTGAACCTAGATATACAAAGAAGGTTTCAATCTGCCCCATGTTTCTTCCACTCACTATCTCCTTTCACAAAAACTCTCACCCTATATATCCATGCGCTCTCCTGCTACCCATATTTATATATGCACGTTCCTTTTAGTCCTACTGGTATGCATCATTACTTCATTTTCTTAATGGTAAAAACACCACTATTTCAGATTGGACCAAACTCATTGACGCTCTTAAAAATTTAAAATCTCTAGTTTTTGAAGAATTTGCATCAATCACTACATTCCTCTTACAACTTTCCATTGTAGGAGCACCCAATTTCTCAAATATTACATGATTTTCCTGATTTTCATTCTTTTGTTCTTCATGGATGGTTGAATTTTGTTGTTTCCTATTTGATCCCTATCATATCCCAAAGATTGCATCACATCTGGGGTTCTCTGGTTCAATTTCTCAATTACGGACTGTTAGTTTCTCTATGGAGAAGATCCCAAATTTTATCACATAGTCTTCTTGTTTTTATTGGGATCATTGTGGCATACTGGTTAATAGACCAATTGGGTCTTGTAATTGCTATGACCGTGAGCTCTTTGCCATTTTGGTACCCGATGGTCCTTTAAGCCATCTAGTTGATCTTGTTGTGTCGAGGGAGGAAATCCCTGCTCTTCTTTATGAGGCTAGGCCTATCGATTTTCCTGGTATCGATCAGATCAATGGCCAGAGAAAATTGAGTCGATAGAGAGAAATTGCCAGAGAAAATTGAGTCGATAGAGAGAAATTCTCAGTTCTGGTTCTAACTCTCCAGCAATGGTTCGAGTTTTTGACTCTTGGGCATTTGTTTGCATCAGGGACCATGGGGTTAATATTTCAAATTCACAATCAAATAGTACATACACACACACACACACACACACACACACACACACACACACACATATATATATATATATATGGCTTAGGAGAAGAGAGAGTAGACTTAAGTGGGTTGTGGCTCTGTGTAGCGCATACCCAATACAACACCTGTTAAGAGGTACAAGTTAGTTCGAGTGGAAGGCTCAAAAAGGGCAAGGGGTAGAGCCAAATGGACATGGTTGGAAGTAGTGAGAAAATATATTGGGACTTATGGCCTCACTGGGGGTATGGCCCTTAAGAGAGCAGAATGGCAAATCAGGATTTACGTAGCCAACCCTACATAGTTGGGAAAAGCTTTGACAATGATGATGATAATGATATATACACACACACATATATAATCTGTAAAGTCAATATTTATTGTAAAGCAGCCAATTAAACACATCTAGTGAATAAACTTCTAATCCTTTCACAGCCATCCAAACAATCTATCAGAAAAATAAAATAAAAGGATAAAACTTTCCAATTCAGGCTGACAAAAATTAGAACTTTTTTCAGTGTATAGGTTTTCAATTTCATCTAAGGGGAGTTCATAAAAACCTACGAAAACATGCCAAAATTTTCACTCAAACTTTTCATAAATATTCTTTTGCTCAAATTTTCACCAACCATTTATAATTCTCCACTAATATCTAAACCAAAAATTGTTACAAAAATCAAACAACAAATCTTTAATATCTAAACTGAAAATTTTCACTCAAACTTAATTGTTTTTCATAAATTATTACAAAACTCAAACAACAAATCTTTAACTATAGCTGATGCAAGAAACCTTGATATTCAGAAAAAAAAAAAGCATACGGCAAGATTCAATCAAACATAATAAAATAGCTCAACCCAATATAATTAAGAAGTAATTAATCACACAAAACCCTAAATCAGAGAGGCATGCATCATAAATCACTCGATCAAAACTAACAAATCAAACGTTCCAGGGAATTCTCAATCACACATCCAATCCCTTTACACCATGCATCACTCGATACAAAAAACCAACCACGGTAACTCATAGAGGAAGGAAAGAAGCCTACAGCTTCCAGATCTAATTATCTCGGGGAACAATTCAAACAAAAAGAAGATAAGAAATTCAATTCAAAGTTTGAATAGAAGAAAAACATGTTCACCTTGCAAGCCCTGCCCTTGATGACTATGTATCCATTCTTACGAATGGTTCCGGCCTGCTGAGGATAGGTCTTCGAAGCTCCGGAATCAGCCTTCGATTCGAAGTGGTGCTCCTCATCAGACATGGTTGAGGACAGAGGAAGGAAGAAGAATCAAAAGAGAGAGTAAGACAGAGGAACAAGTTGCAGAGAGGGGATTGAAGGGAAGAGAGAGGGAGAGAGGAGAGAGCTGGAGAGACGAGAATTTGTAGGTGTGGGTTTTTGTTTATGAACTCGCCCTAATTGCGGTTCGCGTCCGGAAGAATCTGGACCGTTCGATGGGATGGCCATTCAACGGCTGTAATGCGAGGATCATCCCAATTTCTATACCAATTCGAAATTAGTAAATCGAACTTCACGTTTGGGAAAGATAAAGCAGATAAATATGGACTTTTTTGCTTTTTTGGAAACTAGGGATTTACTATATTTTTTAATTATATTATAAATATGTTATTGGCTTATAAATAAATATTAGTTTAAAAATTTAAAAAATAAAAGTATAAAAAAAAACATAAACTTCACAATATTGTTATAATTATATTTATAAATTACATTTTGAGGTAAATATATTATCGACCTATACAATCATTGATCGACATAGAGACAAACACAATCACCAAAAAATCCAAATTTTTCAACGAAAAACCATACAATCATTGAACATCAAGGATCCAATATTTCTAAAAAAAACAACAATATCAACATGGGATATCATTAAAAAATAGTCATTACAAGAGCTAAAAAGAAACGCAAACATAGGAAAAATGTATATGGTATGAAAACAAAATAAATCTCCACTTCAAATCCTTATTTGGAAGCACTTTCGCTATTGGAGATGGCTCTAAAATTAATTTCCAACACCGACAATAAAATTTGAAACTAAAAAAATGGTACTAATCTTGCGAATCTTTTAACACTTATTTTTAGGGCAAAATTGATGGTCTAAATGATTTGTTGCAATATACACTATTTTCAGAGTTTATCCTCTTTTTTTTTGCACAACCATAATGTTAAAGTTGGGATGATTGATTTAAAGATTTTTCAACACTTGAATTGCATTTTTGATGAGTTATATGGTGAGGCTTTATTATATATATATATATATATATATATATGGAAAAGATGGGGTTAGCCTACTAATTCATATGAACATATGAGCTCAACGTTGCCGATCTGACGATCAAAGATGTCTGGTAGTGTTTGAATTTTATTTTATTTTCTACAAATCCAAATCACTTGAAATTTTAGGCGTGTGTTTATAAAAAATAGTTGAATCTTCGAAAAATATCAAAAAAATATTTTACATGAAATAAAATGATCAAAATTCCCCCGATAATATTCGGGAGGTATTTTGGTTATTTTATTTTTTTTGAATAATTTTTTTTATATTTTTATTAGGTGCGTCTTGATGAGAATAACACACACCTAAAATTTCAAGTGATTTGAATTTGTAGAAAAATAAATAAAATTCAAACACTACCAAACATCCTTGATCATCAGATCGGCTCAGATTCAATCTGGATCGTTGGGTTCATATGTTCATATAAGCTAGTGGGCTAATCCCAACTTTTCCGATATATATATATATATATATATATAGGAAAAGTCTTCGCAACACCTATAGGTGAAAATGAAAAGTGATTTCGCCTATGCTCATCACTATCCAAAGTTCATTGTACAGTCACGATTGTCGAGTAGTATTTCAATTTTCATTTTTTTTTTCGATAAAACAAAATGATATGAAATTTGGAGCATGTGTCCATATTAGTACGTTTTTTTCTAATAACAGAATGGTCTGAAATTTGGAGCATGTATACATATTAATGAGATGCACCTAATAAAAATATGAAAAAGAATATTTCGTAAAATATAAATTGACTAAAATACCCCCATAATTTTTCAGGGGTATTTTGGTTAATTTATATTTTTTGAATTATTTTTTTATCTTTTACTAGATTCTTCTATTTTTTAGGAATACACGCTCCAAATTTCAAATCATTTCGATTTGTATAAAAAAAATGAAAATTGAAACACTACCCGACAGTTGTGACCGTACAATGAACTTTGGACAGTGATGAGCATAGGCGAAATCACTATTCATTTTATCCTATAGACGTTGCGTAGTGTTTTCCTAAATAGGCGAAATAACTATTCATTTTCGCCTATAGACGTTGCGTAGTGTTTTCCTATATATATATAACTTTAAAAAAAAATTTATTTAAAAATTTATTAGTTTTCCATACGTACTCTCTATCCTCTTTATCTTCAGGGTTAGGTAATGAATATGATATATATGATATTTACATTCAATATTTTGTAATAAAAATTGTAAAATAATGTAATTATTGTAAAATAAATTAAATTTATGTGAGAATCATTTATTATTATTAGAATATTACTTTTATAATTCTTCAGCCTAAACTATACACATATATTTCTATAATAATTATAAAAATTAGATATTGGTAAAAATAATTTATTTTTTGTTTGAATTTGTATAATTTTAAATAAATTTTGTTCCCAAAAGTAATTGAAAAAATTAAAAAAATAAAACGCAAAACCTTGCTACATGAAAGGGAAAAAAATAGATAATATTAACTCTACAAATGTTTGTGTGCGGTTTGGATAGAGCCTAGGCTTTAAACAATCAAATTAGAGCCTACCGTCAAATAGTGTCGAGAAATGTGGTTTCAATACTGAAAATTTGTGATAGCCATAAAATATATTTTAATATTTATTTTTAAAATTTAAATCTTAAAAAATAGTGTAGATCGATAGATATATGAAAATCTTGAAAATTAACGATAAAAAAAATGCGTTACAAAATATACTCTTTCCAAAACTTGAAATCTATTTTTTCTCATATCCATGCATCTTGATGTCGAAATGATCAATTTGAAGATATTTGAGCATCAAAACAACCTCTTCTAGTTAAATTTTTTTAGGTACGTTCAAATTTGATTGTTTAGAGCCTTGGCTCTAAATAAACTCTTCCCTAAATGTTTTATTGAAAATATTTTCCAATGATAAATAGGATTAATATTAAATATCATGTGTAACATACATACATATTACTAGTATATATATATAGAGATTCCCAAGCTTCGACTTCTTCATATATCACCCTCATCCTTATCTCTCTCACCACATTCCAATACCCTAAACTTTATATTTTATGATGAACTATTTTTTATATATAATTATTTATCATTCCAATGTTTTATAAGCACGAAATTTCCTTTTGTACTTTAAGAAATGTTGAGTGATAAAAAATTGGGAAAGGTTTTTATACTTCCCATATAGCATAGAAGATCCATGCTTCTTCTACCATCCAAATGTCCAATTTTGATCAAGAGAGTCACTCGCTTTTTGATCTTAGATCCGACGTCTCAAAGTATTTTATTTTTAGTTTATTTTATACAAATTGTATGAATATGAAATTTAGTACATACCATCTTCTCATTGGGGCGCACCTATAAAAAATATTAAAAAAAAAATTTCAATAAAATATAATGACCAAAATACCCTTTAAACATTTAGGGGTATTTTGGTCATTTATTTTATTGAATATATATATTTTTTATTTCTGCTAGTGTAAGTTTAATAGAGGATTGGACGTACAAAATTTGGTGTCAAAATAGTTTATAGAAAATTTTTTAAAATAAAACAGTGTAGAGACGTGATATTGCGATTGGGACAATCTTAGCTCTCCATTCAAAATGGACGGTTAGATAAGGAGAAGTATCTAAGTTTTATGTTGTAGGGGAAGCTTTGAAAGCTTGCCCCTTAAAAAATCCCTCGTAAAGCGCTGTCTTTTTTAAATTTATTACCACCTAAAATAGAAGCAGAAAAATCCCTAAACTTAATATTCGAATTAATTGATGTTTAAAACAACTTGTAAAGTCTCTATACAAAATTTACAAGTCGGAATACGTGCATGGCACATGGGATGGAAATAGGCAATCATGTAAATAAGAAATTGAGAGTAAGTTACCTTACAATAGCAAATACAAATCTATATGCATGTCCATTTCATTAAGTTATACTTTTAGATTTATTACTTTGATATTTTTTTTTGTATGTCTACACATTTATAATTAGGATTGTTCTCCATATTGTTGCTCACTATACACAATATACTTAGTATTTAAGATTCATGTATCATTGAACTTTCAGTTTTTTTTAAAATAGATTTACAACTATTTTCCTTTAAATTTTATTACAAATTTAATTTTTTTAATAATCATTATGTAATATTTTATACATAAATAAAACAATAACTCTAATAACTTTTATAATTTTAGTTACAATTTGTTATAATTTAAAAAATTATTTATGGCTTCATTAAAAGTAGGAAAACTTATCCATGAATAGAAATTCTTAAAATGAAAAAAAAAAAACCAAATATTAAAACTTGCATCATGTATTAAATACTAAGGGAATTTGATTTTCTATATTTGAAAAAACAGATACATAAATTTTAAATATGAAAATATTAAAAATAAAGTTTAATAATAAAACAGATAAGAAAATATTCATATGTGAGACATTTAAATATTTAAAACTAAAAAATATTTTTAATAGTTTTTGAAAATCAAAAAATAAAGTTTAAGTAATTTTCAAGATCATAAGTTTTATGTAACTAAGAAAATGAATTTTCTTAAAACTGGTATCTATATTTGTAGAAAGGACAATGTAATTGTTTTTTTTTTTTTACAAATTAGTTACTAAATATGATGAAATAAAATAATATCAATTTTCTCTAATGTTCACTAATGTATTGAAAATTAATAATATCAATTTTCATGTTCACAAAAAAATTATTTGTTAACTTTTGTACTTTTCAATTGAGAAAATTTTGGGTTTTTTAATTGAACTTACAAATCTTACAGACCAACAAAATTTAGAAAAAAGGTTATATAGAAAAAATTTATTTGTATGTTCCATGCTTCTTAAATATATTTATTCATATTTTATATTTATTAAAATTGCAAATGATTATAAAGATCAACTAGTTTTCTAATATTAACAATTTTAAATTTATATTTTTTTCTCTATGAATGAATTTAGCTGATTTAAAAATTTTTCATTATCATTCTCAACATTTGGAAAAATTGATCATGTCTAACTAAAAGAGATAGGAACATGATTTTTTTTTATTATTAAATATTTTAAAAAATTCATAGTTTCAAGTGTAAAGCTATGTAATTTCATAGCTGTGAGCAATTTATTTTTTCCTATTTTTAAATTATTAAATACTTCATATGTTAAAAAATATGTTCATTTTGCTTTCTATTTCCAATTTTTTGTACTTTGTTTTCCAACTCCACAAAATTTTGTCCATTCTTTTTTCCTTTTTTCTAATATTTTTAAACTTCCTTTTTTTATTATAATATTTAAAAGAGCATTGATTTTTTTATTTTTTTGTGACTTTACCACTTTTCGATTTCATTAGTGACTAATTAACCTATTTTAGATGGAATTTTATAGTATATGATTTAAAACTATTTTTTTGATTTTTTTGTTTTAAAATATTTTATCTTCCCTATATATTGTAATAACCATTTAAATACTTCACAAAACGTATACCAATGTTTCTACAAAAATACCAATTTCCGAACTGCTGCTATTTTGAAAGATGGAAATCGAATAATGATAATTAAATTTTTACGAAATGTTTAAAAGTTCATAAAAATTGGCAAATTAGTAATAACAAATCCTAAATATTTAAGTGTTTCAGTTTGGATGTATCCAAAATTGCAATATTTTTAAATCACAAGAAAAAAAGATTAAAATAGATGGTAAGAACCGTTTGGATAATCTAATAAAAATTTCTAATTCATAAAAAAAAAAGATATCACTTTAGTCCCAAATCCTCAAGCCCCCAAAATCACAAACAAAAAATATTAAAGTCGGACTTAAATCTTTTTTGGCTTGAGTCGTTTTTCTCTTAAAACTTTACCCTCTCTCTCTAAGCGTCACGCTCTTCCCTCTCCTCCTTGCTTTTCCCTCATCTCCTTTCTGCTTTACCCTCTTTCTCCTCCCTGTTTCTTGTATCTCTCTCTCTAATCTGTTTCTATTGAAGTTTTAGTAGCATTTTTCTGTCTTGAAACAGTGGCTCATGACCTCCCTTCATCTCTCAAAGACAACCAAACTCTGCCTTTCTTCCAATGGCTTAGGCCTCCCATTTTTATCATCTTTGAAGGCCAGGCCTGGCAGCCCTACCTTCGCTCTCCCAAAGACTCAGCAAATAGAGTTCAACAGATCTCCAACAACCATAACAAAGTAGGACAAAACTATCCGTGTTCTTTGAAAATTCTCCCTTCTTTAAAAAGTTCAGGCTCTCACCCTCTACCTCTTCCGCTTTCTACAAAAACCAGTAACAAGATGCAGGATTTCACATATTCAAAGAGTTGGTTTGTACAGAGCAGAGTATTAAAATGGAGCAAGTTTTGCTTGATTTACTCGTAAGTCTCAAGAGATTTTACTTCAGTGCAATTGATATAATCATTATAGCTATTAATAATTTTAAGGATATTAAATAACCAAATGAATTCTTAATATAAATTATTTTAAACTCTTAGTAAATATAGGTTTGTTATTATGCCTTCCGGTTATAGTTTTAATTGTTTCAATTTTTCGCTTTTCCAAAAAATATCGTAAAATAAAATTTTTAAAATTTCCCGAGAGTATTCATGCTGGGAAATTCAGAACAATATAATTCATTGATGAATCGAGGTTACATGAGCAATAAAAAAAGAAGAAAAAACTATGACGTATGAAAAAAAAATAAAATTGATATGGAGCAACAGAGAAAAAATGTCAATAAGAGTAAAATATCAATTTAACTTTGATATAGAGTGAAGTCACAAATATTTTAATTGTTGTTTTTTGTTATCTTTTAGTTTAGAACAATTGTTTCATGCGGGTTGGACCTCATTTCTACAATATGCTGTCCAGAGGTATAAAATATCTATCGGAAAGATGGACGCAAGTAGGTGGTCCATCTAAAAACAATTGTAACGGTTCAAATGTTTTCTTAGTATAACTATTATTTATAGTTTTCACTTCTTCTTTTTTTAAAATTCATGATCTCCATTTTAAAAATTATATATACTCTAAAAATTAGGATCAAATTACACTTAAAAAATACATTTATTGCCTGCTTGGATTTATACACTATGCGGACTGGCCGCATGCTAACGCATCCTTTAGTTTAACTTTGATATGGAGTGAAGTCGTCGTGTACTTTTATTATTAGTATTTTGGTTATCTTTTATATTGTGTTACATATTTACTCTTTTTTTTTGTAGATATCATATTGCGAAAATGATGTATATATCTGTTATAATTATCAAATAATAGGATTACCTCCAATTTTCCGTTATTATACCTATCTTTTTTTTTTTTTATCTTATTGGGAAAATGATGTATATATTTGTTATATTGATCGAATAATGGGATTACCTCCAATTTTCCGTTATTACACCTGTACCCGAATTTTCCACCTTCTTAATTTTTTTAAAAAAGAAAAATTGGAAATGGTCATTTTCAGTTATTCAAAAACCCAAATGGGACTGAATTTGGTTTTTCAAAAACTGAATTTCTGTTCCATTTTTTAAATCGTTGAAGAACACCGGCGCGAGCAATAAGCTTTTTCTTTTCTTTTGGAGTGTTGTGTTAATGTCAAGCTCCTCCCTCGTCTCCACATTTCCCCTCTTTTGGGCTCTTTCTCTCTAACGCTATAGAAGAAACGATGATAAATGATCTCTGAACCTCCTCAGAGGCCTCTGACTGTGTCATTTGTCCATTTGATAAGCACTAAATATTTGATGTGAGATTTGAAGGATTTCTTTGTTGTACTTAAACCAAGACATTTATCTTTATGTGAAAAAGAATCTCTCTCTCTCTCTCTCCCTCTCCCTCTCCCTGGAAGAGAACCATGGTTTTCCATAATTGAGTCTCTCTCTCTAGAAAAATTTCGCACCTCTCTCTCTATACCTAAAATTGTTTTGGGAAAAGTTGGTTGTTTGAGGCTCTGTGATCCTACTATAAAGTTTCGCTTGCTATTTTGCCTCACAAGGGGAAAATGAAGTTAGAGGAAAGCTCTCTCTCTAACCCAACTCTTTCTCTCCCTCTATCTCCTCTCTTTTTTCTCTCACGTGAAAATTTTGAAAATTTTAATTTTTGAAAAATCGAATTCAGTCTCATTTCGGTTATTGAAGAACTGAAAATGAGAATTTCTATCTTTTAAAAAACAATTATTAAGATGGTGAAAAAAACAGACTAGGTGTAATAACAAAAACTTAGAGGTAATCTCATAGTAACGGTAAATATATATATATATATTATTTTCCCCATCTTTTTTCATATCCGGTACATTGGTGGGTTTCTAGCAATGGAGAAAAGGGATATAATAATAGTGAGAGAGAGAGAGAAATATGACAATAGAGAAGATAGAGAGAGAGGGAGAGAACTATCAATAAGGGAAAAAGAGATAAATGAAGAAGAGAGAACAAGAAAACAATGAAGAGAGAGAGAGAGAGAGATAGCGAGAGAGAACGGTCAATGGAGGGAGGGCAAGAGAGAGGAGTGCATGTTGGATTTATGTAATCTTTAAGTGCCTTAAGAGAGATTGTATAAACATTTGAATAAATGAATCATAAACTCAGTGGGAGTGTGGTCCTCTTGTGAACCATACTAAACAAATGCAATTTGCAGATACGCGGTCTAGGCTTGACGTGCTAGGCCAGCCGAGTTGGAAAATCCAAAATACCTGGGCACAGAGATGAAACCGATGAGGGTTTAGTGGGTTAGCCTTTAACGATATCAGAGTATGCCCGGAAGAGAGCCGAGGGACTGTGTGATCCTTGTGTGTGATGAATAGTCTATATAGACATGACTAAAAACATCATCGTTATATCATCACATGACATATATATAGATAGCAGTGTTGATATAGTCATCCACCATTGAGAATGAAGTAAGTACATGTGTGAGAGATTACCCGTATGCACCATAAAGTCGTGGTTGCATCATGGTCTGGCGGATCATGGTTTGTCTTTAGGGTAGAACCGAAAATCCATATATTGAGATTACGTCCCCTATCCCATTGCTTGACTTTGGTGGTCCAATTATGAATTCCTTCAGTGGACTGTGGGTAATATGAACCGCTGGGTCAGTTTGATAAAGCTAGTGTGGATCATGATCTATAGTTGAAGGTGGAGTGCTTCTATGTGTTGATTATATCATAGACTTATTTGGATCTGATTCACATCAAAATTAATTTAATTAATTTTATGTTATTAGAATGTTTACTTGAATTTTTATGAATCTTCTGATATTTTATTTTTGTCATTTGGATTTATGAATAAAGAAAAATTCATTTCTAAAGTTTTAAACAAACTAAGAGGTTTGAAAAATTTGAAAATCAATTTTTTTTGTTACTAAAATATGTGGGACCTCCATAATTATTGGAAGCCCATTTAAGACACATGGGATAATTGGGTGGGGCCCATGAGTGGCCACCAAAGGGTGGCACGCCCCACCAAGGGATTGTCTTTTTCTTGCTAAATATTGTGAGATGCATCTCATGCTAGTTGGCTTTCTTTTTGTGGAGAGAAGCCTACTTACAATAAAGGAATGAGATATATGGTTTTAGAAAATCTTGAGAATCAAGAAGGTTTGATTGAGAAATAAGGAATAAATATCCACTATTGGAGAAAGTAAATAAATATTTTCTTTATTTAACTTATTTGATAGGAATAGGTTTAGAAGCATTTTGATGGTAGATTAGGGAATTGATAGCTCATATCTCTCACCCCACAAGTCTCCTTAGATTGACGGTCAAGATTTGCTCTTACGATTTTATGATAAACCGTAATGTATGAAAAATCTATAAAAGAGATAATTCTCCTCCCTTGTCTTTATGCTTTTTACTTACTCTCTCTTCTCTCTCTAAAATAGAACCTCTCTCTAGTCTCTCTAAGGGGTATGCCCCATATAAGTTACTCTCTCTCTCTCACAAACTATCCTAAAGGGGACACGCCCAAACTAGGCTAGGTTAAGCTAGAATCTCTCTCATAGGTTCTAAATCAAACTAAGTTTAGATTATGTGATTTTGTGGGCAGCAAAGGGCTCATCGCTTGCTAGTAGTTTTCTTCCTCTGTTCTTGATTTCTGTCTCTCATAAGGATCAAGCCAAGGGGCTTGAATTAAGCTAGAGCATTGAGGCTTTATGTGGATGGTTCTAGATTGAGATCCACGTGTATTGTTTGGGTTTTGCCATAAGAGGGAGAAATCAAGAGACAAATAAAAAATCCCGAGTACCATCGTTAAGAGGAAACTCGGTATGGGGTGTACTAAGCTCGGTTGAGGTAATATTTGATATCATCTTTTGTTTATTCTATATTTATTTATTGTGTCTTTTATTCCCAAGCATAGTTATTGAAAGAAATGTTTTGAATGGCTTTAAGTTCTTGAGATCCTATTGTATTATTTTATTTTATTTTATTTGAAGTTATTATATTGTAAAATGATTACTTGTAAGAGTTCTAGATCGTGAAGAAAAGAAAAAAATGATTTTTTTATTTTATTTATTTATTTATATACTCCAGCTAGATCACATGTGTCATTCTTTCAATGCGCACTCTTTTCAAAACTACCAACACAAAGCCTCAATATATTATTAGCTCATCAGCTCCCATATTTGCCAATTCATCAGCAACCACATCTTTCTCTCTATATACATGGCAAAAATTATATTGTAAATCAACACATCTTCTTTCATCTTATCCCAAAGCATCTTACTCTCCATGGTATCATCATCTCTTCTTTTATCTATCTTATCACATTTAAGAATCGCCTTCAACAACAATACCAAAGCTTTTTGCAGGCCTCATTTCAGCCTCATTTGTCGTTATATGACCTACATGTCCATAATACTTCACCAACATATCTCTATTATGGTCACTAATAGCTCACGCCAATTCCTGTTTTTCCAAGTTCCAAAATGAACTTTTGTCAAATTTAACTTATTCCATCCATGCATAGGAGCCTCCCAATTTCATGTGACTTTTCCTGCTCTCTATCCTTTCCTGAGTCAAATACTTAATGTTATATATTAAATCAATATGAGAAACACCCCACCAATCTTCTTCAATTGATGACCATTCTACATAGATAACTTGAACTTTTCACACAATTCTTCCTTGGTTATTATAATATTTTCAAAATACCTTCAATTCCTTACTTTTTTATATTTCCCAAACAACTGACTCTTTAAGAATTTTCCACAGTATCTTACAATTACCCCACAAACAATTTAAATTCCCTTGTACAATCATATTTCCACCTGCACAAGAACATCCATATGGATATCTAAGAGGTTTTCAACCCAACGCTAAACAAATCGAACAAAATTACATTGTAAAAGCAAATGATTGGCTTTCTCCTCATCTTGTTTACATAATAAGCACACATTTGGTAAATCTTTCATCATTTTCGCAATACAACTACTATCAAAAACTTCTCCAAGGACAAAATCCAAATAAAAGTTCTTACCTTAGCAGGGATAGGTAGCTTTTGTATTCAAGCCAATTATAAATTTCTCCATTTTCTCCTGTCATTAAAAAGGAAGCCTATAAGCATATCCCACAATAAACACTCCCTTGGTGCTTGGCTCCCATATTGCAACATCCTTTTTTGTTGGTCAATAATAAAACTGATGCAACTGACTTAAATATTGCACATATTCCTCATATGCATTCTTATACACTCTTCTGTGTTTGCATTTTACATTCCAGACAGTTTTGATGCTGTTGGAAAAAATACGGTCTAACTGCTAAAGCGAAAGAAAAATAAAACAATCGGAAATCGGGTATCATATCTGAGTGCTCGTACAATAATTTTGGTGAACAAACGTGGAGAGGAATGATTAACTCACGTAGGCTCGTTCGACAACTACTAGAGTTGCTGAAATCAATTCCACACTGCAAATTTCGAGCAAGGTGGAAACTCATGAACACTCCAACTGATGCGATAAGAGTAGTCCAAACTCGACTCTCACGCACAACTCTTTATCACTCAGGGCCAAATCTCTACTTAGATCTCAAATGGAAGGGGGATTGTACTCTCTCTCACACTTTTTCTCTATCTCTCAAGAGGAGCTCTCACACATTTCTTGTGTGTGTTGTCATGTATATGGAAACCTCCACCCCTCCCCCTTTTATAATGAGAAAAAGTGCCTCCTTATAAAGAGGTATAACCCCCTCATGAAGAGGTGGAACCCTATGAAGAGGTATCACATTTCCTCACCTCCTTTCATATTATAAGTCGAACATGAAGGAAGTGTGGTCCACTTCGGTATTCCCTCACACTAGGGATGCACACTCATGTCTACAACTCCCACTTATCTCGTATGTGGGAGGGTTATAGGCCGAAACAAGAGTTGTCGCTCATTATCGCATCATGAGTATTCTTTCATATAAAGGGAAAAATATGGTGTGCGACCTACTGGAGCGAACATTCTGTTAGAGAGAACCATACCAAGTTTCCAATCAACTGGCAGGGAATACCTCATCTCTTCAATACCTACGAAATAAAAAACTGCTCCACTTTCCCTAGATCCGATTTGACCACATCGGACTAAGTTCTCAACTAATCCCTTATGAGCCCAGCTCAAAAGATTACTTAGCCCATACGTACACAATCACTGTTAATGCACGTGTAATGTGTACTGTTTTTTTGTGGTACCAAAACAAAGTGTGATATCAAATGGTCTTCCCTTACAACATACATTATTCTACTCTGACTCCGATCATTGTCTCAACAATGTCTCTGACGAGTCTCATACTTGACCCTAAAGAATACATGCCAAAGAGAATGATCGAAGTAAAGTTTCTTAATGCAGTCTAAGGTCTATAAGGGCATCATGGATCACCTACTTATTAGCCTTACACAGTGGCAAAAAAAGAACCTAATCTTCTTTTTCAATCACTTATATAACACATGTGGTATGAATCACACGTCATGATGGATCACATCAAATATGTGTCAAAATCAACACCATGCAGGTTATAGTCTTTTCACAGCCATGCAA
Source organism: Amborella trichopoda (assembly GCF_000471905.2). Next base: position 1,175,983 of record NW_006498527.1, on the reverse strand, counting down.
CTGGTCACCACCCAACACCCCACAATCACATCCATGTGTCAACTTGAACATCCTTGATGTTCATCCCTAACTACTTACAGGCTATATGATCTTCGGGATGTCAATTTGAATTGATCATGTCAAATCCCTTATAGAATCTCATCTCAAACCCTTGGTTGAGGCGATAAATACACCACGTGTATAACTCATCCTCGAATATCCCAGAAATTGAGGGTTGCTAATGCGAGTAGTGAGCTTTGGCCTGCCAACAAATTAAATGATAATCTCACACTATTGTGCTTCTGTATGTATTAAAGTACACAAACCATCCATAAATAACATCCATATTCAATTATAACAGGGTACCAAGTGTAACATAAACTTATAGGGTTCTGAGTCTCATAGTTCTTACATGAGTCTGATGTGCGGTCCTAACAATTGCCTTAGTCATAGGATCCACCACCATTTTAGTTGTAAGAATCTGAGTTAGTACCACATGTCCATGTGTAATAATATCTCGAATATAATGATATCTAACATCAATATGTTTTGACTTTCCGTGGTATTTTGGATCTTCTGCAAAAGCAAGTGCTGCTGTATTATCACAAAATACAGTGACATGCTCATTACTAGTTGCGATGACACCCAAGTTCCTTGGGAACCTTCTCAACCATACGACTTATTGTATTGCTCCACTACAAGCAATATATTCAGACTTCATAGTTGAGAGAGCGACACATGACTGCTTCTTGCTACACCATGAGACTACATCGCCTCTTAGCAAGAAGACATAACCTGAAGTCGATTTACGCTCATTTAGGTCTGCTGCCCAATCAGTGTCACTATATCCCCATAACCGCAAATCGGTTCCTTGGAAATATAGCATATTACTCGACGTTTCTCATCTTTTAACCCAAACAAGTTAAAAAAGACATCTTTTCTTAACTCTCTCCTCAGTTCACTCTCTTTCCTCATGTGTTTCTCTCTCTAGACTGTCCAGGAGCTCAAGGGAAACCTTGCGTTGTGGCTGGCAACCTTGCGTTTTGGCCACAATCTTCATCAAAAACCTCTCTCCAGGTAGGTTAAAAACCCAATCGTTAATGGCGGCGGTCGTAGGTTGCTCTGTTGTTTCTTCGAGGACCAACACTGTGGAAAATCAATTGTTTCATGGATTGAGATCTCGGATGAAGGGATTCAACCTTTCATCCTTAGCTACAGCAAGAACAAGAACCTCGCCTTCATCTTTGAAAGAAGCTTCCTTGGCTTATGGTTTTGATAGGCCTGAGTTGAAGAAGGTATTGACGGAAGGTGATGCTAGATCTTCGCTAGTTTTGGAAGATGAAGTGATAACGCCACTGAATTTTCAAGATTATTTGGAAAGATACAGGGACTTCACAGAAAATGTTGATGACCCTCCTCGCTGGTTTACTCCATTGGAGTGTGGCGCTCCTTGCAAATCTTGTTCAAAGTTCCAGCCAAAATGGTGGGCGGCCAAAAAGGTTCAGTGTGTGAAACCCTAAACCAGAAATTTGTGGGTTCTCCTTGTAAATCCCAATCAAGATTCCAGTCAAAATGGTGGTCGGCCAAAAAGATTCAGTCCATGAAACCCTAAACCTGAAATTTGTGGATTCTCCCTGCAAATCCCGATCAAGATTCTGGCCAAAATGGTGGCCGGCCAAAAATATTAAATTCGTGGGTTCTCCCTGCAAATTCCGATCAAGATTTCGGCCAAAATAGTGGCCTGCCAAAAATGGTTTCCGACGAGCAGGTGAGGGGGGAGATAGAGAGAGAGAGGGGTTTGGGAGGTTGATGGGGGAGAGAAAGGGATCACGTTAAGATAGAAGGGTTTAGAAACCAAGTCATTTTTAAGTTTGTTTGGATAAAAAAAAATTAATAAAAAATAAATAACATATGATAAGGAGGTTAAAAGATATAATAGTGTGAACTTCTTTGTAGTAAGATACGTTTTGCAGCCTTAAGTTGAAAATGAGGTTTATGGAGATATTTTCACTATAATATACGTTTATGAGAACTTTACCCTTTGTATCACAGGCTATTGTTTTTCATTTTTTATTGGGTAATCAGTGGGGTTAGTAACAACACTGTTGGATTCATGCAGTAGATAATCGTTTTTTCAAATAAAAAAGATTTAATTTATATTTTGGAAGTCGGGAGCATATAAAGAACCTATTGGAAGAGGTTGTTTCAAACTAGAAACACTTCAATTGATCATCTCGACCTCGATGTTAGACATAAAAAAAAAAGGATTTTGAGTATCAAAATAGTACATCCCGTAGTGCACCATCATATTCATTTTTAACACTTATAAATCTGTTCGATCTGTACTATTTTTTGAGCTTTAAATTTTATATTTAAGGTTGAAAATGGATTTCAAGGCCATTGTAAAAGTTTCGGCATTGAAACTATATTTTTAGATAAAATTTGGAGGTGCGCCTTACTTTTATTATAAACCGCACCCGTATTCAAAACAAGATCTCTCTCATTGGTTTACAGAGGTCTATTTTATGCTTGCATCACAGTGGGCAGTAGAGACATGATCTAAAGCACTTCTCTAAATAAACATCATCATGAATTAAAGTTGAATAAAGAAGCTTGATCACAATCTTGGAAGAGCTTTCTCTTTTCTCCTTTGAATAAAGAAGCTTGATCACAATCTTGGAAGAACTTTCTCTTTTCTCCTTTGCCTTTAATTATTCAATGTTCACATCTAATCACTTTGATGCTCATACTTTAGTGTAATGGTCTATGAATGGCGATTCAAGAAAACAAAGGTGTTGACCGAATGATTAGCATTGTGGCCTAAATGAATACCTGAATGAGTTTTTGCTCTCGTAGGAGCATACTGTTCATTTGCTCCCTCAGAAAATTTTCATATAGGTGTATTTTTAGGAACCCAGTTTTCTGGGAATGACCATCTTCAAATTAGGGACTAATTTTTGAAAAAAAAAAAAAAATGTGACCGAAAAAAATAATGTCCTAAAACTGAATGTACAAGGTCCAGGTTTTAGACGACCAAATCTAAGTGTTAAAGAACTAAAAAATCTATGTTATTGTAATAATCATTAGTGATTCTCAAGTTGATCCCATAATTTCGGATAAAAAAAAGTCCTCCTAAGTAGTTTTTTCTCACGAGAGCAATTGGAATGGGAGAATAATGTACATGTTAAAATTGTTATAAAGAATCAACCTACACATGAGTCTTGTCTTTTACATCTTTGATGGAAGCTTCAAAACCTGTCTATTTGTTGGATGGTGGCTCCTGCTCGAGCTAAGACTCTGTATTATTCATTTTGTGACGATAAGATCTCTAGTTTTACGAATTCAAAATCATTTTTTTCTTTTTTTGTTGAGATGATCGTAACTTAAGCAAGATTTCTAGCCCTAAAAATGGTCCCTACATGGTATTCGATGTTTCTATCAACATTGTGGTAATGGACATCCCTGTCTATGGGATGTACATACAATTGCTATATAAAAGGAAACCAAATTGAAGGAATTCAAGCTGTAAAGAATGGTGGGGCACCAAATTGAAGGAATCCAAGCTGTAAAGATGTTAGTGAAGCCAAGTGCTACGATTAAAAAAAGAAAAAGGGAAAAAGAAGAAGGACTTATTTTGAAGCTTCTTTGGATACTTTTGAAGCTCAGCAGATGAATGCCTTACTTATGAATAAAGGCATAAGTGTTTCGGGCATAAACATTTATTCATTTTTTAAATAGGGAATGTACACTTTTGAGACTATTTATTTTTTATACAAGAATATCAAAATCACTTATAGCCATCAAATGTAAAATCTGACAGCTTGGGGTATTGGCATAAAGTTTAAAAATCTTCTTTTAGATTTTGAGCCTAGTCAGTTGGACACGCCCTGCCACTTTCTTTCACATCCAACGGCAATGGTTGCTTGTGGCCTTGTTTAAAAAGCATATGGTCTTATTATATACTTCTCCTTTCAAATAAGTAGGGAGAGAAAAGAGACATTTGAATGGTAGTCAGTAAATGAGTTGCTCAAATGGAGGAGAGCAAATGTCTTGGTCAATGACCATAAATTGAAAAGATACTTCCTCTCATGATTATTAATCCTTCTAAACTGGGCCCTAGATTGAACAAGTCCATCTTTTTGAGGTAGTTTCAAGGCTTCAAGTTCAATCTCAGATACTTGAGAGAGGCCTAAGCATCAGGAGTTTTGAGTGCAAATCCTTGGAGTGGAATCACAACTGTAAAGCTAAACAAACAATTCATGGAAAAAGCTTCACCTCTCTTTAATTGGAATCATTTCGAAACAATGTCACTGGCCACTCCTGTCGATAAATAGTTGGTGTAGGGGTAAGAACATGAGAGAAGAAACCTAGCATTTGATATTCCATGGAGAAAACTACGTCCAAGTAGAGTGTATGTCACAGAGAGATGGCAGAGCCTGTTGTATCATTTTTGCTGACAAAATTGGACCAACTTCTCACTGAAGAAGTTCAGCTCCTTTCAGGAGTGAGCAATGATGTTCGATGGATCAACGATGAGCTCCGTAGCATCAAAGCATTCCTAAATGATGCTGATAATGTTAGAGAGACAAATACATCTGTGAATGCTTGGGTCGAACAAGTACAAGATGTTGCCTACGATGCTGAGGATGTCCTTGACACATTCATCATTCAAATTGCCAGGTTACAAAGGAGGAGAGGATTCATGTGCCGACCTTGTTCTTGTATCAAGGAGCTATACATCAAGCACAATGTTGCAACTAAGATCAAGACTATTAGATCACGTGTTGATGACATTGCAAATAGAAGAGAGAGACTTGACCTTCGAATGAGAGAAGAAGGCAGCTCTTCAAGTGTCAGTGCTTCAACAAGTGCTTATTTACAAGCGATTTCTGATTTGGTTGAGGAAGTCGACATCGTTGGAGTAGAGAATAAAGTAGAGTTAATAGAAGGATGGCTACAAGAGCCACAACTCCAGGTAATCTCCATATATGGTATGGGAGGATTAGGTAAAACCACTCTTGCCAAAAGAATTTATAATGGTGAAATTGTTAAGAACCATTTTCATTGCCGTGCTTGGGTTACTGTTTCACACTCTTCCACAGCGAAGAAAATTTTAACAACTATCCTAAGAGGGTTTCTCAAAGATGATAAGGAGACTTTCAAAGGTGCGGAAGAGATGGAAGACAGGGATTTACATGAGAAACTCCACACATGTGTAAGTGGTAAGAAATATATTGTAGTATTGGATGATGTATGGGATGAAGATGCATGGAAAGTGGTTCATAGTTCGCTTCCAAATGTACAGAATGAAGGGCGTTTTATTATTACAACCCGTAAAGGAGATATTGCTTTTCCAATTCATGTAATGAGCAGAGTGTACAGGCTTGGACGACTATCAGAATATGATGCATGGTCTCTATTCTGCAAGAAGGCATTTTGGATGGAAGATGGGCAAGCCTGTCCCTCAGAATTGGAGAGGGAAGCACGACTCATAGTTCAGGAATGTGATGGACTTCCCTTGGCGATTGTCGTCATTGGTGGTATGATGTCTAAGCAACCTCGGACAATATCTAGTTGGGTGAATGCTTACCGTAGTCTTGGATGGGAGTTGAGCAACCATGAAGGGTTGAGAGCCGTTCTAGCGCTAAGTTACAAAGATCTGCCACCTTTCTTGAGGCATTGTTTCTTGTACTGCTGTTTATTTCCGGAGGATTATGAGATTCCTCGATCGAAACTGATTAGGCTATGGGTTTCAGAGGGATTCATAGAAAGAAGGCAGGGCATGAAAGAAGAGGAGGTAGCCGGAATTTATTTTAGAGAACTATTGGATAGGAGTTTGATTCATGTCGAAGAAATTGGTGAAACTGGGCAAGTCAAACTGTGTCGAGTACATGATGTGGTGCGGAAGCTAGGTCACTCTTTGTTTGAGAAAGAGAATTTTGGGGCATATAGTGTTGCCACAAGTAGTAAACTCGGCGATAGATGTCGACGTGTCTCGGTCCAAAATGCTGAGCCATGTGTGCCTATAGAAGCGAAAATGTCTCATCTTCGAACATTTTTCATGTTTGGTATAAGAGCCTCATCACCTTCATATTTGTCTGACTTGTTTTCTAAATCTAGATATATGAGGGTGTTGGACCTAGAAGGCATCTATATTGAGCATTTGCCAGATGAAATAGGATACCTCATTCATCTAAGGTACATTGGGCTGCGATATACTGGTATTAAAGAAGTTCCGAGGTCTTTGGCGAAATTAAGAAGTTTGCAAACTCTAGACTTGGAAGGATTCCACGGAGAATTGCCTAGTGGAATATCAGAAGTCGATACTCTGATATATTTGAGTGCATCTCACAAGTTATTTCGAAATGGCTTAAGAGTTCCAAATGAAATCATCAGGTTGACAAACCTCCAGATACTGAAATTCATACGAGCTGATTCAAATATTGCGAAGGACTTGGGGAACTTAACATTGCTTACAAAATTATATGTTCAGCTACAGAGCAGTGAAGATGGAGAGAAATTGTGTGAATCCATTAAAAGGATGCAGTCACTCCGGAAGTTACATGTTTCATCGTTAGGCATCCACTCCCTTCTACAGATCGAAACCCTGGAACCTCCCCACGACACTCTGCAAAAGCTACGTCTAGGAGGGCCTCTAGCTGGTGGGAAGCTCCCCAATTGCATTGCATCTCTCCTCTGCCTCATGCGATTAACCTTATACCAGACCAAACTCAGCCAAGACCCATTTGTGATCCTTCAAACATTGCCCAACCTCACCTTTATCAGTCTACATACGGAATCATACGTTGGCAGGAGTATAGCCAAATGCAGTGCAGGTGGCTTTCCTAAACTTTATGGTCTCCAACTCGGACATCTGAATGAACTGGAAGAGTGGGAGGAGGTTGAGAAGGGAGGCATGCCATTCCTCTTTTCCCTACAAATCAAGGATTGCAAGAACTTGAGGAGCTTGCCTCATGGCTTCCAGCACCTTACTACCCTTAAATTCTTGGATATTGTTGACATGTCTCCGGAGTTTTTGGAGCAGCTGCAATATCCAGGCAAAGACTATGACAAAGTCAGACACATCCCGTTTATTTGGATTCGGAAACAATAAGGTCTTTGACCAATTTGTGTAGGAGAGCTGCTGCCCATAAACTCAATGGTACGTCTCTAACGTTTAAATCCCACTTTCTTTTTAAAATGGAGAATATGCATAGCTTGAACTGCAAAAGGCCAGGGGCAAGCCAGGCGCACCTTAGAGGCCCAACCTGATGGCCAGGTTCGGGCCTCTCCCCAGCTTGACGGTGCTCAAAGGCCTGCCCCAACATAGGTTGTGTTGGGGCTCTTTCATGGGCCCTCTCGGTTCTAAAATTGTGGCCCATTAGCTTGATGGCCCGGGCCTGGGTCTACATAAGCCTGGCCTGCCATTATAAAAAATATTAAAAAAGACATATTTTTAAAAATGATTAAAAATAATCATTTATTTCACTTTTCTGATTTTTCTGAATATTTAATCGTATAAATCATAATTTTAATAATCCATCTCTCTCTCTCTCTCTCTCTCTCTACTTTTTTAAGGACTTCTTATACTCATTTTACTTTTTCCTAGTTCTTCTAATTTTAATAACTTTTTGACTTTTTTTGTTTTGCACACTACTCAGCTGAGCATGACTAAGTGACTCAGCTCAAGCCAGGGCGACTTCGGCGGCCCGAACCGAGTTTAACAATGTTGGTTTCTATGATTTGAATTTTCTTCAGAATATCGAGTGTCGCACCCTCAAACAAATCCATCTTCTCTTTGATTTCTCTTTGTGCTTGGTACCATGAATATAATTCTCTGCTGATTTGTCAAATTTGTTGAAACTCATGCAACTGTGGGCAGTTATTTCCTTCCATATTAACTCATCTCTGCAACTCAACAAACTAGTGCTTTTATTGAAATTCTAGATTCTCCATTGGCTACACCAAATCAGACCAATTTAACAATTCTTAGAGAACCCTGAAAAATTAGAATAAGCCCAAAAGTATTTGAAAGACTGCTTAATAGAGATATGAACTGGCTTAAATTTCCAATTTTGAGTCTGTATTCTCTTTTCTTTTCGCATTCAAGTTATTTTGCAGCTGTGCTATCTTCATCTTGGTGGCCATTGAGAGAGCAGTACCGCTCTGTTTTCCGTTGTACAAATTTGATTAAAGAAGTTTGCATATTTTTTTATACTTTTAAATAATTATACCTTGTAAAATACTATGGTATGCAAATTGGTGAAGAGGTATTTCTATACTTTTAAATAATTATACTTTTTGTAAAATATTTCTGGTATGCAAATTGGTGAAAGAGGTATTTGGTTGTTTTTGATTTGAAGGTTGCTTGGTTTAATAGTTAGAGCATATTATAACACTACTTAAAATAGTTCCCCTTCTTCTTCTACAGAGCTCGTGCACGCAGTAGATTCATTTATTGATGAAAGGACAGCATTGCATTTGTGCCTCTTGAATGAAAATTGTGTTTGTCTCGGTTGTGTGCCAATTGTCGCACAGGGTAGTAGTTTTTTGTGTTTCTGTTTCTCCTTTATGTTTGTTGTCAAGATCTTCCATTGAGGGACTCGATCTTTTTGTGTTGGCTACGTTTGTGGACCATGAATGCAGTGTTTATTGGGATTGATACTTTAAAGTTGTGTTGGGTATGGTGAATGTTTGAAAATGTTTGAGTTGAATTTGTTTTTGTAGAAAAGTTCAATTTACAGAGAAAGTATTGAATCTTCAACCAAGGTTGGTTCGTGTCCTTAAATTTCTTGCTTGTCTTCACTGGCTCGAAAGCCTATTTTACCTAAACATGATTATCAGGGCAGGGAGAGGCCTCAATGCACGAAAAAGGATAGAACTAAGAGCATTAAAAAAAAGAAGCTTTCCCTTCCTCTACGATTTCCTTTCGTGTGAACGGATTTAAATATGGCATTTCTCAAGTTTGAAGGAGTCCATTGAGATCCCCTTAAGCACAATGTTGATCTGTTTTGGATGGACAGTATGGGCAAGTTTGATGCAATCCTTGTTTTCCCTTTTCACATGCACTCTTATTGAAAGAAGCCTACTGCTTTAATGAAGTGCTCTCAAAATAAGAGAATGTCAGCAACCTCAACATGTTTGGGCAATGCATACTAACCACTTCAAGCACACACTTATAACTAAAAAAATAATATGAAACATAGTTTCCTTGATATATGAAACAAAAATAATATAAAACATAGGAGAAAATGAATTTTTATAACATATTGGGGGTGGGGATAAGGCCTAGAAGAAAAATAGTAGCTCCTAGCTCCTCACCATCGATAATAGCCAGGCTGCACAATTGTGCCCGCATATCGAGTATTTGCTCGAGAGGCTATTTGGATAAAACAACTAACATAAGATCTGACCTGTAATTTTCAAACATAAGAAAATAAGTTAAGTCGTCAAAGTCTAATGATTTGTAATGCAGCCTAAACAAATGCCATGAAGGAAGAATCATGTCAATAGCATGCATTGAAGTGCATGCAAGTGCACTTCCATAGAGTCATCTGAAGCTACATTAAGAGCCAGTGATGCTAATCATTGTCAAAGTTAGACATTTGAAAGTTGAGTAACCTAGAATCACTGTTTCTTCATATTCTTTTTCATCTTCAATTGGTCATTATAGTTCCCTTGAAAGTAAATAGGCAAAATTGTATGGATGACCCATGAGGAAAAGTGGGAATTGAAGAAACAGGAAAAATAAAAATAAAAATTGTAGCTTTTGAATGTAAGCATCTGGTTTATGGTGTAGCCATTCCACCAATCATTTTTTTTTAATATTGATAAAGAAAAAAGAAACAAAATTGAATATTATCATTCACCGATACTAAGTAAATTTTTTTTTTTTTAATATTATTAGCCACCCAATTGAGACCAAACCTGATGGCACGACATGTTCAAGGATTCCAATCCGGAAACCAATGGAAAAATAATTCCTATAAAATTTCCCCAAATAGTACCTATCCACTTTTATTAATGTTTTCTGATTGTTTTTACATTTTTAAAGATTTCAAAAATATATTTTTTAATTATAATTGTCTTCCTGCGAATTTTTATATCTTCTAGATTTCTAAAATATTGTATTTGCATAAAAAACCATTAAAAGGTATTTCCGTAATTTTACAAATCTGGAGGTATTTTAGATTACAATTGGGTGGGACCCATGTAGAGGGGCTAAGGGCCCAGTCCCCACACATGTGGAGCCACATGAGGTCGCTCGTGGGGTCTACATGGGCCACACAGGATTTTTATTTTTAATTGAGTTTTTAATAAAATTAGAAATATCCTAGTTGTTTATCTCAAAATATTTTTTTAGAGAAATCATTTACTGGATATTTTTTTGGGATGTAAATACTAAATAATATTTGCCCAATCTAAATTAGGAAAAAGTTTATGTAAGGTTGCAACCTTAAACTATAGAATTAAGGTGCACCTCAAAAATTTATCAAAAAAGGCTGTTTTGATGATAGAACTAATCGATAATCTCGACATCAAGATATATAGATGTTTGCAATATATTTTCAGAATCATCTATTTTCAATATTTTCATAGATTTATAGATTTATTTGATTTGAAAAAAATTTGTAACTTAAAATTTTAAGTTAGAGATGAAAATAGATTTTCATGTCATCCTCATAATTTTTTATTCCAAAATTACATCTTAAGATAAAATTTAGAGGTGCGTCTTATTTTGATGGTTTAAGGTTGCAACCTAATGCAAACTACATCCTTTAAATTAATTTGAATTTTTCATCATCTCTTTGTGAGACAAAAGGAATTATAGATTATCCTAAATTATTCTAGAAAATATGTTCAATTGGTCACGGATCTGGATAAAGCTAGTAAGTGAATAATGTGTTAAATATCAAGGGACAAGATTCCGAAATATCTTCTATAAATCATGATGATTGATTCTAGAGATTGATAGCTTAGATTAATTTTCTCTCTCACCTCCCATATTACCTAAATATTCTAGATAATGTTGAATCATAATATGAGTGGGACTCCCCAAGGCCCTTGAGGCCTATATAAAAGCTGGTTTGCCCTTGTATTCTCCACACACCTTTCAGACTTCTCTTTCTCCACTCTCTCTCCTGCACACAACTTTCTATTCTCTCATCTATGTCTTTCTAACTCCTCTCTCTTCTTTGAAAGATGGTATAGGTGGTACGCCACCCACCACCTACCTCGCAAGGTAGAGAGACCGCCCAACTCTAATTTTTTATTTTATAGGACATGCCATCTTCACATGCCCCATGTGAAAAAAAAAGGTTTTTTTGTGAAACTCTAATTCTAACCCTAACTCTCTCACTCTATAAGTTTCAAATAAAGTTTCACAGAGGTATTTTTTAGTTCAAATTGGTGGATTCAACACGTTCTAAGATCAAGTGCATCATTAGTCAAGTGATCGGGTGTGCTAAGCCCTATAGGCGTAACCCTAGGCAAAAGTCATTAAATCTTCCCTCAGTTATTTATTTATTCCCTCAGTTGTTTAATTTTATTTTCAATTGTTCTTGTCTCATTTATGCTTCCGAAAATTATTGAGTGACCAGTATGAATAAAGTTTATTTGGCAATAAGTTATTAAGATCCTTGTAGGCTTACTTTACTTTATTTGTGACATCTAAAGTAAAATTTCTTGCAATTAAAAAACAAAAAGAAATAAATTTAAATTTTGTGGCCTCAAATTCTACCAAGCCACTTCTTTCAAATTGCGCAAGATGATTGACAAATATTACAACATTGTCCTACATGTGTATACTCGTTGCAACAAAAGGAACACAAGATCATTTATCTCTAGAACAAAAAAGTTCACAAACACCCTTAATTTCCCAATAAAAGGAAAAGTATATAATAGAAATACTTTTTCACCCTTTTTTTTTGCCTAAAAATGTTATAATCATTTCTAACATCAGGTGACCGGGGGCTCTACTATAACGACACGGTTTCTATGCAGCCAACCCACATATTGTAGAAATGCAGGCTTGGAAATAAATATATTTTTTAAATATAATTTGATTGTAATTTTGAAAGAATATATAATCTTTAACATAGAGATCATGAATATGAAATTTGAAAAAAAAAAAAAAACTATATTAAGAAAACATTTTAACCGTTAGTTACACTTGTTTTTAGATGGATCACCTACTTGCATCCATCTTTAAAATGGATGCTTTATACCTCCAGATCGCATATTGTAGAAATGCTGTCCAACCTGCATGAAACAATTTTCCGTACTATAAAGAACAATTGTTTCATGCGGGCTGGACCGCATTGGTACAATATACGGTCTAGAGGTTTAAAGCATCCATCTTAAAGATTTATACAAATGGATGGTCCATCTAAAAACAATCGTAACTATCGCTCTAAATGTTTTTTTAATATAATTATTATTTTTAGTTTTTAAAATTTATTTATTTATTCATATTCATGATCTCCATGTTAAAGATTATATATTTTCTAAAATTACAATGAAATTGCATTTAAAATATATATTTATTGCCAAGCCCGCATTTCTACATGTGCAGGCATGACTACATGCTTAAACGTGTCCAGTTATAAATTATACTCAATTTTGAAAATATTTTTATCAAACATCTAACACCAACCATCTAGTTTTACATCCAACATCCAAGGGCCTGGGCTCTTGGTGACATCTGTGTATGAAAGTACTCTTGTTGTATCCAATCCCATAAAATGCAAGGAGCTGCACATTGTTGCAAACCATATACCATCAGACTATTTATTTTTTGTGCAAGGTCACAATCATTGTTAACCATTTTGAATGTAAAATTCAATGGATTGAAGTGTCATAATATTCAAAAAATTTTGTTTTTGATATTGTGCCTAGGTAAATGACACATTCTCAACCAAACGATTTCACATCTCATGATCAATAGTAGTTGTGACCTCTTTGCAAAAAAAGTAAATGATCTAATCATACACATTTCCATATAAATATCACATAAAATAGAAGAGTTGCGTATTTTTGCAAACACACCAAATGTTCATGGTGCCCACATTTAAGACAAAAGACCATCTCTCAAAAACCCATTTCCCCGATCTCACAAATAACCCCACCGACATCAAGAAAGTCTTCTACTATTGGGATTATATACAATGAGACAATTTACTTTTGATACAAGGAGGTCACAATTACTTGCAACCATCCAATGTAAAATCTGATAGCTTGGGTGTGTCACAAAATTCAAAAAAATTTCTTTTGAAGTTTGAACTTGATCAATGAAATAAATGTAGTCATCTAATCTCACATTCAATAGTCAAGATTAATTGTGACCACCTCATACCAAAGATAAATGGTCTCATTGTATACTTTTCCTTTGCTATTTCAATCTCATGTTTTTTCTCATCCATCCCTTTCCCGACTTATTTGAAACCATTTTCTTAGACCCCTCTCTCTCTCTCCCTCTCCCTCTCAAAACATAGTGCACAACTTAATGAGGTGATGAGACCATTATCTTCATGTACGCATCCTTTCATATTGTACAAGGGTTTAATCCTAGTATTAATACACATGTAAATTAAATTAAATCACAGAAGATTAGTGTGAACCATTCTATCAAAGCACAAGGTACGGACCATCCTTACAGCTCCAGTTCCTGTAATGGGTGGAGAGCTCTCCACTGAAGTCAGTAAAGCAGGTTGTAGACCACATATGATGTTGTGGAGCCATAACTAACAAATAAAAGAAATCCAAAAAATGAAGCACTTGGCAAGGGAAGTAAGCAGGCTTTGTTGGTCCCTATACACATTACTTCAGTGACTAGACTGACAGCCGTCTGAGCTTTGATTGAAGTGATTGCAAACAAAAAACAATTTCAGACATTAATTGCAACCTAACAAGAAGAATTTCCAGTAGTCTGCCAACTATCAGACCAAGGCCGGACAACTGTTGGTCCCCAAACAAACAGAGATTATGTGTATGGGAACCACATAAAGGTTTCGTGAGAAGAGAATCCCAAAGAGAAGATCTCTAACCATTATCAGTGCATTCAGGTTTCAAAGTTCCCTTTTACTTGGAAGTGCGAGAGCTAAATGGCCTGACTAAATCATCATCGACATTAAATACATATATCTCAGGAGGGAGCTCCCTGTGACATAGATAATCCAGTAGATGCCATGAGTTAACAAACAAGAAAATACATGCTTGAAACCTTAACAGACTCACATGTTCAACAAAGACACATGCTTCTTTGATGCTTATATATTGAGCTTATGTGAAACAGCTGCGAGAGAGAGAGAGAGAGAGAGAGAGAGAGATTTGAAAGGGTGGTAAATGAGGTTAGTAAGAACTCACTTTTCATTTGCTTCTTGGTATGTATGACTTGAAGCAACAGCCAACATCTCACCATCATGGTTGTAAGATAAGGAGGCCACACTGGCTGGGAACTTTGGGAACTGCTATGAAAGAAGAGAAGTCAGCACGTCCCTATTTGATGTGGATTCATCAGGTGGATCGGGCATTGACAAAGACCAATAAGAAACTAGTTTGCCCATTAAATTTTCCAAGGAAACTTCAAGGAGTAGTACAAAACCTGAGCAATAGAGAGGTTCATCTAGCCTTCAAGCTGTAAGAATATCATATAGTAGTATGTCTCAAGGGACTGTAAACCTCATACGAGTAACAAGGTTGCACTCATTCTAGTGATGTGATCCATTGCTTTTACAAAGTTACGTTCATCTCAAATCCATGCTAGACACATTTCCTGTTCCTTTCATCAGATTATTTGTTGGTAACAATAAATCAAAACAATTCTTTCTCAATTGGTTTAACATCTCTAATCTTCATTTACTTTTTAATTAAAGATATAGATCCAGATTGCAGATTGTATTTCTGTCCTTTCCAATTAGTAATCCAACACTTACATAAGCTACTTTTATTTGAGTTACTGATTGCTAGTGGGGACTTGAAGTCCTCAGCTCATGGCTTCACAGACAAGAATAATAGATCGAATCTCTATAGAGGTCTTCTCTCTCGCTCTCGAAGCATACAACATTTTTTTAAATATGCAACTGCCCCACTTAATTCTGGTTTTTAAATATTTTTTAAATTTGCAATGCCCCACTTAATTCCGGTTTTTACAGTGCTCTGGAAATTGTGATGAATATCAATTCCCCTAATTCCACAACAACAACAAAAAACATATACAAGCACACAACTATCTTTAAGGCAAAACCTAGGAGCCAGTATGTGATGTATCATTTCATGAAAGAGCCCTTAAAAACTCGATATTTTAACACAGCCCTAAGGGTGAAAGCCCGAGCCCCGGCCACAAAATTTGGACCGAGAAATGTAGGCCCCAGGGTTGTGTTGGGCTGAACTTGGGTGAAGGTCCAAACAAGTCCAGCCCAGCTATCTTTTTTAATACTTTTTGTAAATTGATTTTGACTTGGCCCGCTGACCCCAAATAGTTGGGAACAGGCTCTGTGATGATGATGATTTCGACTTGGCCCAAATCCACCCAACCCATTAACAAGGCCATGCTAGACCACCTAACCCAAGAGTAGGGCAAAGCTTGGGCCAGAACCCCTTTAGCCCTGCTCAGCCAGTCCAAGTCGGGCCCCCTCAAGCCGCCACGGCCCAACCCGTTGCCACCTTATATAGCCTCTATATGAGCCATGGAGATTAAAGAGGAGCCATCCATATCCATGCTAGAATGGCAGGGGAGCACTTTCCAATTTTGCCTCTATGCCAGAAAACCTCGGCTTTTTGGAAAAAGGTGAAGATTCAACCACTCATTTCTTTAATCATCAACAGAAAAAGCCCAAATCGACCATAAATTCATATCGCCAAGCAACTTTTGGTTAGGAGAATAAAAAAGTGGTTGCATGAAAAAAAATAGTGACTGGTAAATCTTACCCATTTTCAAAGATTAGTGCTTGACAAGGATCTGAAATACCGATATTTTGCTTTCTACTCAAGAGGAAAACTTACTCAACATATCAGTGTCAGTAAGACCAATATCTTAGTAGAATAGAAATTGTAAAACATTACTATTTTTAGCAGTATATTGTAACAGTAGTTTAAAAAGACTTTTATTTTGTGGAGTGAAATTGTAAAGTGCCCTTCGACCAATTATGACATGGGCACAAAACAAATGAGATGGATATAGAGTCAAAATCATCGATTCCTATCGCACCTCATAATTTACCTTAAACTACTCATACACAGTGTATACATATTTCTAGTGATGATTAGAAAGGAGGCATTAGTGGACTCAAGTGGTTTGAATCAAGTCAATTCATGGGGGTCTCAACTTATAAGTCAGAATAAAAGAAAATTGAAGAAAAGCTGAGCAACTTTTTCAACAGTTTAACCTCAAGCTAGTCTAAAGAAAAATTGGAAAGACAAGGAATGAGACTGAGACTTTTAAGAAAGTTCTTAACCTTTTGCAAGTTGGGAAGATCTTTTAACTGTTTTAGTTTTTAATTTAAATTCCTGCATAGGCCCAAAACTAGGATGAGAAAACTGCTAACTTTGGGGCCTATAAGACAACTGCCTAGTTTGGATTAAGGATGTCGATTGGGTGGGATTGACCTGAATCAGGTTCAAATTCGGGTCCATCTTTTGGATCTATCAAGTTGGGTATGGGTCCAGAAGTATGGACCCAAGAATCGAGTGAGATTGGGTTTAGGTCCAACCATGACCTAATCAGGTCTTGTCGGGCCCGACCCGCTGTTGGGTGTGTTTTCAGTCATATACGAGCACCAGATGCATTTTGATACTGATATAATAGCCAAGCTTCATACGAGGCTTAATGAAATACCCCATGTGATGCAAATATATGATATGATCAAGATCCATCATATGAAAGGCTTGATATACTTAAAGGAATCTTGCATCATCAGTTAGTCCTTAAAGGTTCTAACTCACGACTGATAATGCCAAAAGCCCGTCAGCTAAACATATTCAAGATTGACATAAAATGGTAAAGACATCTCCTTTTGTGACAAGTTTAAGGATACATATACTCCTAAAGCTGTATGTACGCTTATCCATGCGATATGTGGAAGAACGGATACACCCTAATATTGGCATTTATTGTTGGTTATGCACATGTGCTATAACTTACAGTCAACGATAAGAGATCATGAAGACGTTTCTATTTGAGACGAAACTCCGGAATGCATATATTCCCTGGCACATAAATGCCTCTCTATTAGATAGCGGAGGAGTTCTAAGTGAGATGTGTTGTGATTCTTTAAAAGACCCATCGTATGTTGAAATAAAGGGGTTTTGACCGATGGGGCTTAAAGGAAACCTCATCATAATATATTGAGGTGAATTCCTAAAATATATCTATTAAGGCCTCATGTGCCTTAAGGTCCAAGGGTGATATGACTTGGGCGATATTTAGACCTAGCTTAACCCATGTCCGTATCCACCATCAGGTCAGATATGCCCTAGCTGGCACCCCGAAGATCGATGCCTTCGGGACCAAATTGACACTATCAGGAAACCACGTCGAAGTGTTGTGACCCTTTTCTTGAAGTTTCATATTAGTCGAAGGTTGGATAGCTCGTTGAACATATCTCATGCGTTCCAGACATAACAGCACTCGACTATTGATATTGTAATTTCTCCCTTAATTTGAGGAATTTCCCAAGACATGAGGACCGTTGGATCCTCGATCCTATTACCCTTAAAAAGGTGTGGAAATATTCTATGCAAGTGAATAAAGTATATTCAGCACGATGATGAGAAAGGTGAACCAACGAGCAATGAAAAGGGAAGATATGTCCTAGTTTTTCTCATCAAACATCGACTAACTTGCAAGGCTGCAAATTTAAAGTTCAAAAGAGGGATGGTTGGCCACATCAGATGGGCGTGAATTTGAATTCGCGTATGGTTAAGGGTTGACCACATATGATAAACACAAATTCAAGTTTATGTGTGATTGAGATTGGGGTTAAGAGATTTACCACAATTTTAAACTCGTGTGAAGCCTTGAGTGTGAGTTCAAATTCAAATCCACGAAATCCGTTGATTTGAACTAGAAGATCAGCTCACATATTCAAATTCACGTAGAAGATAAAGACAAAGTGAAGATCCAGCGTGAAGGTGAGGAAGAGTATAAGCATCATCCAGAAATCGACGATGGAGATGATATTTTTTGGTTATCAAAGAGAGATTGAAGGCTATCATTTGAAAAAAATTATAATAAGCCGGGTGAATAGATGAGAACGGGGTTCGCATATTTTTCCTGGAGATAGGTACTCTTTGAGAGGATATATCTCATAAGTTGATCAAGTACTAAGATAGAGTAAGAGCAAAGAGAAAAAAAACAAGAGAGAAATTGATTTGTGCTCTAAAATACCCGCTTGAAGCCCGTTTTTTCTGAAAATGACAAAGACGTAGGTTTAGCATTATTGCCATAGATCAGTTATATGGGTTGATATCCCATTTGATGTTATATCCTTTTATATGTATGTACGTCTTGTTTTGTTAGAAACGAATGTATAGGTCTTGAGGTTATAATCAAGGGTAGTTCACTTTATTTGTTTTTTATCGCATTATTGGGTCGATATAATTGTAAAAAGGGATTTAACTCTTGGAACTATTTCATTCCTAGCATATGATATTAAAAACATGTGTTTCTATGATATGGAATGCACGGGCGAATTTGACCCCGAATGTGTTGCCCTCTGACAAAGCATTTAATTGGAGTCTCAGCATGTTTTAAACTATATTGTCTTTTTTTAAAACATCAAATACCACCTTTGCTTATGGCAATTCACATTTCGGAGTGTCCACCCGACTCCTTAGGTTTTAATAAAAGCTTCCATTTTATGCCATAAAACATGAATTTATTAAAAAAATGATGCAGTTTCTGTAAGTCCTAGACTTTATGAAAAAAAGTAAAGCATCCGAGAAGCACTTTGGGCATTGGAAATCTCTATGATGGATCTAAAATCAATTTCCAACATCAACAATGAAATTCAAAGCTTGAAAAATATTAATGGACAATCTTAGATAATACATTACAATATACAATTTTGGGTGAGTTTTGAGGTGAGGCTTTACTTATTTTGATAGGGATGCAGCCCTATAAAAATATTTTCCTTAAATAAGAAATAGAACTCGATCCAAACCTACCCAACCCGACCCGACAAGTTGGGTTGAGGTCGAATTGACCTGGAGCCGACCAGGTCTAGGTGGGGTCCATGTCGAACCTTGGATTTGTAGGATCGGGTCAGGGCTGACCCATACCCAATCAGCCCTTTTTACATCCCTAGTTTGGATCAAACCCAAGACAATTCGACTTCAATAGTTCAAATATGAATTGCAAGTAAAGGAGTATTATGTATATTTGTCCAGCATTCAACCATATGTATAAGAAGCATCTAAAATCAATTGAGAATAAAAAAAGAAGTGAAGCTACCAAAATTTCAAGGAACAAAGGATATGAATGACAATTATAAATATGATTACCTCATAAAGCCTTCTCCTGCTTTTACCATCCCAAGCAATTGCATATCCTTCATTATCTCCAGTGATAAATGTATTGTAGCTGCAAGCTAATATTAAGGTGAACTGAGCTTAAATATTTCCATATAAAGAAACATACAACTGAAGAGAAGATAACAGAGCAGACCTAGGATGCAAATCAATCCCATTCACAGCAACCAGATGATGTCTTCCATTGATAGACTTTGGATGACATCGGAAAGCATATCTGTCATGGGAATATTAAATCAATCCGAAAACAAATTACAAAGAAAACCAAACTGAAAGAAATAAAAATGTAAAAACGAAATATCCCACCAATGGTGCAGTTGCGACCTTGGTCACAACTTTAAGAACAGCCAGCAGTAAAGTAGAACAGTTCACTCCTTGTGGAATGCCAAGTCTAGGAATATTTCATCAAGTACAGGAATGTAGCAGATTGAATTTAAGTTGAAGGCATGTAGCGAATTTCAATTAAATAAATACGAACCTATTGGCTTGTGATGTTTCAGACATTGCGAAAAACTCCAATTCAACTTGTCCTTCTACTGACCCAAGAATGTACCCTACAGAATAAAGTGAGCAATTAGTAAAATATATTGACAAAAGAATTCAGTTATGACTTTATTCAACAATAACTTTGCTACACACTAAAAGGAGAGAAAGAAAAGGGATGATATACTGTACCTCATAAGAGTCTGATATTGGGTACTCGTACCCAACATTCAATATCCATACTTATCCCCAAATTGTGGAGATGATAACTTCCTATTTAAAACAAGGGCAGACCTAAAAGCAAATTAACAACTCACCTCCCACCGGCAATGGAATTAAGGATACAGAATGTTGGAACTGAAGCACGGAATAATTTTTTCATTAAATAAAGGCAAAGCAAAAACATCCCTGATTTCAGTGAAGGATTAACATGAAAGCATGATTTAAATGATTAATTTGAAAGTTTGTCGCATATTTGTCACTTTTTTAGGTTAATGTAGTATGTAACATTTCACTGGTAATGCATGATACATAAACTTTAGGGAATTATCAAAATACACCTAACATATGAAATATTTAACATTTTACCCTAGGTGTATTTTGATAAATTTTAAAAACAATTTTGATGTGTTATTTGATGGGATATTTGAAAATTGATCAAAAGAATGTCATGTCAATTTGAAATTAGAGAAAGAAATATGGGTAATATGTTAAATAGTTCAAATCATAAGTGGTTCGATATATTTCCCTGAGAACAGTTAGATCATTAACGCTCATGATAGTTTCACCAATAGATACAGTCAGAGAGTAGCAGTTAAGAATAATCTGCAGACGACATAAAATACAGTCATTGCATCGTTTTCTCTTATCACATTAAACTCCACAACCTCCATTATAGCTGCCTGAGTACTCATATGAGCAAAAACAAAAGTTACATTAAGGATGCCAATGCATGTCTTAGTTGATGTGGGCTGCAAAGTCTACAAAATGCAGTACGATCATGACCAAACAAGATCATTAACATTCTTAGTTCCAACTTCCATAAGATCAGTTCATTTTATTGTCCCACCATGGCAGATTTTTTTTGGACACCTAATTAGACAAAGAAAACAAGGTGCCTGGTAAAGAGTCCTAGGACACCTAAAACTCAAATCTGAAACATTTTTGACATAATTGTTCAAAGATTCAAGCCATTTCAATATATATATATATAAGATATTAAAACTGTACATTTTCATTGTAACAACAAGTAATAAGATGACAGAGGTAAAGAAATAAAAAATAAAAGAAAGTGGCAAATAAAAAAAGAAGAAGAAACTACTCAAGGAAAGCAAACTTCTCACCCAATAAGTAGTTACTGGTCCTCAAGGAGGGTGACAAATCATTCATTTATGTATATGTGTGTGCGCATTTGCACGTATGCGCATTGCACACACACACATATCCATACATATAGGCAATGTTAAAAAAGTCGGATGCGCCTGCCTAGGAAGGCACCTAGGAACAAGGACAGGCTAGGCCCCTAAAGAGTCCTTAGGGCAGCGGTTTAGGCCGCAAGGGAGTTCTTAGGGCAGCTTTAGGACCCCAAAACCATGAAAAAAAAAAAATTACAAACATGTGAAAATATCAAAAAAGAAAAAAAAAAAAAAGAATATCAAATTAATACATTATACCCAAAAACAATGTCCAACTTAATTCAAATATTGTAATGCACTAACCTTTTCAAAAAAAAATTCAGTATAGGACCAAACTAGGAAATAGTTACCAAATATTTCAAGTTTTCAATTACAAACATGTAAAAATATCACAAAAGAAAAAAATAAAAGAATATCAAATTATACAAAAAAAAACCAAGCCCTAATTCAAATATTGTAATGCTAACCTTTTTAAAATGAAACCGATATCAGGCCAAACCAGTGATCTTTAGTTGCCAAAAGTCCTCTTATAGGGCCACTCCAAGTGCCAAAAAGTATCAGGAACTATATCCTTCGATTTTGCAAGAAATAAAAAATGTCGAATTTTTTTTCTATCTTGAGTTAAAATCTCAAAATCTAAGTATTTGGAGAGTTTTTCTCTCTCTAAAATACAAAAAAGGGGCTTTGGGGGACTAGAATGCTCCCCAAAACCCTTCCCCACTTTTTTGGGGGGAAATCCCCGAAATACCCTTGGCCAAGGGCCTATTTTCCGCCCTCAGCCTGCTTGCATCGAGGCTTGGCCTCCTAGGCAGGAGCCTAGACATATGACGCCTAGGTGGCTGGGCGGCCAAATTTTTTAACATTGCATATAGAAAAAACTTCTTTCCTTTTCCAAACATATATGCTCAAACCCATGACATCCAGTATTTAAGATAGTTTTTTTCAGCAGTCCTTAGGTTTTCATGTATTTTTGTTTGGTTGATCCTCTTATAAAGAGCTCTAAAAATGTTTGGTAAACCTGAAGTCTTGAACTCTATGCCATTTACCCCCAATCCAAGTCTACACTAATAGCACCCCTCAACTTAGGTGTTTTGTTGGATTGCCTAAGTATGGCATCTTTCTTGAGGTCCATCAAATGATGGAGGGTGTTCGAGACATAATTGCTGGTGTGATATTCACAACTTTAACGAGGTTGAGTTCGAGAGACTTTATCACAGTGGATCTCTCTCAAAGGGACATTGGAATATGAAATTGATGGCATTTCAAACTTCAAAGGCTACACAAAGAGCAATAATTTTACGTGGTATTTTTAGAGAAAACAAGGTCAGTCCCTGTCAAGAAACACCTATGGTCAGTGCAGGAATTACCATCTGGAGGTAGCAAACAATAATACCCTCTATGGGAGTTCTTCTCAAGCCTTGTTCACATTAGCTCATGAAGTGTGACTGTCAAAAAGTAGCTTGGTAGATCAAGGTTGTAGATTTCATGATGTTTGGGGAATATGTTTGTTGAGATAAAAAAACCCACGAATAATACAGGTTATTTCAAGTAAAGGAATTGCAACCATATCTAAAGGAAGCAATGATGCAACTGGAAAAAGAACGGGGAAAAAGTGGAATGGACAAAAATGCCAAGCATATCACAAACTATATAGGTGTTTCTGGTTCGATAACTAACAGTTACATGTAGGCACTTCCAAAATAACTCCCATAACAATTTGCATGGAAGAAACGAATATTCTTCAAAATGAACGCAATTACCTTGTCCATTAGGGAATGTTCGGATACACTTTTTATGATATATAGAACAAGATTCTCTAATTTGAATTGGATCATTCAAGCTTCTCAGATCGTACATATGTACAGAAACCCCAGCAGCAACTGTTAGATGTAACCCAATGAGGGACATGCATTCCACTTGAGCATCCGCTATTTGCAAATGTCCAACACAACCATATCCCATACGAGTATCCCAAAACCTTAGTTTGTTATCCAGACCACCACTAATAGCTTGACCTGTAAAAGAAAGCTTTAGAAGTTCAAAACTACTTTAATAATGATAATTCTTCAAAAATAAGCTTCGCACAAGGTTGATATAAAAAAACAACTCATAAATCATATAAATTATTTCTTCAAAAAGTACACCCATTTACAACTCTAATGTAATATGCAACAGACAATAAGGAAGATAGAATACACTTGTCCACTGAACCCATAAGTTAATACACTTGTCCACTGAACCCATAAGTTAATACACTTGTCCACTGAACCCATAAGCTAAACTAGTAGAAAGGCACTCAGTGAACTCTTTCCAGATCCATTTCGCGCAAATGAAATATTGAAATCAGAAGTTACTACAAACAGAACAATCAGGCAGACTCTGTTAACTCTTTTCAGAAAACAGTACGGTCCATAAAAAGTTTAGGTAAAACATGAAATGCCCAATATAACCAATATAGGCTCAAACTAGAGCTTAAAATTTGATATAATCTCAGACTCAGAAAGTGCTTTTTGTAACTGATATATTAGAGTAGGGAATGGGGTACCCCACATAATAATCCAAGAGGTAACTAGTTTTTGACAACTTTAAAATTAAAACCATGAGGAAAATAGGAAATGGAATGTTGAAAGCTCCTCTTGTGGTCCGAACTGTGACAGACAACAAGATAGACGACACAATGCAACAAGTCAGAAGACATGTACAAGAGTGGACTAAATTAGACATTTTTTACTTTGTTATTAATCAAATAAAGAATGGAGTGCTAGAGGCATCCAAATCCATACGAGTGGACCAATGAAAAATTCAACTAACAATCATAACATTAAAATTGTGTTAAATTATTCAAATTGTGCATTCTACACAAGATCATATGGACACATGCACGAGATATTGCACTATAGATCGTTAATTTTAATGGTGTTTCAAACCAACTTTAAAACATTTACCAGAGTGAGTTCCCATTTGAGAGAGCTACAATACGATGAACTTCGATCTTGAGAACTAGATCAACACTCAACTTCTGCATTGAACCACTCTTGTACTTTTGTAGTACTCTTACCTAAACTCACCTAATTCATGCCAACCATAGTAGATAGACAATTAATGACCTTACCCATTTCGAGTTCATTTCTAACATTTCTGGGACTTTTAACTGCAATTGGCTGTTTTGTGCCCATTTCTCCTTCATTCTTCGATCTTTCCCGGAGAAGCTTGTTTATAATTTAGAAATCATCTTGATAACCCAAACCAAACCACATTGTGGCAAGTCAGCAGGATTCCCATACTTCCCAGAAGTTTCTCCAGAGAGTGCAACTCAAAGGAAATTCTATCGAGTGCTTCCCTGAGCTCAGTTGTATACAGTGTCAGATGCATCTCAGAGTTACCAAGACAAGGGTATCGAATACCTTGAAGGAAAAGGATTGGCATGCCTGTGAGTCATTGGGAAGCACTAACAGAACAATTTTTTAAACTTTAACACCACTTCTTGTTGTTAATGTGTTTGTAGTCAGTTTGAGCATTGCAGGGGTGGGAGAAGTCGAATAAAATTGTATGGAATGGCTCTTGTAGTTTGCCCTGAGTAGAAATCACACCTAACTCATGTTGAAGTTGACTAAAGATAACTGAGAACCTAGTTTTATCACTATTGTCAAAGACCTGATTCCACCTACCCTTTGCTTCTACTCTGTCTCTTTCGTTCAAACTTTGGTTCACCATCGAGATCAAAAATCGGACTTGGTTTAATTTTCAGTTACTAGTTTTGACCGCAGTTAAAAGCTGAGTAAGTCTTAAGGGAGATTCATGCTCAGCTCCCACAAATGGAAAAGCAAAGTGCAACTTGAAGTTAACAACAGATAGCAGAGAACATCTACGATTTTGACCACAGATAGCAGAGAGATTTACGGGATTGGAGGCTGGCTAGATAAGGGCCTGGTGAAGTTGAGCACAGAGGAAAATAGATCTGCAGAAGTTTACAGCAATTAGACACAAACTGGGAAGTTTTGGCCACACATAGCTCAAGCCAGTGAAGTTAGCCATGGGCAAAGTTTAACCAAAGAACTGTTAATAAACCTTCTGGAAGATTTCCCTCAACTCTTTATGTTCCGAAGTAGACCAAGAACACAACTTTCAGGTGATCCTCATCTCCTGAAAAAGGCAATAAAATCCATAAAACTATTTCTTTTTACACTTCTTTTGTTACTACCATGTACACGCTCAATTGTCATCATACGAATTCATGTTAGAGTGCATGCAACAAAATTCACAGCTACTTTCTTATTCTTTTTTTAAAAAAATTAATGGATAGCCTCCAAGTGGAAGTGATGAAAGGTTTCACAACCAAGTCTAGGGTCACTCTCTCTCTCTCTCTCTTTTTTTTTTTTTGGAGTTTCCCAATGTTCATTTGTAAATCCTATCCCCATGGCTGTTTTCTGACTAGCGTGGTTTCCACTTTCTAATAACAAGTTGTGAGTATAGTCGTTAGAAAATCTTGTGATTCCGAATCGTTTCAAGAATTGCAAACATGGAATCACTGGTGGCCAAATGATTACTATAGCTAGAAATTGCCATCTGCACAAGGCATATCACATGAAGCGGGATTCCTATCATTTAGGGATCTTGCTTGGATCTAACAGGAATTGAGATTCCAACCCCATTAGAATTGCGGTCCCATCAACTTGGGATCAAAATTCCTGACTTACAGGAATCACCACCAAATAACTTGGAACTAGGTCAAAAATTATCAAGAAACAAGTTCAAAATGGCAAAATATTTAAGGTTTTAGATTATCACTAAGAACAAATACACTAGTATTGGATTCAATAAATGGAGTACGCTTACTCAGAGCTCTCTTGTTGTTGGAATCAATGTCTTTGACATCGGTCCCCTATCATTGGAGTCGTTGTATTGAGTGCTATTTATCACAATTCTCCACAAGTATTAGAAACAAGGTCGTGTACCCTTAAATAAAAATTAGAAGCAAGGTCTCATATTGGTTGAATCACAGTCTTGTGCACCTATGAATCGCAAAATTTGGTGAGGTGTAATCTAGATTCCAAAAAAATCGGAACAAGATCCAAAAAATGTGGAATTGTGATTCTTAATTTCCAGGAAACGGGATCTGTGGTGATTCCTTCGCAGAAATGTAGGATAGCAATTCCAAACCGCAATCGCTACGGAGGGTGGACAATTCTAGTAACTATAGTTGTGAGTGTCATGCTTCACAATCAACAAGATATCATGAATCAAATAGCAAATCTAACACTCTAGCCTCACAAATATGTTTCTATTATTTTCTACATGAATGTATTTTGCCTCAATCCATCAAAATGTCTAGATACAAAAGGATCATCATAAGCCATGTAATTTGAATGGCCGTCTATTCCTCAAGAAGGTTCTGCCATAGAATGTAATGTATATGCTTCCATAATCATCCAATCTGATAATGATCACGTTGAAGCACAGTGCACATCATTTTTAGACATATTTTTATATGGCATACATTGTGACATACACCTCATAAAAACATAAAGTAGTTTCACTTAAAACAAACAAAAAGTGCAAAGTATTCTAAACACTTACGATACAAATCTACAATATTATACATATTAAACAACTTACCAAATGGTCATGAGGCAAGAATCATTCAAAAACATGCAATTTTGCGAAATTGAACTAGAACCTCAATGGATGAAATTTTGACAAAAGATGGAAATGGAATACATACAAGTTTCCTTGGAATACTCGACACAAATGGCCAAATCATCATGATTCCCCAGGGTGCTTTCATTTCCCATATGGAAGTCATACCTAAAAAGAAGTTAGCTAACAACTTAGATTGATGAAAGTACGGAAGCTGACAAAAAACTGACTATGAAGAAGATGTTATGACAAAATTAAGATTTTCTCGAGGTGGAGAAAAAGACATATTGAGATGCAGGATTACAATTCCACAAGTGGTTAGTCATCAACAAAAGTATCACTTGTACAAAACAAAAATTACTCGATTTTTAAAACATAGTCGGCAGTAAACTAGATGAAATATATAAAATATGTTTGTACTATGAATAATAAATAACACATGGACATGCTAACCAATGTTATCCCACATACCCACCCTTAATTGCTGTAATCAACACAGTAACACACAAAAAAAAGAAGGAAAAACAAAACTCTCTTCTACAGGCAAACACTGTGAAATCCATCATTAAGACCGAAATAAGTGTTTGTACCTTCCAAATGGAAATTATGGAGCAAATTTGGAAAATGAAATTTTCAGTACCTCTTAAGGACATGCCAGCATGTTTGACACAGTGTCCGCTAGCAACGCATTGTAGTGAATAAAATACTGATTAGTGATTATATGAACAACAATTAGTCGTGGATACAAAAACTACATGACGTACTAGATAGTCATATCATATTAAAGCAAAAAGTCGTTGTGTTATGTGGCACCTACATAAGTGTGCGTGTGTGTTTGTGTGTGTGTATATAGTGTTTGTGCGCACTCATGTGTATGTGTATGTGAGGATTCGATTCTTAGCTTGATCTAATACTTCCCCTGCCATTTAACTTTTTGTTTTGCTTTTGGTATTCTTATTGTTATCTTGTGATCATTTTAGATTAGGTTTATTCTTCTATTCTTTTTTGTGAGTTTTAACTGGACTAGTTGGGCTTCTTGTTCTTGGGGTATAGTGGCAAGGTAGCCAACAATAAGAATTATAATGGGTTCTGTAGTTTCCTCTAACATATTTGTATACATTTAACTTAGCATTAATATCCTTTTCTTTAATTCTCCGAGTATGCATAGGACAACATCTCAGACTGTCTCCCATCCAGGAAACCAATACTTCCCAGCAGCTCTGGGTTGTAATTTACCAATTGATTTCGATTACCTTTAATACACTCATTCATAGAGTATGTGAATTTTGTGGTTCACTGTGGCAGTTTAATTTTGGAGCCCACGCAGCTACACCACCATTGAGCACTTGGAGATTTGTGGAGTCACAGAAATGCACAATTCCTCCATTTAAATTAGTGTGGCTTGATGCATAGTTCACTTTAACTCATTCACCAAGAACACTAGGCAAAATCAAACATCATTCTGTCATATAAAGTGTATACAAAGCAAAAAAATATACCTTAAAACAAATTAAACATCTTATGCAAGTGCATAACCACATAGCCCAACATGGTCAATTGAGAGAATACATTTTAATGTCAATACAAGAAAAAACCAACAAAAAGAATAAATAAATAAAGGCATATCAGACAAGAAATACACCAAAAATTAAAGGCGAACAGCTTATAATAATTGATAAATCAAGGAAGTATAAAATTAGAGCAGATAAAAACAAATGGACATTTGCTAAAGGTATATGTTAGGATTAAGAACACATTACCTGTGAACAAAGCAATCAGACCCAACACTTAAGGCAACAGTTTCGCTCTCAAAGCAACAATCAAGGATAGGGAATCCGGAGCTAAATCTATTTCTGAGACATGAATTATTGGCATCATACAAGCTCAGAGTCTGCATAAATTAAGGAAAAAGGGTAAAAAATCTCTAAAAAATAAAAGGTAAATTGGATGCAAATGAAATGTCATGAATACATCAACAATAGTTTCAGAAAAATAAAAAAGACGAATTTGGGTAAGACTTTAAGATAGAGAAGAACTTCGAAAGTAATTTTAAAGAAAAGGAGGAACGTACACAATCCCAAGAAGAGACGAGGAGATTGTTGGATTCTGGTGCAAATCGAACCCTAGAAATGGCATCATTTGGGGGTCTCTGCAACTTTGAAGAGCCCTTCTCCATTAATGAGATGACTCTGGTTTTTGGAGATCTGAGTTCTTTGTTTTCTTCTTACGTGTTCGCCTTTGGCGCTTAAAAACTGTGTGTTTGAAATTTGACAAAAGGGTGTTGTGGTTTGACAACTCCAAACACGGTGTAGACAAAAGCGTATTTACAAAAATAAAAAAATCTTCACATAATTTATTACGAGAAATGATGCTTTCTTGCCCCGATAGATCTCAAAGAATCATCATACAAATTTATAGAAAAGTTAAGTTTTATACCCATGTGATAATTTTTTATAGATTTGTACCAATTTTAATGATGATCATTTGAAGTCCTGTACACATGGATAAAAAAAAGTTCTATAGGATCATTACTCATTTATTATAAGATGTATTATTTTTAATATTTTAAATTATTTTTTTCACATATGTATATCTTGAAGTTGATATAATCAATTAAATAGGTTTTCACCATCACTAACAATTAAATAATTTTTTTTTATGGATTTTTTATACATTACCTTTTTCTAAGGTTGCATCCTATATAAACTTTGTCCTTCGATAAATTTACCCCTAGATCTTCATATAAATGTTGTAAAATTCTTGTGGGCACACCTGAAATGATGCTAAAATAGGCAATTCAAGTGTCGAAAATAATTATAATGCTCAGTAAATATAATTTTATATCTAATTATAAAATTTAAAGTTTTTGAAATAGTATAGATCGAACAAATCTATAAATACTTGAAAGTTTTAGAAATAGAAAGTGCAAATAATACATTACAAGATGCATTATTTTCAATACTAAAAATTGTTTTTTTTTTTTTAACATCTATATATCTCGAGGTTGAGATGACGAATTGAAGGGTCTTTCGGCATCCAAAAAGCCTTTTCCAATGAGTTTTTGAGGTTTGCTTGTTTCTAAGGTTGACACTTTATATAAACTTTTTTAAATTATGCAAATCTCTCTTAATATTAGCATATTAACTTTTTAAAATTATGCAAATCTCTCTTAATATTAGCATATTAACTTTTTGAAATTATGCAAATCTCTCTTAATATTAGCATATTATGTGAATTATCTTTTTGACGTCTTTTTTGTTCCAATTTTGCCCTCACTCTTCATACTGAAAATTTGAAGTCCCAAAGCGAATTGAGGACTTCGGTTTTCAATACCATCTCTATATTTTTTAAAAGTTAATACCTTGGGTGAAAAGAAAAACTTGAAGTGAATTTAGATATTGAAAACCCGAAGTTCTTTTGGATTTAAAAATTTGAAGTAGCTGTGATTTTAGATTTTCAAAATTGAAAAATCAAAGTGACTTTGGATTTTCAATATCGACCGTCATCTACATATTATTAATCAACCAATTTTTTGGGTAAAAAGATAACCCAACATGACATAAAGAATCCTAAGTCAATCTGACTTCATATATTTTATATTTGTTTTAAATTGTTTTTACACTTTTTTGACCAGATAGGACTTGTCCGATTAACACAGTTTACCAATTACTCGGAACCGGCCCTTGACCGGTTTTTTAGGCTGGTTCGATTTTTTGAATACTGTTTGTGCCCAATAAATGCAAACCACCTATTTTTTTGGGGTAAATCGAACAAGCCACCTATTTGGTTTGCTTTTATGAACTCAAGATCACTGTTTTAAAGACAAATAAATAAAAGTTCATCTGCTAAAGATAAAGCCACTTGTAGATTTTGAGGTTAAACAAGTTCCCCTAATGACTCAATCTAAAATCATTGTTTCATTTATAAAACGAACTATTTATATTCAGATCAATTTTTCTTAAAAATCGCCTTTCTTATTATTTTTTTTAGGATCTCTTCACCATGACCAAGAGGAAGTGGGTGTCAACTTTTGAGAGAAAAAAAAATGCCGCTTAGGCCCTCAAAATGGGTAGAGTGGATAGTGACCAATGCAATTTCGCCTGCTTATCTTTAAGATAAAGTATTTAATTGCAAATGATTTGAGAATTTAAACTCGTTCTAGCATTCTATAAAGGAGCAAGTTTATACAAGATTGCAACCTTATACTATAAAAGTAAGGTGCAATCTCAAAAATCTAATATAAAAGAGTGTTCCAAAGTTGGAAACCTTCTCTTCTTGGCCTTGCGATGTGTAAAAATAAAGAAAAAAACAAAATCTCGAATCCTAAAAATAGTGCATATCATAACAAATTATTTGGATAGTCTATTTTCAAGTTTTTTCAAATATTTACAAATACACTCGATCTGCATCTTTTTTTAAATTTTAAATTTTATAATTGAGCTCAAAATTTTCAAGTTATGATAAGGTTTCTAACACCAAAACCATAACTTCCGACAAATTTAAAGGCACGTCTGATTTATATGGTGTACAGTGGGCACCTTACGCAAACCTCCCTCTTGTATAAAATATCAAGTAACTCTATGGTATGTAAAAAATGAGTGGTTGGGATGTCTCATTTCTTCATGCAATGATTAAAAGAAATATTCTTCGACTCCAACCAAGGTCAATAGTACCCTCCAAGCAATCGAATTCCACTCAAAGTCCCTTTATTTTTATTTATTTATTTATTTTTTTTTTTTGAAAAAAGCATTTATTTCACATAATGGTTACTTATGACTTGTTGAACAAATGGTAAATAGTCTTATTATCACTATTAGTTAATGTTAACGAGCTTTTCATTGAGAATATATAAAAAGTACAATAAAGTGAGCAAGAGAAATGGAAAAAAAATAGAAAAAAAAGAGGAAAATAGATAGATATAGGGAAAAAGAACTGACAGAAAAGAAAACAACAAAGGTGTTGAGGTGAAAGGGACAGCAAAAGAAACTGAAAACAAAGAAGAGGGGGTTGAAGCCTAAAGCCTAGACATCAATTGCATCATGCTCTGTTTGGCCAAAGAGTCAGCCATTCATTTCCTTATTGATGTGAGTGAAAAGTATTTCTTGGCCTTCAAGCTTAATCATGACATCATCTATAATTTGAGTCCACCACCACAAAGTTGTTTTTGGAGATTTGCACCACCCTATGACATTTAAGGCTTGTTTGATAACTGGAAACAAGTTCATGCACTGTAAGTTGGAAGTTCTTGAAGAGTTATATATTAAAAGTTACTTAAGAAGTTTATGGTTTATGTGTTTGATAACTTCTCTGGGAAGTTAAGAAGTTCGTAGTTTATGTGTTTGATAACTCTTGGGATATATGGTAAATATCTTATATTGCATAAATATATATTTTATTTAAGATATAATATAGAATAATATATAATATAGTGTATTTTCTATTTATTTTATTATATAATATATATTATATAATAAAATATATTATCTTACATAAATTTATAATATATATAACATAATAATGTTATTTTTATTTATTTTACTATTATATATTTACATAAAATATTATAGTATATTGTACATTGTATTTTATATTTATTCTATTAAAATATATTTTTGTTATATAATATTATAAATATCTATTATACTTTATAATATTTATAACATACTATAGTATATAATATATTGTATTTTCATATATATATATATATG
>NW_006498527.1:1121367-1133451 GCF_000471905.2 Amborella trichopoda | reverse complement strand
ATATATATTCATTAATTTTAAACTTCATTTGGATGCATTTTGTATAATCATTCTTTAAATATACTTTCCATATTTTATTAGATTTTATTTTAAATTTTTTTAAAAAATAATTTTAACACTTTTTTGACCGCTAGGGACTTGCCCAATTAGAATGATTGAATTTGCTGGTTTACCAATTAAGCTGGTTGAATTTGCTGGTTTACAAATTAAGCTGGTTGAACCCCTTTCGAGCGCATGTCTGGTTAATTATTTCTGTTCAATTATCGTGTTTTTATTTTTTTTTAAAAAAATAAAAAATAATTAATTTTAACTGGTATCATTTTTTTTTTGTCAACAATAAATTTATAAGATAATTCAAAGATTCTCCAATGAATAAATAATAAAAGAGGGTTTGTGAGAACATGGTATAATCCTTTTCCTCATCCACATCCTATATAGAAATACTACAAAGGTTACTACTCTTCCATATCACTTCCTCCTGAATTATTCCATTCTTTTCCAAAGTCACTGGCCTCAAGGAGATAGACAGTTTGAACTATTAAGATTTCATCATATATTTCTTCTAAAATATTCATCAGGATGCTACAGGATCAACTGCTTGTAGAGGCCCTAAACCTCTATTTTGCTGGATCTTTATGCTCTAAATCCTTATTTTGGTGCATCTCTAATTCTTCACATCGAGGCCCTAAACTCCTATTTTGCTGTACCTTGAAGTCCTCACACTTAGTTGCCAACCATTATGATAGTTTGATAAACTCCTATTTTGCTGCACCTCTAATTCCTCACACTTAATTGTCAACAATTATGATAGTTTAATTTCCATTAATATGTTTGGTTTGATATCAGCATTATGTGGAAAGGAAAATTTTTCCATCTGAACCTAGCTAAAGCGGTGGCACCTGGGGAGAGTTTTCATGGTCACACAAAATTAATAATCCTGCAAAAGCATTAAAAAAAAATATTAATGTGAGAAGAGGTTACTCCTTGTGATCAATTGGTGAAAAACATGACCAGGGTTTGATTGCGGTTCTTTATGAGATAAAGCTACCCTTGAATAAGAGGGAGTAAAGTGTAGCATACAAATACAGAAACAAATCAAGAAGCTGATTAGCTACTGGTTAAAAAGGGCTTGATTTGGAGTCAATTGTACTCAACCATGGTGGTTCACAGTATGGAGACTCATGAAACAAATTATTATGTGGAGACACAAAAGCTTAGAACAGTTAAACCTAATGGTTCAGAACATGGGGGGTGTATGAATGCAAGTTTAGGGTATATGCTGCAGTTACACACTTGAGAATGTATACAGAGTCATCTTTTTTAATTTTGTCAATACAATTTTGTACACCTCTCTCAATGTACAACATTTGTTCATCACAGTAATTAAATTGTTATCTAAAAAACAAAAAAAAAGAAAAGAAAAAAAGAGGTTCCTTTTTATTTACCTGTAATAAGAATTGAACCCAAGTAAAATAAATTTAAAAAAGGAAAAGTATACAGTGAGACCATTTATCTTTGGTACAAAATGATCACAATTAATCTTGACTATTAAATGTGAAATTGGGTAACTTCATTTATTCCATCAACCAAGCTCAACGCTCAATTTTTTTTTTTTTCGAACTTTGTCAGACCGCAAGCTATCTGATTTCATATCGGATAGTTATATCCCCAAAGGTTATTGATATCAGTGTATACTATCCCGAAAGAGAAAAACAAGACCTAATAGAGATGAAGTTCCAACTAATGTGACATAGAGAGTCTAGAGAGATGAGTCTTGGTTAATTTTGTGTGTTAGGGAGCTAGGGAAATTGGTTAAATTTGTACCGTAGTTAGTATACTAGCAAGTATACCATTAACATTTAAAAGATTCCTCAAGAAAACTACTATTCATTTCCCCTAAAAGTACTTGTTTTATTCACCTAAGTAAATAAACATTGGAGAATTTCTGAAGGAAATTTTGGGGATCTAAAATTAATCCTAGGTGGAGAGTAAATAGATGGTATACTCATGAGGGAGTAGGATATCTTTTTGGCTTTTGACAAAAAAATTGTGCAAGTTATTTTCTCCTATTTTTTCTTTTTTATAAGACGTATTATATTATCTCGTGATATATCACCTTTTTGCAACTATGCATTGGCCGAAGGTTTACCACATAGTTAATTTCCTCCAATCGGTTTCTACTAATGATTATTGGGTGCAGTTTTTATAGAGCCGCGGCTCTGAACAATCAAAGTAGAGCACACCTTCAAATAGTATTGAGAAATGTGGTTTCAGTACTGAAAATCTTTGTGATAACCTTAAAAGATATTTTCATCTTTGATTATAAAATTTAAAGCTTACAAAAATAGTGTAGATCGAGCAGATCTATGAAAACTTGAAAATTAACGGTCCATAAATGCGTTACAAGATGCACTATTTCCAAATCTTTAAATCTTTTTCTTTCCTCATGTCGACGCATCTAAATGTCGAGATAATCAATTCGAAGATATTTAGGCATCAAATCAACCAGTTATAGTAAAAAAATTTAGGTGGGCTCTTTTAAAGTTGTTGAAGCGTATTTTCTAGAAAGTATATTAGTTTTTATGTTGTTTTATTATGAGTGATGTAGTAAGGTTGCACCACCTGTAAGTTTATGTAGTAGGAAGTTGTAAAACTACTATGTGGTTAGTAGTTATTCTTGCAAGTGGATAGTTATTGTCGAAAATATGGTTGTAAAAATCTCTATTTAAATAGAGGTCTGTGTGAGAAAATTGGGCTATATGTATTAAGGTTAATCTTGGGTGTCAAGATTGTAATGCCATTGTGTACCCCGGGGTCACATGTATTAAAGTTAATCTTGGGTGTCAAAATTGTAATGCCTTTGTGTACCCTGGGGTCGCATGTGTTAAGGTTAATCTTGGGTGCCAAGATTGAAATGCCTTTATGTACTCTATGTTTTTTTCTTTAATTAATGTTTTTTCTTCTACCTCATCTTGGTTATTCTTCTTCTTTCTATTTGGTTGTGAGTTTTGGGCTAGTGTGACATTATTACACTAATTAAGAAGTGAATTATTCCGATATTATGGCATCTGCCTTTCTCTACATGGTATCAGAGATACAAGGGTCATGTTTATGTGGTATTGACTCCCTTAGTGAAGAAGATCAATTGTCTTTTTGAAAATGGATTATTGAAGATGGATTCGGTAGAAGGTCTAATGGTTTTAATGTTGAGCTAAGAAGATCAATTTTCTTTTTGAAGATGGATTTGGTAGAAGGTTTAATGGTTTTAATGTTGAGTTAGGAACTCAAGGTTTTTCTATTTCCCAATTTTTCTTAAAAGATCTAGAAGCTTTGTTTGGAGATCTTTCGATGATCTGGAAGAACCTCTTCGGATGCATGAATGAAGTGACTTATCATTCATACGTTAAAGAGGGAGTATATTATCAATGTTACATCTATTCAAAGGTGAGCTATGAAGCCTTACTAGGTGGAATTTGAGAATCTCTTTGGTGGCATGCTAAATGGCTGGATTTCAATTTTGGGAAATGATGGAGATGATCACGTATGCATGGTCTCCTTTTTAGAAAATCCCTTTAAGAGAGTGAGTTAAAATTATTAAAGTATATTTTCTAAGGTTGCACTTGTAAGTTTGTGTAGTAGGAGGTGGTAACTAGGTGGTTAGTAGTTATTGTTGCAAGTGGGTAGTTATTATAGGAAGTATGGTTGTAAAAACCTCTATTTAAAGAGACATGTGTGGAGAAAAAATTGGGTCACATGTATTAAGGTTAATCTTGGGCAGGGTCACATGTATTAATGTTAATCTTGGGTGTCAAGATTATAACACCTTTGTGTACCCCGGGGCACATATGTCAAGGTTAATCTTAGGTGTCAAGATGTACTGCATTTGTGTATTGTATGTTTTTTCTTTAATGAATATTTTTTCTTCCACCTCTTGGTTGTTCTTCTTCTTTCTATTTGGTTGAGTCACGGGCTAGTATGATATTGTTACACTAATTGAGACGTGGATTGTTCCGGTATTGTGGCATCCGTCTACCGGTTTTAATTTGGTTGTTTAGAGCCTCGGCTTTACATAGACTTTTGTTCATGATAATTTAGAGTAGATGGTCTTAAAATTGTTTATATTTTCCATGTTTCTTGCATTATAACTATAAATTTTACTAAAATGAGTCTTCTTATCTTAATGCATCGAATTCATTTAGTGTTTACAAAGTAATGTATATGTTCGGTTCGTTAGCAATGTCATGATGCAAGGAAAAAATTAAAATCACTAATATCAAAATAAAAATAATTCATAGACGATGGAGATTTCATACCTCTCGAAACAATTAAGCTCGTTTTCAGAGAAGTGGAAATAGGGTTTCTTGGAGTGTTTTCAAAGAGAGGGGCATTGATAGCTAAAATGTGTTTATAAGAGACAAACAAGTTCAAGGTTTTTGTACAAAGAATGGGGAATGACATGCTCTTGTCTTATTGTTGCAATTTAATTAAATTGGTTTATAACTAAAGTTATTTATAAAATAAAAAATTAAAATTATTAATAAGATCAATGTTCATAAAATCAGCTCAACCAAAGTATTCGGTTTCGGAGAGGGCCCAGGCGATTTACTCGAACAAGTCGAGTAACTCTCCCGAGTACCACTCGTGTTAAGAAAATCAAATTAATGAGCGCCCATTTTTACTAATGAAATCGCTGAGAGTGAGCACCTACTTTTACTGATGAAATGGCGAGTGGCTTACTGGTTGCCTACAATATTCAATACCTTACCCTCTTCATTGACATCCCTATCTATTTTACCAATAAACTAATAAGAAGCCAAATAGAAGACGTGAATTTTCTTTGGCATCCCTATCTATTTTTCGAATAAACTAATCCCTATCTATTTTTCTGAAGAAGCCAAATAGAATTTTCCGAATAAACTAATCCCTATCTAGTTTCCGAAGAACCCAAATAGAAGACGTGGATTTTTCCGAAGAAGCCAAAAAGCAAGTAGAAGAGGTGAATTTTCCGATGAAGCAAGTAAAAAACGTGAAGATGCAGCATCTATTTTATTCTATAAGTGAAAGACACCTATTTGAATCATGAGTTTTTTTTTTTTCTTTAATTACCAAAAAAAAAGTTTGTTCTTCTATTTTTTTTTTTTATTTTATTCACTCTACAATTTTTACTTTTTCTCTTGGATGAATGAATGGATGATTGTATTTTTTTTTTTTTTTCTATACCTATTCTTTTTTAATTTTATTAGGGTGGGTTTAAATCACATGATAATTATTAAACTTGAGAAAAAAATTTATTTTTTTAGAAAAAATTACATATACATATTTTTCTCACCCATATATTACATTATGATTATATTTTACCCAAAAGTTACATCCGCAAGCGGGTCTTTTTCTTGGAATATTTATAATTAAAAAATATTATTTTTCATATTAAGATTCTAAATTTATTAAAATATTGCTAAAAAATTATAAATAATTAACATATAAAAAATAAATTGAAACCTTTTCAACTTGTAAGTATTGTGTAATTAACTAAATTAAAATGCTTAATTGAGGCTACTTTTATATTGAGAATATGATATTTGTTTCTTCAAAATTTTCAAATATTATCAGATCAATCGAATTTAAACTATTATGATATTAACTAATATTGTAAAAAGAAAAAAAGCACTTAAATATACCTCTTTAGTCTCCTCCAATATCCGAACATAAGAACAATCTTTCTTTGTTAAACAAATTAATATTCAATCTTTAGGTTTTGAATGTTAGACTCACAAATTAACTGAAGTTATATAAAGAAATGCTTGAACGGTTTACAACATAAAAAAAGAAAAAAAATTAAACTTATCACAATAAAAGTACGTTATTCCAAATATTCCAAAGCCTCTCATATTAAAAGTATGTGATTCAAAGTTAAGAATCGAAAGCACATAAAACGTTTGGTAAGTTTATATGCCCAAAAAAAAATTCATATGCCTTACACACTTAAATAACTTTTTCTCAC
Organism: Amborella trichopoda; assembly: GCF_000471905.2. The sequence goes on along the minus strand of NW_006498527.1, from coordinate 1,127,450 downwards.
TTTTTTACCAAAACAAACTTTCTATGCAAATACCCCAAGGGAAAAAGATAATTTTTTTAAACCGAAATGCTTTTTCCATACACAAAAATCATTTTGATCAAATTTGACATTGAATTTTGGACCCAGTAGCAATGCACCATCACATTGTCGGAGGGCATAAGTGTTGGACCGCCATAAGACAACTACCAGATTGAAACTGAGTACTGCCAAATCACCCGGATTACACTTTATATAGTGCCGGAGCTCTACTACCGGACTACACTCTACACATTGCTGGAGCCCTAGACCATACTTTATACATTACCGGAGCCTTAAACCATAATTTGCATAGTGTCGTAGCCTTACTATTGGACTGCATTTACACAGTATCGAAACTCCTATATTAGTAGGATAGAGGAGAGAGACGTAGATAAGGTAAAAAGTAAGAGAGGGTAATTTAGGTAATTTTTTATTTTTTATTTGGTACTTGCATAGTAAAGGAGGGTAATTTAGGGTAGTTTAGATATTTGTTTATTTTTTGCTAGTAATATGAGGCTGCATTGCCGTCCATTTATGTGGGGGAGAACTCTCAATTATCTTGGTAGCCTTCTCTACCCCGCCACCCAAAAAAAACCTCTCTCTGTGTACTCGAAACTTTGTTAATGCTACGTACTCAATATATGAGGTGTAGTTTCTATAAGGTTGCAACCTTAAACAATCCAATTACGGCGCATCTTAAAATTTTATCATAACATGTAATTTTGTTGTAAAAAATTCTTAGTATTATCTTAAAATCTATTTTCATACCTAATTAAAAAATTTTAAATCTCAAAAATAGTTAAAATCAAATAGATCTATAAATATGTGAAAATATTGAAATGGATGGTCCATATAATTGTTGTAAGATGCACTATTTCTAGGACTCAAAAACGTTTTTTTTTCATAATCATACATCTCGATGTCGAGATGATCGACTAAGGTGTTTTTCAACATTAAAACAATATTTTCGATATATTTTTGAGGTACATCTGTGATTCTACATTTTAAGGTTGAAATCTTAAATAAACTTTTCCCTTTTACTTATACCGTATAAATTATATTCCTTTTTTTTTCTTCTTTAATATATATACTACCACTGAATGACATCAAGAAAAAGAATCAGCTTACCAAATAACAAATCAAGTAACATTATATTTAAAGAATGAACCTCAGTAAATGATAAACCATAACGATATCCAATTGATTATAAGAGGAGAAACAAAACTAGAACACAACTACATGTCATTTGATATTGATGCAACCAAGTCCAAGCACCACCAATTGTTTGTGGCAGGGCTACCAAGGGTCGTAGGATGGTGAAGCGAAAAAGGGGGCAATACTAAAATAACAAAGTTATTTATTTTATTTTTTTATTGGGTTATTCTATTGTTAACACCCATAAAAACCCAATGGTGACGTTAAGAATAGGGTGTGAACATCAAAATGACTTTAAATACCCTCATCAAGAAATTATATCTAGGGGTGAGAACGGGTCGGATCGGGGCTGAATCCGAACATATCTGGATCCGGATCCGGATCCAACCCAATTTTTTGAAATAGTAAATTTTTATTTTATGGGAACAATTTATATAGAGCCGAGGCTCTAAACAATCAAATTGGAGCTTACCTCGAAAACTTCACTAGAAGAGTATGTTTTGATGCCCAAATATCCTCAAATTGATCATCTCGACATCAAGATGCATGGGCATGAGGAAAAAAAAAAAAAAAGATTTCAAGTTTTGAAAATAGTGTATTTTGTAATGCAGTTTTTGACCATCAATTTTCAATTTTTTCAAGCTTTTATAGATCTGTCGATATTAACTATTTTTGAAGCTTTAAACTTTATAAATTAATATGAAAATATATTTTAAAGCTATCACAAAGATGAAAATATATTTTATAGACTTTCTCTAAGACTAAGGTTTCCTTGGGGTTAGCCACCTTTAATGCAATTTGATCCAGACCATTGATCATAAAAGACTTATGGGGTGAGAGATATGAGACATCTATTACTTAAATAAGCCATCATGATTGAAAAGAAAGTACTAGAACTTTATCATCCAGCTTCTTAAACCTAATTCCCACCAAATAATAAAACATGAAAACTAATATGATACTTTTTCTTATTTTTCATAATCGTTTTACACATATTTTAACTTGAAAATCAAATCTCTTAATCTTGAAAACTTTCTTTTCTTGTTTCAATCAAAATCTCTACACAATACTTTCTATAAATTTTCTCTTGTTTGATTGCCTTGATTTACAAGGTTAGAAAATAAAAAAGTACCCCCACTAAGTAGGGTGTGCCACCCATGTAGCTCTTACATGGGCCCCACACATCATAATGGTGGACTTGGTGGGACCCTCTGGGCCCTCTCAAATATTTATGAATTATTAAAATGATTTTTAGAATATTAGAAATAAGCTTTATTTTCTTTTGAATATTTAAATACAAAAAAAAGATTATCTCTAGATTTATAAATTCAATTTGTAAAAATAAAATATCTAGAGATTCACAAAAATTCAAATAATCAATCTAAAAATCATATATCATCAAAATAATTAAAACCAAATAATTTTGATGAGAATTGGATCCGACAAGGTCTAGGAATTATAAAATTGTTGGATCACTCTACCTTCTACTGTGGACTATAATCTATATTTATTTTATTAAACTGACCCAATAATTCTCATGACCAATAGACCACAACAAAAGTTTATGATTGGGTCACCAAAGTCAGCCAATAGGCAAAGGGACACAATCCCAATCTATGGACTACATGCTCTCACTAGAGACGAACCAATGTCACCTAGACCTAATGCAATCACAACTCTATGGTGCATAAGGGTAATCTCTTGTACATATACACACTTTACCCTAAAAGGTGATTCGCTTTCCTGATACGGCTATCATATATACATGCCGTGTGATGGTTCAGTGATGAGACTTTCACTTTCGTCTCTAAAGGCTAACCATCACACACAAGGATCGTACAATCCCTCGACTCACTCATTCAACCAACTCTGACTTCATCAAGGGATGACCCACAAAACCCTCATCGGTTTAATTTAATGCCCAAGTACCATGGGTTTTTCAACTCGCTTGGCTAGCACGTCAAGCCAAATCTGAGTATCGACAAATAGCATTTACCTAATATGGTCCCCTAAGGACCACGCTCCTATTGAATTTATGTTTCACTATATCATAATACTAATTGCAACTCTCATAACACCTTTAATAGCTTCAGAAATCCAATAGTTTTCACAACATAGCCCTAGCTTGATCATTTAATGGATAACACCATATCATATACTAAGACATAGACTAAATTGAAGAACATTACTACAATAAAAGAAACATGTGAGCTCTTAGTTTTCTTAGTTTCCCTAGGCCCCAGATTAACGACAACTAATTTCCCAAATTAACAACTCATTCTCAAAGTGCACTTTCCATCAAGGGTAGCCGAATTTCATCAATGAGAAGCTCAAATTGAGCTAGAGACTGAATAAGGACAAGAGAAGGTAGAAAATGCTTTGAAAACGACAATAAACATTCGTTCGTTAAGTATTCACTCTCACTCGTAGAATTGAAGAGAGAGAACGAGAAATGTATAAGTGGCGAATGTATGGCCGTATGCACAATGCATCAAAGAAAATAAAATAAAAAATGACCAAAAAAAGAAAAAATGAACTTCGATCTTCTTCTTCTTCCTCTAAGGAGGAAGAGGATTTTGGCACATTGTTATAGGTCATTTTTGACGTACTTGTAACTTCGGGATGTATAAGGAGAGAGCCGGCACTAATATGGTCCCGCCAGTGCCCAAAACACTGTCAGATCATGGGAACACTATAGTAATCAGCCTGATATTGGGCGACATCTAAAGAAGTGTCAGAATGACCTTAAATTGCATGAAAGGGTAGTTTTGGATACCGTACGGATACATGTAAAGTTTTGTTGCATTCTGACTAGTTTTAAGCTGATCAGGACGAAACTCAGTTTTCAAATCCAATTCATTTCGCACTGAAAATAGACCATATCACTACAACCCTATTTTTTCGGTCTCAAAAGATTATAACACCATTGTCATTAGATCCAGAACGTCGAAAAACCCCCAAGTACCAAATTTCGACTCAATCGGATCCTCCAGAACCATTCTTGGCATGCCTTACAAAAAATGGTAGGTTTTACACTATTGCGGTGTAGCCTTGGTGAACAAGTTTTCATTTTTAGAAGTTGTGCTCTTTTTTTTTTTGGATGAATTTTAAATGCTCATAACTTACTCATTTTGGGTCCAATTAAGCTCAAATTAGGATATGAGCTAGATCCCAACGATATGCTCGTTTTGACATATGGCACGCATCATGGCGTGGCCTGAAACAAAAGAATTGTTAGAGAGAAAATGGGTTCGAAACATGAAAATTCAGATTTTAAAAAGATGAACATCTCATTCTTTGAGAAGCTATAGCTCAAGATCCCGATATTGGATCGTCACAAGTATAGGTCTGTTGCGATCGTGCTTTGAAGAGTTTCAGTTTGATATGATTTTTATACAAGATCGGAGACCGAATGACACCAAATTTTTGGGTTGAAGAACGAACATTTTCCAATAGGCAGAGTCTCATTTTTCGATGACCTCCTGAATTTGGAATGCGCTCAAACGGAGACTAAAATGGACGAAATCAAAATGAAGTCTCAGAACATCACGGATCGTGCTAAATCGGTGGTCGAAGAATCATAAGTTTATGGACTTCGTCGGGTTTTTGGTTCTTTGTTAAAACTCTATTCCAAAACGATCAATGTGTATCAAAACATGTGTAATAATCAAAGCATTGATTATATGACATTTGATCGTTCAAATTGCCAGCAAAAATGTCCAAAAAAGCTCCCAAGGCCTAGCTATGACAAAAGGCCCTTCATGGATGGATGATTTTGTCATTTTATGAAAAATCCTTAGGGGTATTTTGGTTATTAATTCTAAAAACGCAATTAATTTTTTTATTCATTAAATGTATAATTTTCAATAATTCTAACGGCTTTTGAGTATCCACCTATATCTTGGGATTATTCTATATAAGCAAAGTGAAGTCATTTGTAAAAAAAACTCTAGAGAGTGTTGGAAATTAATGAAAAGAACTTGATAATTCTAAGAGTTTAGGCTTATTCTTTTGCTTTGATTCCAAATCTAAGACTCAATGAGAGATGAGAGATGAGAGATGAGAGATAAACAATTCCTATAGAGAGAAAATGCCAAGTTTAGGCTTATTCTTTTGCTTTGATTCCAAACCCAAGACCCAAAGAGAGATGAGAGATAAACAATTGTTAGAGAGAGAAAATGCCCTTGGTACCTACCACTCCTTAGAACTTCAAAATTCCACTTCCCTAGGATTCCCAACTCCCAATCCTATCTCATACACTCTAGCTCTCATACACCCTAAGATTCCCAACTCCCAATCCTACCCCATACACTCTAGCTCCCATACACCCTAGGAATCCTAACTCCCAATCCTATTCCATGAACCGTGCATCCTACCTTAGCTTTAGCTTTCTTACACCCTACCCTACTCCATACACCATAGTTTATCCCATACCCCTAGTTTTATACACCTCAACCTACTCCATATACCTTAACCTACACCTTACACTCTAGTATCTATACACCCTAGTTTCCATACACCATACCTTACCCTAGCCCACTTATGCCCATACACCTAAAGCCTAGACGTTAGCCTTGACGCATAAGGATCAAGACCTCTCTCTAAAAGTGCATGCAAAGGGACTCTTGAAGGCTCACATAGGTTCAAGCCCATTGTAGATCCATTCTCTTCTCTCTCTCTCTCTTATTCTTCTCTCTATCTCTCTCTTCTCTCTCTCAACACAGACCCAGGGCGGGTCCGATCCTCCCCCTCTCTACCACACTCTTTTCTCTGTTTCCCTCTCTCTTTGTTCACTCTCTCTCACGTCTAAAAACGCACGGACCCACACCAAGGGTGGGCTTGGATTTCTCTCTCTCCTCTTCTCTTCCTCTCTCTCTCTCTCTCTCTCTCTCTCTCTCTCTCTCTCTCTC
>NW_006498527.1:1106985-1120468 GCF_000471905.2 Amborella trichopoda | reverse complement strand
TGGCTTCTTTTGACATTTTTTTATGAAAATCAAGTAGTCCGATGGTTCTAACATCAGACCGCTTGCTCTACCATGAGATCTTGTGATTTTTGTTGGCTTGTGTTATCTCCTTTATAATGTAATGTAAAATACAAGGGTCATACCCTTGTATTTTGTTGATTTTGCTAAGTCATTTTACTCTATTAAGGGCAATACCCTTAGTGAGACCATAAGTCCCCATATTTTTTCGGATTTCTTTCAACCACATCTTTTTGGGCATACCCCTTGCCCTTTTCGAGCTTTCCACTTGAACTAACTCCTATTGGTGCCATACCTAAACTTTTTCGAATGGATTCACATTTCAAATTGTATCTTTTTTTATCTTAAAATTACCTAAACCACCTTAAAAGCTGTCAAAATCATCTCAAAAAACTAATATGGTGGTGGTTTAAAAAAAAAAATTACATTCTTTTTCTATTTTTATAGTTTCTTCCCTCATTAATAAGGGTGGAGCGATATGCCCTCGAACTCGTCCCCAATGTTTCAAAAAATGCTAAGTAGCCTAGTTGGTGCCCTACGCCCAAGTGCCAGCCATGCACCAAGAACCTTAGGTGCCTTGAGGTGAAAAATTGCATACATGTGTTCTTCAAAAACACATCTATGCAGATATTGGTGTTGATGTTGTATTTGTTTTGTATTCATGTGTTATGTCTAACTTTTTCTATGGAAATATATATGCATGAATGTTGAAACACATTCAAAACTTCAAATCATTAAGTCAAAAACATAATCAAGTCCATGGTATATTAGCCTCCAACTATCCAATCCAAAATGAGTATGGCATACTCCATACTGGTACATGAACACGATCACAAATAGAAAAGATGAAATACAATAGAGAGGTATGAAACCAATAGCCCAAATGTCTAATACAAGAGGAAGCTTCCTCAAACCTTATATTTTTTTTTTTATTCACATAAATATCAAAATCAATCGAGGGTTTTTTTATTTTAAAAAAGCTACATCCATGGCCTCGGAGAGTAGAAATCCACTATCACAATGAAGATTACAGTTTTAGATTCCAAGATATATACTTCTATCTAAACATTGGTAAAAACCCCCCACCGCTATCCCCTTCTAAATCCGCTCTCTCGATTGAACAACACTGTCGATCAATATCTTTTTTTCCATCGCAATACCGTTACTGAAAAAATAACCTCGAATATAAATAACAATAGGGATTATCTACAAAGAGACCATTTATCTTTTGTACAATATTACGAGTATATGCATATAAGCATATATTGATAACTCAATCGGACATTAATAAAACAAACAAAGTTTATGGGCATGACAAAGAATTGATACACTCTTCACTATTTCTTTTTTAAACTATTAACATGCTCCGAATCATCACCATTGTTAAAGCTTTTTTCCAACTAATTGGGATCGGCTTCACGAATAATTAGAATACTAGACTATTTTGGGATTGCACACCAACAACTTAATGAAGTCTTATGCCAATTAGGGGGATCGTGAAGAAATGTTAATAGAAATAAACCATATAAGAAATAGGACAATAGCTACAACTTATTTCCAACATTGCAAGGGCTTCAAAAAATAAGACACACATCACATTAGCAAATATAGAGATCTGCAACTAATTAAATTCAAAGATGACGCAGAGAATGCAGATGGTATATTAGTGGTTCGGAAACCATTTTTTTCAATGGTTCTTGATAAAAAAACTTCTCAAGTCCACGAACCATACCAAGAGAGACAAAAGGAAGGCTAAAAACCCAAGAAAAAAAATAAAAGGATCAAAGTCCTCAGAAACTGGAACTGCCTTGCTTAGTGTACTTCATTTCGATCCAGAGAGCTTGGTCCTCCTTGGGCAGTAACAAGAATGCCGCACTCGCATTGACATTTGCAATGATATCATCATATGCTAGTAAGCAGACTCTTCGATCAAGGCCTTCAAACTTCAAAAGAGTATAATAGACCTCTTTGATATGGGGGTTTGAAACAGGTTTTCTGAAATTGTCGAGTGCAGTGACTATTGTGTTCAAGGGCGCAGCCAGTTTCTCAACTGCAGCCAAATTAGCATCGCATTCGATCTTTTCTTCATGTTCGGCTTCATGCTTTTTACCAGGCATGGTAAAAGATTGATCACTGGATAAGGACCTAGAAAAGTACCAATAGTAGCAACTTTCAATTCCACCTTTGTAACGAGAGTGCATATATTTCAGTGAGTTCCAATGGAAAGGCAAAACACTCATGACAACACGTAGGAATGGGGTTGAGGTCAAAGTGGTAGCACTACCTGTGACTCGGCTACTGGTCTCGGTTCCATTCCGACCAATACTAACCCTTTTCAAGAACTATTTTCAAGAACTATTAACGGTTTCAAAATTTACTAACCCACTACTAACAGTTAACGTTCAAATTAAAATAAAAATAAATAAAAAAATAAAAAAATAAAAAAATAAAAAAATAAAAAAAACACTCATGTAAAAATTCTCATGTAGTCACAGAGAACACATGTTGTTTTTTCCCCATGTCACCAAGGGAAGTTCATCATTAGGTAAAAGTCCCCAGAAAAAACCAGCGTTGAAAGAGAGTGCCTATCATTGGGAGCAACATCTAGCTCCCAGAAGACATTTTTGTTATATATGAAAGAGAGAACTTTAATTTTTAATTTCTGATTTCCCTGGTAAAGAAAGTGTTCAAGTTCAAGATATTTCGTATACAGTCTTTCATCAAGGAGAATAACAATGAATGACCTGAGTAATCATACAGCAAGAAATCAACCAAGTAAAAATTGGAGTATAGAGTTCATTAGACTTGTTCCGAGCAGTCACACGAACATTGAGCCCACCAATTTCACAACTAGGCATCACCCATTACTTGGGTGTTTTCTGAAATCCAGATGAAATTTCCAATTTTTTTTTCGGAAACTATGAAAATAATAACCCAATTCACTGGTAGAGGATTCTTTTTCTCAAATAACAGGTTTCGAGTTTTAAAATAAATCAGCACTGAAAAAGTTTTAATAGCATTGTCACAGAAAACACTGTTTTAACTTTCTTAATTAGTAAAACAATTCACAAATCTAAAAGGGCTTACAAGGCTAATATATTCACTATAATAACCCAGAAGGCAAACTTACCAAAGCATAACTCATCTGGCTATCTTAATATCTAGACAGAAAATGGTTACAGTCAATGTCTTTAAACTTGGCTCGAGCTGGACTTGGCCCCGGGGCCAAGCCGAATACCTCTGCCGAGTCCGAGTGCGCCCAGCCGAGTGAGCGTAAGACACCAAAAAATGTTAAAGACATAAAATTTTTAAGTGTTAAAAATAATTAAGAACCAGGAAAACAAAAAAAAAAAGGAGTAATAGAGTTCATTAGAAGTCCAAAAGTACATAAAAGATGATAATTGAAACTTTGATTTATACCTATAAATATTCAAAAGTACAAATTGGAGTATATTAATAGAAAACTTCCCAAATCATCCTAAAGACTATGTAAATAATCTAAAAGAATATTTTAAAATCATTTAATTAAGATTTTTAACAAAAACATGTATTTTTAACCAGTTTAAACATGGGTCAAGCCGAGTCCTGAAACACTGGTTCCCATTAAGTAAAACCAGGAGAAGAATCCAAATAGAGAAGAAACCAAGGGCGCACTCTCTATGGATTTACACCATTTACACCCTCTCATCCCTGCCCCTACTTTGTAAGCACTCTCTATGGATTTGCCCCCCTTTGCTCTCTTTCTCTCTCTCTCTCTCTCTCTCTCCATAAATCCATATACGTCGCCATGGAACCTCCCCCACGAACATCAACCACAACTGGCGAGAAGATACAACATCAAAACATATGAAGCGCGGCTTCTTCCCTCACCCCATCATGATGAAGTGCTCAAGGTGAGGAGTTGCAGAGGATGTTGGAGGTGCTCAAGGTAACCAAGTGGAATTCGTTTCTTTGATTCATTTTCTGAACAGTTTTGAAGTTTATTAAGTTTTTGTGAAGCTTGGTGAACAGGGGAAGAGAGAGAGAGAGAGAGAGAGCAAACTCATCTCAAAGCCAAAAACCCATTTCAAAATTTGCATAATATCCAAAGGTTCACACGAAAACAGGCATGGAATAACCCATATCAAAACATTCGAGAGAGAGATGGGGACCAAAAGCCATCTCAAGAGACTGACAAACAAAGAGACCAAGACCCATGTTATAAGAGAGAGAACCAAAAGCAACCTCAGCTTGTCGGTAGAGAGAGAGAGAGAGAGAGAGGGATGGATGAATGTACCTGGTATTGTGGTAGCAGAGCGAGAGAGCAGGGTTTCTTAATGGCGCCAGCGAGAGAGAGAGAGACAGTAGGGTTTCGCTTGATTCACAACTATGGTTGAAATATGGTTTTGGCGGTATGATGAGGTAACGTTTTTCCATTTCCTGCCTGTTCATTGCATACCCAAACGTCGAAGATTGAGCATTTCCTGGAAATCTATTCCAACGCTGTAGATCTTCAAGTTCCTATGGCTTTAGGAAATGGCCACATGATCATCAATATCATAAGTCTTTTTCCAACTTAATTGGCTTCAGCTAATAATGCTATTTAATTTTTATATAAATCTTTATTTGTCATGTTCTATTACCTTTTTGTATTTTTTGAAGTACTCATTTAAGTTTATTTTTTCTCATTTTATCACACTTCGTGGACTGTGATCTCAAAATTTGGGATGGGACCATAGTTATTAAGACTAAACCTAAGTTCGATAGGTCCAACCGCTCACTAGTTCTTTAGCGATTTTGGTCTAGAGTACAAAATAGGGTTTGGTAAAAAAATAATAAGCCAGTTTGATCCAGAGTAACAAATAGGGTTTGATCCAGAGTAATAAATAGGGTTTGATAAAAATATAGCCGGCTAGTTTAGTCTAGAGTAAAAATAAAGTTCTTTAAACAAATGGGTCAAAACTAATCTTTAGACGGGTCTAATTTTGACCGTTTAACTATCTAAACAAAATTGACAACTCTTTTTTTTGTATATTATGTATTTTTAAATTGATATTTATATTTTTTAATAATTTTTCAAACTCAAATCAACCTGATCTGATTGACAGTTGGACTTGTTTTGATTGAATCAAACACATTTTTAGTTGAATAGCTGGCTCGAGCATCCACTGGATTAGACAATACCTTGATGTGGACATTGAATTGCTAGATCAATTAAATTTGGTGCTATTTTGGAATTCCAAATCAACTTTTTTGGTAGGAAATATATTTGCTCCAGTTTAGTTTAGTGAGCTTTTGGCTTCTCAATCCATCAAAAATATGGATTTGCTGCACGGCTTCGAAGTGTTGCGTGCGGTTACGGGCAGTGTGCCCATACTTAGCAAGTTGGCTGGAGTTTTTCCAAAACTTTTTCTTGATAAAAATATTAAATATGCTTTTGTTATTTTTGAAAAAAAAAAAAAATCTTCACTATTTTATTGTCCTTCAAATTCATTTTTTTTTTAAACGTCTTTTGCCTGCATGAAATATTTGGAATTTCGTAACGAGATGAGCTTAATGTAATACACTTACCGTTAAAAAATAAGAAAAAGAGATGAGCTTACTAAAAAAATGAGATTAAATCAAGACGCCTGATTTAAGCAAAATTTTCATATTTCTACACAAAGCCATACTTAAATAATATACACACACAATGAGATTATTTACTTTTGATACAAAAATTTCATAATTATTAATGACTCGTTAGATGTGAAACGATGTGTCATTCATTGAGCACAAAGTCTAAAATAAAATTTCTTGAATGTTGTGACGTAGTTCAATCTATTGGATTTAATATGGAATGACTAAAAATGCTTACGACCTTCTTATAACAATAATAAATGATCTCATAGTACACAATTTAAAAAATATATATACATAGGTAAATAAATAGACGCATAATCAAAATATTATTTTTCTCCAAATTTATTGAACATTCAAGTAGTTGGCAAATGGGATGAGATTCGAGTCTTCAAGTTTGATACACAAAATGCTACGTACAAGTAAATTTCTGTTGTTTTTTATTTAGGGAAAGGTTTTTATATTTCCCCTACAGCATAGAAGATATATGCTTCCCCTAACATCTAGCTGTCTAATTTTGATCAAGAGAGCCACTCACTGTTTAATCTTAAATTCGGCGTCTTAAAGTATTTTATTTTTAGTTTTTTTTATATAAATTGTATGAATATGAAATTTGGTACGTGCCAACTTCTCATTGGGGAGCACCTATAAAAAATATTTAAAATATTTTTTTGATAAAATATAATGATCAAAATACCCTTAAAACTTTCAGGGGTATTTTGGTCATTTATTTTATTGAAAATATTTTTTTTATATATTTTTCGCTAGTGCGAGTTTAATAGAGGATTGGATGTTCAAAATTTGGTGTCAAAATAGTTTATAAAAAAAAATTAAAAATAAAATAGTGTAGTGACGTGACTTTGTGATTGAGACAATCTTAGCCCTCCAATCAAAATGGATGGTTGAATAAAGGGAAGTATATAAGTTTTATGTTGTAGGAGAAGCATAGAAAGCTTGCCCTTCTATCTATACACACGAAGTTGATGTACAAAGTGCAATAACATTAATGAGCAATTGTTTCATATTTTTGGTTTTATGGGATTTTATTTAAATACAAACCTATATTGTATTTTTTGGGGCTATCTATGTTACTTTAGCCAAATCAAAACTATTAATGATATTTTTATGTGAATGTATAATATGTGATCATTTATTTTTGTTATGAGGAAGTCACAATTATTCTTGACTAGTAGATATCAAATTGGATGGCTTGTGATGTGTCCAAAAATTTGAGAATTTCTTTTTTGAACTTTAAGTAAAGTCAATGACATACTCTCATAACCAACTGATTAGAAATCAAATGGACAAAAGTAATTGTGACATCCTTGTATCAAAAGTGAATGATTTCTTTATATGGCTTTCCTATTTTTGTTTACCTATTTTTTAGTAACCTAAAGATCATTAATATGTAAAAACAAATATTTTTTTAACAAATTTGGGGCTTTTTCCATTTTAGAAAAAAACATCATCATCATCATTAAAGTTTTTTTTTTAATTATTTAGGGTCGGTTACATGAATCGTGGTTTAACATTCTACTCTATCAAATACCATATACTCGGTGAAGCCATAACTGCCCATATCTTTTCTCACTACTTCCAACCATATTCTTTTTAGTCTACCCCTTGTCCTTTTTGAACTTATCTAGACACGAAAAAGAAATGATAATTTGTTTTAAGGAAACTTGTTCCATGAGTCAATAGGTACAAGAGCCCGCTAACTTTTCAACATCCGTCTTTAAGATGGACGTTGTGTAAACTCACGGGGTCAAAACAAATATGGATGGTGTCAAATACATTAAAAGAAAAAGCACACTTTAAAGTTCAATTTTTTTTATTTTTTTATTTTTATGATCGGCTTGGCTTCGATGATGAATCTTATTTTAGATCAAAAATCCATTTTTAAGATGAATTTTAGAGGGGGCCCTCATGTGTACATATGAGTCGATTGACTCATAGAAACCCAATCCTTATTTTAAACTTTATTTTTCTTTGTACTTCTCTTTTTTTTTTTTTTTTCTTATTTTTAGCAGATTGTCAAATGTTCACTATTTTTTTAAGGTACAAAATCATGAATGCTAAAATGCATAGAAGTGTGATGTTGTCTTAGACTCGAAATCTATCTCTAAAAAAATAGATTTTCAGAAGGGTGCTGCAAATAAGACCATACAAAAATTGTTCCCTTCATTTTTGAAAAAAAATCTATTAGTTTAAATTTATTGATATTATTCCATCATTGACATAGGAAACGGCTTACCACGAGTTAGGCCGTTATCTAAGGGTCCTAATAACTAATGACTGTATCTTAAGGAAATGCATACAACGAAACTATGTATTTTAAATACAAGGAGGCTAAAATTATTATTGACCATTAGATGTGAAATTACATGATTGGGGACGTGTCGTTGATTGGGCACAAAGTCCAAAATAAATATTTCGAATGTTGTGACACATCACACTACCATTTATTGGATTTCACATCTAATGGTTAAAATTGATTGTGACCTTCTTATTTTGAAAATAAAAAGTCTCATACCATACAATCTCATGTCTTAATACATTCATTGTTTTCTGCAAACCTTCAACACAATTAAGGTTTCGGAGGTTAAATGTGAGTTCGAACTTTGAATTAGGAGGGGTTTATTGTAAATCGGATTTTAGGTCATCGTTTGCCTTAGTGATGGAGCTTCTTAGGGTTTCAAAGAGATCTTCCTTGGGAGAAGCCTAAATCAAGGAGGGAGCCCATGGATCTCAACCATAGATTAGAAGAACGGTTGACGCCCTAGAATTTAAGGGGAATTTATCAAGCAATCTCTTATTTTTCAACTACTTAACATTTTAATATTTTTCTACTTTTCCAAATCAAAATCATGAAGAGCATTTGAAATTAAATTGGAATGCATGGGTAAAATGCTAAATAGTGAATATCTTAGGAGTAAGTTAACAAATTTCCAATAATTTAATTTTGTTGGTGATAATCTCATTATAAGCTCTCTGATCTCATTGCGAGAAATTTCTCAAATTATTCATGATAGATGAACAATTTTACAATTTCTCAAATCTTTTGATTTAATTTCAAAATACCTGTAAAATTGAAATCTTGAGCTGGAATAGTTGTTAATTGGCAAAATGTTTAAAGGAGAACCATCTCATACGAGTATTTTGATGCATTTCCCCCGTTTCCCATGACACTGCTGACTCGCCAATTCGACTGAGTTGGTCTGAACCGATGGGTCCCTGGTTCGACTTTTGAACCAAGCAAGCTTGATCTCGACCACCCACCACACAAGCGCTACCTTTTCTCTTGCAATGACTGCTCATGATCATTCTTGCCCACAAATCGATGGTCCAGGTAAGCTTCTCTTCTAGTTTTCTGGTTACAAGGCCTACTTAGATCATTTCCCATTCTTGAACTTGTTAATGCACGAAAGATACTATTCATCTGCTGCATGCATCATAACATTAGTATGCTAATGCCTTTTTTTTTTCACGTGTCCAAGAGCCTTCGACCCAAGACTGGCAATAGCCTAGTAGACCTGGACCTGTATGGACCGGCCCGTTTGGCCCAAGGGCTGGCCACAAAATGTGGTCGGGCCCCATTACCTGAGGATAGGGCCGAGCCGGGGCTGGATCTTGTGTGCAAAATGGCTGGCCCGGCTCAACTCGTTTTTTGTTTTTACTTTTAATCTACTTGGCCCGGCCTGCCTTGGTCCTGAGAGCATGCGCTAGTGCCACTTTGGCTCCATTAGGGCCGTCCGGTAGGGACATGGACCGGCTTAGGACCAGCAGTGGCGGTGGCCGGGTCCAATGCCACCGGAGCAACTGATCCCGATTTGTGAACGGTCAAGATCAGATCCTTTGATTCAAGAGTGTGGGGTCCGTCCGATATGGATAGCAGTCTCCCCATTCGAGAGAGAGAGAGAGCGCCATTTTAGAGAGAGAGTGTGTTGAGAGAGAAAAGAACCTAGCAAAAATCAATGGGGGTGATATGGATAGTCTGGTTTAGATAGACTGGAAGAGAATTTTCTCAGAGAGGGCATGTAGAGAGAGAAAAATGATAGAGTGATTCTATGTCTGGTTTAGAGAAAGAGAGAGGGATTTTTTAGAGAGTAAAGGAGAGAGAGTATGCAGAGAGAGAGCTTAATAACATTAGATAGCTGTGACATGGAGAGCGCAAGCTTTTTAGCCTGCTCGAGAGAGAGACTGAGATATGCTTCTTAGAGAGAGAGAGAGCTTTGTAGAGAGAGAAAAGGAGAGCGTGTGAGAAAGAGTGGTGTAGAGAGAGAAACTGTCTCAGAAACAATCAATGGCAGCTGCTGCTCTACCTTCTATTCCTGCGCCCAAAACCAAAATTTTGCATCACAACAGAATAAAGAATTTGGGTTTATTGTTCCCTGTAAATATGTCAAACTCCTGTAATTCGAACAAGAGGAGGAGCATTTCTTGTTGTTGTCCAGCCATGGCGGCCAAATCATCGAATGCAGCAGTTGCAGAAGAAGAAGACAGAGAAAAATATGAAGAGGCGATGAGCACAGATGCTTTGCATCGATTTATAAATCTAAATCTTGGTGACTGGAATGGTTCCTTCTATGTAAGTGATTACTCATCATTTTCCGTAATTCTCTCTCTAAAATGTGTTCATAGTCTAGAATTCAGTTCTTATTTCTCCCTGAATTGGCAATGGTTCAAATTATTTGTAGGAAAAACCTTTCTTCTCTTGCTTTTGTTGTATGGTTTGGTTTAAGGTAGCATTCAGTACTGTGTATTTACTTTGATTTAAAGGTGGGAAATCTTCCCCTTTTAAATTAGTTAACAAACAAAGTTAGTATAAAGTTTGCTGCAGTTTCTCTCTTATCTTTCCCCTCTGAGATTTGAATAGTTAATTATTTTTTGTGTATTTTCTTTCTTATCTTTCCCTCAAATTAAATAATTCGAAGTTAGTATAAACTCTCTTGCTGTATTTTCTGTCTCTTATCTTCTCTTAAAGTTCAATTCGTTAACTTTATTCCATTGTTAAAAAAATCGACTTGGTCATGGTACTAGGGACCTCGCCGAGGTGAGTCTCGCCTGAGTCAGAGCTAATTTTTTTTTTAAAGAAATGAAAAAAAAGTAATCGCTTATATATAATATAAGTGACTCTTTTATCAACAAAGTAAGAAATGACATGCTGGTAAGTGTCCCTTATTGGGCCTCTTATAAAGGTTTTAAAGTTTTGAGCTAGATTCTCGATAGGTTTTTTTTTAATAAACATTGAACACCAACAAAATGATGTGTTAACAAAAGTGATAGGCAGGATTCAAACTTTGGGGTGGGATAAATCCCTCATTGGGGTAAGAGTTCATTCCATTCTAACTTATCTAATATGAAACCATTCTAACTTATCTAATTTGAATATGCGGTAAGATTATAATTAAAGTTTAAAAACATTGTGTACAACTAACCGCCTCGCCATTCTAACTTATCTAATATGAATATGCAGTAAGATTATACTTAAAGTTTAAAAACATTGCGCACAACCAACTCGCCCAAAACTCGCCGCACCCATGGGCCGAGGCCAAGTTACTTGGCCGAGTCCGAGTTGCCTTGGCCGAGTTTTAAAACGCTAATTTAAACATATATAAACCCATGAGAATCGAACTGCTATAAAAAAAAAGAAAAGGAAAATAACATTTACCTAGAGAGTTTACTCTAATTTTGAATCAACTAATGTAAGAAAGTAAGATAGAGAGATTAAATAGAATAAAGCAGCGTTCTAAAACTTGGCAAGGCAACTCTACCTCGGCCCATGGGCGAGGCGAGTTTTGGACGAGTTAGTTGTACACAATATTTTTAAACTTTTAAGTATAATCTTCTTAGATATCATACAAGTTAGAATGGTTTACTGGTTAGTTTTAACGAGTAAACTTGACCTCAATCAACGACAAAATCAGGGGTTCGAATCCCACTCGCCGCCTGTTTTTTTAACACATTATTTCGTTGGTGTTCAACATTTATTAAAAAAAAAAAAAGCCACCTGTCGAGAATCGAGCTCAAAACCTCTTATAAAGAGGTCCTTTTATATAAGGCGCATCAACCAGCACAACGTTTCTTACTTTGTCGATAAAAGAGGCACTTATACTATATATAAATATTACTTCTCTTCATTTTCTTTAAAAAAAAATGAGCTGGACTTGGGCGAGTTACTCGGACTCGCCTA
The DNA here is from genome assembly GCF_000471905.2 of Amborella trichopoda. Next base: position 1,108,659 of record NW_006498527.1, on the reverse strand, counting down.
AGTAAATCGCGTCGGCCAGGTTCCGAGTACCTTGGCTGAGTCGGTTTTTTTAACATTGGTTTAAATTGTTACCTTTTTTTACAGCAATTTGATGCTCATGGAAATATGATGCAAAATGTGACTACAAAGTTGGCTGTTAGTTCTTATGGTGAAGATGAACTTATAAGCCTCATTCAGACGTACGTACTAAGAAGTTCTCTTCTCTTCTTTTAGTTGTGGTTAAGCATTGTGAATTTCGCTTCTCTTCTTTAATTTTTGTTTATAATATGGTGAATTACTCTTCTTTTCTTTAATTTTTGGTTAATCATTGTGAATTTCTCTCTCAAGTATTCTGTATTTCTAATTTTCTATTATCTTCCATAATTTGCGATTTAGTATTGAGATTTTCTCTTCTTTTCTTTAACTTATAATTAAGTATTGTGAACTTGTGTTCTCTTTCTCAATTTGCGGTTTAGCATTGTGAATTTCTTTCTCTTTAATCTGTGGTCCTTTGTCACTTGTTTAGTATGTTGATTGCTCATTAGAAAAGCTGGCTCCAGTGTTCGATTCCTTCACTTCTTCATTCAATTTGCATTATTAGCAAACCATTTCAACAAATTCGTTTTCCAATGGTTCTATGACTAGTTGTATAGTTCATGGTTTCCATTTGTTCATCATTGTATTAACAGTCCAGTGTTATCATTATTGTTCTTTTCTGATCATTAACATTGTTAAATTCTCCAAAAAAAAAAAAAAAAAACAGTTTACTAATTCTTACCAAATACTGACCAAATTTGCAGGTCCTTAATCTATTCATCTGTTTTCATTTTGTGGTGTAGTTGTTGATCATGTTTAGGATGTTTCAGCTTATGCTAGTTCTATGGCAAATGTATGTCACTTTAATAATAGTGGAGAATGAAGAAAGGTAACATTCAAATTTCGCATAATGTAAATAACTGGTGTCGTATAGCATGCGCCTACTCGCCTAGCCTCGGTATATATATATATGGGGAATGATTTCATGCAACAGTTGTATAGTAGTATAATGCAACTGAGACGGCACGAGAGTGCCTCACACTAATATATATAATGCTTTTAGATGTACAGTAGTATATATATATGGGGAATGATTTCATGCAACGGTTGTATAGTAGTATAATGCAACCATCTTCAAAAACCATGTTACAGACATTTGTTTGACACGAATTTTTAAATGTACACTCTTTTCATTCTGAAGAACAATCATAAAAAAGAAAATTTTGAAAAAATGCTTTAGAAAATTTTCATTCTTTAATATAAGCCGTCCATGTTATTTAGATGGTAAGATATAGGCCTTAGAAGGATTTTTTTTTATTTTTAAAATTTTTATATAGCGTTATCATCATTAGATTAATAATGCTAAAAAAGAAAAAAGTGATTTTGAATTTGTTAAGGCCTAGATCTTGAATTCACCAAATGGATGGTTGAGATTCATTGTTGGATGGGTACTAATTTTGACCATATCTAGGGTGCAAATTGAATTTTCTTTTCTGTAGGATTGATTATGAAGATGAAGAGAATGTGGGCGCCAAATTTGGGGTCATACAAATGCCAAAAATATGGTTTTCTAGAGGTGTGGTTGCATTATACTACTATACAACCGTTGCATTTGATCATTTCCCTATATATATATATATATATATATATATATAGTAG
>NW_006498527.1:1063154-1089287 GCF_000471905.2 Amborella trichopoda | reverse complement strand
ATATATATATATATATATATATATATATATATATTTTACATTTTAAAAATTAAGGTTGTTACATCACCAATAAGGTAAGATTCTATACATGACCTCCATATCTTGTAGTTTGATTGATTGAGCAACTCAATGCTTAAACCATTCATCCTTCTACCCTAATTCATCTTAAGAAAAAATCAATCTTCTTCACCAAGGGAGTCAAAGCAATATCACCATCACACTTTTGGTTATGATATTATGTAGAGAATTACGTATTCCATAATCTCAGAAGTATCCGCTTCTCAATTAGTGTAACAATGTTACACTAGCCTAAGACACACAAGCAAGTAGAAAGAAGAAGAAGAAGAACCAAGATGAGATGGAAGAAATATTTGCACTCAAAAATTAAAAATGAAGTATACCAACGTTTTACACTTGACACATAACATAACCACATTTCCCACCACACACTTCTTTTGAAATAGAGGTTCCTACAACTAAAGTTAAACTATCCAGTTACAACAACTACTTTTTTACAACAATAACTACCTTTTTTTTAAAAAAAAAAACTACCAACCACCTATTAATTCCACAACTTCCTATTATACAAGATTACAAATAACGCTCACTACATCACTCCAAATAAAATAAAATAAAAGCTAATATAATTTCTAAAAAATACACTTTAACAATTTTAACATGCCTTAACCAAACAACCAAGCCAAAAAAAAAAAAACAAGGGACGAAATAACAAATAATGGCTATGCCCCACTTTGGAATCACCTGATTTCTATTTCTATTAATACTTTTTCTCTAGTTTCCACTTATCTAGCTTGGATCGAGGGATCCGTTTTTAAAACATTGGAAGAAAAATGTTTTTGAAACATTATAGTAAATATATACAAAGTTTGGGCTTTAATTTTTCTTTGAGGTTGGTTATTAGGTTTTAGAGACTGTCTCCCAAAAATTTGGGCTCCAAAAAATATATTTACTTTAATGGAGTAAATACATAGTATTTTTTAGAAGTACCAAATCTATTGATCTAATCAAATATAAAAAAATAATATGATTTTTAGTACATAGATGGATCTCTTTCAGTTTCAAATTTATAATACATGAAGATACTCTTTCAATTTCAATTTGCAAAGATAATTTATGATTTTTACATGAACGACATTTTCATGAGAAATGCATCTTCTGTTTCTTATATAGAAAGTGCATTTTTTTTTTATATGCAAATTATATTTTCTTCATGATAACTGCATTTGTCTTATATATATATATATATATATATAATTTTATAGAGATTACATTTTCTTTCATATAAATTTTACCGTTAGCAATGTTTTGAGATTCAGATTCATTAATTGGAAGCCTTGTGCCTCTAACACTATGAAATCTTCTTCAATCTCCTCCAATGTTCTAAGTGTTTTTCTTACTTGTGAAAGCATAAACATTCATCTTCATAAATCTACTCAAATATTGTAAACTCCAAACTCCAATCTCCAATATTATAAAGTGTTACATTATCTTCATGATAACTGCATCTTTCTTTTGATTTTATAACTTTATAGAGATTACATTTTCTTCCATATAAATTTTGCTGTCAGGAATGTTTTGATTCAGATTGCTTCTAACACCTTCAATCTCCTTTAATGTTCTAAATGCTTTTCTTACCTTTGAAAGCGTAAACATTCATTTCCATATTGTAAACTCCAAACTCCAACATTCTAAACTATTCCATCTTCATTCCAATATTCTAAATTATTCAATCTGCTTAAAAACATTTGCTGAACTACCATTGTCTAATCTTCTAAAAGTGAGGAATTACTCCCAGGAGCTAATCTTCTAAAAGTGAGGAATTACTCCGAGGAGCATGAACTATATATATTGAACGTTAAAAAATGGAATTTAAACTAAAGAACCACTTGAACAAAGTATTCATGCATGGAGGAATACTTGTGAAGCTACTCATACTCAATGCATTTCATGCACGAAAAATGCATCTACACCACCTAGAACGCCAAATAGGACGGGTGACAATTTTTGTGGGAAATCTTGTTTCGGCCACAACTGATACAAGGGCTTGGCACCAATATCTCAAATCTAAATAAGCTAATTGAATTGTAAGGCTGTAATCTTATTTATAGAAGTAAGGTCGCAATATTTTATGTCGTGCATTTTAGTTGAATAGTGTAGACTTGCTATGTCTTTTAAGACTGTTAAAAAATAATTGTTTTACGAGATAACGTTAAATCTACATCGTCCAAATAAAATGATTAGTGTGGATTACTACAACCTTACTTCTAAAATAAAGGTTGCAAACTTATATAAAATTTTTGTTACTTGAAAATATATAAATCATGGCTAAGATATCAATAAGGACATGTCTCTATGAGCCCTGGGCCCAATTTTTAAGGACATATAATGGAGATCATGAATATGAATAAATAAATGTTTAAAATTAATGATAGTTGTTTTATAAAAAAAACATTGGGATTGTTAGTTTTAATGGTTTTTAGATGGACCGCCCATTTGATCCAAACAACTCGAGAACAGAAGAGGCAATAGAAAGTGTTCAAAATCGAAAATTTTGTTTAGAATAAAAGATTGAGTCAATGAGCTAATCCATTTATGACGAGTTAACAAATGCAAAATACTGATTTATAAAAATAATAAACATTCTTATCAAGGTTTAGAAAATCCTCTCAGCCAAGGTAATCAGTCATCGGCCTAGGCTCATGACTTGGACTCGCCGGAGTCCTATACTGGGCCAGAAGCCCTAGAAAAAATAAGAAACAAAAATATGAAAATAAAATAAAGGTAGAAAAATTAAAATAAAACAAAAAGCAACCTTCTTAAAAAACAAAATAAGCTTAAAAAATTATTTAAAAATTTGATTTAAGAAGATTTGATTTATACCTAGGGATATTAAAATAAAAGAAAAGAAAAAACAGAAATATATAAATAGGGATTATGGTGAAAAAACACTCGCAAATCTTTGGCGAAAACATCCAAATCATAAAAAAAGAATCCTATGTTTTTTACAATTATTTTTCAGATTTTTTTTTTTTAATTTGGCAACCAGAGTTGTATAGAGTAATTGAGCCTCGCCCACTCCGAGTCCTAGTGGACTCGGGCGAGTCCTGAAACACTGTTGCGTATATAGAAGGAAAGGAGTTTCTCTTCTTTGTTTTTACAAAACCAGCAACATGCTCTCTTTCTTAGGAGACATATAAACCCTAATTATGGGAAGGCCTCTGCACTCACTTAAATTCTCTACAAAATTGATGGTGCAATGTGATTTACTTTTGAGAGCTTTTCGTTTTGCACAGAAAAACACTTTGTAAAATTTGTATACAAACACATATCTTACAAAATTTCAAATATTATGAGTTATATTCTTTATAATTTTGTTTATTTTCAAATATTATGAGTTAAAAAATAGTATAGATCGAGCAGTTCTACGAAAACTTGAAAATCTTGAAAAGTGAAGGTCCAAAAATACATTACAAGAAGCACTATTTTAAAACATTGATATCTATTTTTTTCTCATATCCATGTATCTAGATGTCGAGATGATCAATTTGAGGATATTTGGGTATCAAAACAACCTCTTCTAATGAAATTTTTGAGGTGGGCTCTAATTTGATTGTTTAGGGCCTTGGCTTTATATAAATTTTTTCCTAAAAAAAAATAGGGAATTATATGTTATAAAATAATTTACTTTTAATATAATGTCACAATCACTCTAGATGTGAGCCATCAAATTAAGTGGCAAAGAGTATGTCACAAAGTTCAAAAAGAATTTTTGAGATTAAGATAACAATCAATAACACCGACCCAACCGTCTTATTTTGCGTCTAGTGCTTAGGCCTCGTTTGATTTTTTGGAAATCAAGGAGACCAATTTCTAAATAAATAGATAAATAAATAAAAGGAAAGAAGAAGAACGGAAAGGTAAATGACGATACAAGGCAGAACGGATTATGGTACTCCAAATGGGTAATCCACCACGTATTTCTCATGGTGCACAATTGGTATTAACCTTAATGGACATCCACTCAAAGACAATGAATCTCCACCATCCATCATTGCCAAACAGATAATAGTGAGAAGTGAGCACCATATACCATAATCCAATGGCCCATGATGTCTTAGGGCATGAAGCAATCAGGGGCGATGGCCCTTGATGAAAGGGAAGAAGCAACAGTACGAGTTTCGAGTTTCTTTTTCTTGGGTGGTTGCCTTTGCCTTATTTATTGGAAAATACAAGATTATTTTTCTTGGGTGTATTTTACATAAGGGTGTGGTTTGTATAGAGCCTAGGCTCTAAACAATCAAATAAGAGCCTACCTTCAAATAGTATCGAGAAATGTGGTTTCAATACTGAAAATGTTTGTGATAGTCTTAAAATATATTTTCATCTTTATTTATAAAGTTTAAAGCTTAAAAAATAGTGTAGATCGACATATCTATGAAAACTTGAAAATTAACGGTCCAAAAATGTGTTACAAAATACACTATTTCCAAAACATGAAATCCACTTTCTTCTTATATCTATACATCTTGATGTCGAGATGATCAATTTGAGGTATTTGAGCATCAAAACAACCTCTTCCAGTAAAATTTTTGTTGTAGGGTCCAATTTGATTGTTTAGAGCCTCAACTCTATATAAACTTTTCCCTTTAGATAAAGGTGCCAATTTTAAACAATCAAAGTAAGACGCAACTATAAATTTTATGGATAGATACAATTTAGTTGTCGAAAACCCCTATGATGACCTGAAAATCTATTTCTGATATTAATTATAGTGTAGATAGAGTAGATCCATAAACACTAAAAAAATCTTGAAAATAGATGGTCTAGATAACGTATTACAAGAGGCAGTACTTTTAGGATTGTAAAGCCATTTTTTTTATATATATACATCTTGAGGTGGAGATGATCAAATGAGGGTTTTTTAGGTATCAAAACAACTTTGTCGATGGGTCCTTAAGGTGCCCTTACCTCTAAAGTACAAGGTTGATGCCTATAATAAATTTTTTCCTTTTTTTATTATTATAAAATGTTCACAATCATATTAGTGGTCAGATGTTGAATTGCACGACTGCAAGTATGCTATTATCCGCCTTCAAAATTCTTGAAAATTATTTTATGAACTTTATCATATTTTTAGTATCTCGATTTCACATATGACAGCTTTGTGACCTTTATGTAGCAAGACGACCAGTCTTGTAGTATGCAATATATTTAGCAATTGATGATTTTGAAAATAGTTATTAAAAGAGTAATTTACATACATACTTTTTTTTTTTTTAAATACGAAATGCTCTGTTTATAAACAGAAATTACAAAGAAGGTCGGTCAACTTTTTCTTTTAAATTTTTTTTCCTTAACTTGCCCCTTGGTATAAGGATGGAATCCTCGGTCCGAATTTTGAATACTTTTTTTAGTTTGTTTATTAGTAGGGCAGTGCCTTACAAATAAAAACTAAAAAAAAGAGTAAAAAATTAAAATCCGATCTGAGGATGTCCTTAGACCAAGGGGTAATTTTGAAAAAAATAAAAAAACAACAGGTTGACTAACTTTCTTTATAATTTCTACTTGTAAATAGAACATTTCATATTTTAGGAAAAATTTTAAGATCCATATGATAAATTATTCTTATTAAAATGAATATCCAAAAAGTAAAGTTCATGCTCTTATGTGTCTGAAAAGAATAATATCTAGAGATTTCAGCTTTCCTGAACGGAGATTTTGATGAGGAGATCTATATGGAGCAGCCTAATGAACGTAGCAGGATCATAGAACAAGGTTTGTCAATCCTTGTATGGAAAAATAGAGTCTCCCCCACGAAGGATGTGATTAAAGGTAATGGCTTCGTTAGGAACGAAGCATCCTCTTGAAAGAGAGAGGAGGTGAAGCATATTGACTACTCCAGCATACTAAAGACTGTAATTTTTTTTAACAATATGCTATAGTTTAAAGGAACTCAAAACCCAATCTATTTTCTCAAAAAATACTCACCTAGTGATTCTAAAGCAATTATAAAATATTAGATTGAAAAAAACTCTACGGTGGCTCTCCTAGATGAGGTAGAATATTACATAATATTCCTACTAGAATACTTTCTTTGAGTAAAACCCAATCTAGGAGTACAAAATTTGGGAATATATAGAATCATTTCAAATAAGTGAGTAACCTAAAAAAAACAAACTCCCAATTGCCGTACCTTTAAAAAAAAAGAATAGGTTATGTTAGGTTGTTTACATTATAGAGTAATTTATTATTGTACTCAACAAAATTTGGATACTTTATATATATTTGTTTTGTATATGGAGTTTTTTTTTAAGTAAGTTTATTTTTTGTTGTTAGGAGGGGTGTGACATCACCTATATATAGCATTAAATGCCACTAGTGTGCTCTATGTAGGTGATATCACACCTCATGTGAATGATGTCATACCCTTCCTAATGATAAAAAAGACCCTATTAAAAAATATTTCATATACAAAATAAGGGTATATAAATGTCAAAAACTTATTGAGTACAAAGATAAACTAGTGGAAACAAATTATCACAAATATACATTAATTTTCGCGAAAAAAAGCCCTTAACTTTCATAAACCCTGTCCATACTCTTTTTCCACATTTGTGACATTTTTTTACCAAAGTAACCTTCACGGTAGTCGTATTACCGTGAATCACCATTACGGTACTTTAAGTACCGTAATCTTTAGCGCATTTTATACGGTACTTTTGATACCATAAAGTCTCCAACCTTTGTTACGGTACTGAAATTACCGTAATAATTTCACGCTTATATTATGGTAGTAAATGTACTGTAACTTTGTGGGGTGGTTATACATCATAAAAACAATCGTATTTATTTCTAAACTTCTCCCACCCTTTTCACAATTTTTTTATCATAAAACCCTATATCTTCCCATCCCGCTCTCTCTAACCCCATGTCCCTCTTCCTTTGCCTCTTTTCTCATATCTCTCTCTCTTCGTTTGCCTCTCCTCTCTCTCTTTCTCTCTCTCTCTCTCTCTCTCTCTCCCCTTTACCCTCTTCATTATGTCTTGTCTATTTTCTATCTTCTCGTCTATTTCTCAATCTCTTAACGAGGTCTCTGAGAGCTATTTCCCAAATCGTGAGTATCAAATATACACACCAATTCAGGCTTTTAATATTACTTCATTTGGATTGGCGATGGAAATATTTAATAAAAAATATTATGTTGTTTTTTTTATAGTACTTAATGTAGTTGGGTTGGTCACTGTAAATTTTTTTGATTAAAATATTGCATAAATAATTTTAAGATTTGTATTTATGTTGTGGCATCTGTGTTGTAATCTAATGTCTCTCTATAATGCAACCTCCTCATTATATATAAGTATTTTGAAACTTCTCAAGAGTATTTTTTATTTGTTTTCATCTTAAATATATCTGCAGTGATTGAACTTGTACGCAACAATAATGGGTGCCAACAAAGTGAAAATCGTTTTACACTTTGGTGGTTTGATTTTGGCCCAAAAGGTGCTGCTTAAAGAATCCGTGTTTGATCCAAAAACATAGATTTTTTTTTTATCAATTTACTGGTCATTTTTTATCAAATTGAGTTGTGGATTTTGATCATCAATGCTTAATCTCTCAAATAAAATAGGTATGTTTATTTATGATTGACTAAATGTTTTTATATGAATTTTTTTGTTGCACCACATAATGAAAATTTCATAGATCCGAAATTTATGCCATTTTTCAATTAAATTAAAAATACTGAATATTTTTTTATAAGATTTGGTGTGTTTGAAAGATGTTCGAAGCCTTAACAATGCATGTATGTTGATTTGTTCGATTATGCAAACATTGAGGGTCGTTTCTTGCTCAAAATATTGCTCGATTTTAGGGGTTTTTGAAAAAATCGATTTCTCTAAAAACAATATTTTGTTTAATAAATTTATGTTTTTTGATGAATATGGGAAGTTTTTTTCTATTTTGCTTAATAAAATCATTTTTAATAGAATTATTATTTTTTTAATAAAATTATGCTTTTTGATGAATATGGGAAGTGTTTTTCTATTTTGGTTAATAAAATTATTCTTTTTGATAAAATTATTTTTTTGATGAAATTGATTCTTCTTTTTGATAAGTGCATGATAATGTTGCCAGATCTTTTGCTCGATTTTTTTTAATTATGTTTTTTAAGTGCTTGATATAGTTATATTTGTAATAATGGAAATGGGACATTTTGTCTTTTTAATTGCATGCAAAAAAATTTGGTTGCCTTATGTTCAATGAAACACTACTACATAATCTTGTATGTGCTCCGTTCTTTTCTTTTTTCTTTTTTCTTTTCATTGTCTATCAAGGTTTTTGGAATGTTATGGAAAGAGTCTTTAAAAGATCAGCAGATTTTTAAAAAATCGTCCGACTAACTCGAAATTGGTCACTGGCCGATCCTGATCTGGCCCGATTCCAGAGAGAGATAGTTTTACAAAGGTGATCTTAATTTCAAATCGTCCCTCACATTTGACAATATGGGTTTGGTCATTAATAGCAAAATACACCCAAGAAATCTAGGTTAATCTATCGAATGGAACCCATTTTTGGAGGGTCGAACTTGAAAAGTGCCTTTACTAGAATTGTTTTAATTTTTGGGTATTTTTGAGCCAGTTAAAAAAAATAAAAAATCCGCCAGACCGGTTAGTCCGGTTAACCGCCTGGTTAGTTCAGTTCTGGTTCTAATCGCTCTAGGCTCCATGTCCGGTTAACCGTTCCGGTTCGATTTTGCGAACAATGTATATCAAACAGACCTATTGATTATGACTCCACTGAATATCGACCACCAACAGTGCCCGATAATGGTCCATCAAGATTGGCCATGTAAGAAGTTTGCAATGAAATTCATTATATTTTTTTATTTTTCAATATTTTGTTATGGGTTAGGATAATTCTCACTTATTCTTCAAATTTTTTTTCGACAACGGTTCCCGACCAGAGTAAGTAGTTTAGAGTGAATGTGCTTCTAGCATAGGCGTAGAAGATGAGCATGATTCAGAAATTGAACGACATATCGACGATATCGATCGGATAGAAAGGCCTTTCAAGATTAACCGTTACGAAGTTGCACTTCAATGGTCAGGATTTTGATGACGTATTAGCATGTTGTAATCTCCTTATTGATTATGTCATATCACAAAACTTCAATATGAAGTTTATAAAAAAGCGAGGAGATAAGTGTATGGGCGAGGTGTGCTACAGATAGATGTTCATGACAAGTGCATTGTTGGAGGGTTAATACAATAAACTTCTTCATGGTGAAGAACTTTGTAAACGTGCACTCATGTGCCGGCACAATAGGTATGGTTCATCAGCCTTTTGCCTGAAGCTATTGGGTGGCAAGCAATGAGCAAAGACCGTTTGAATGATATGTCCAATCTAACACCTGTAGATGTTATTAATGATATACAATGTGATCACAGTATGATACTATCTTACCAACAAGCATGACGGGGTTAAGAGGTTGCATAAAAGGTAAATGAGGGTTCTTAATTGAAGGCACACAAAGATCTTGCTAAGTACCATCATAAGATCCGAATCACTGACTCTAGAACCATAACGGTTATTCAAACAGATGATCATGATAGGTTTGAGCGTATGTTTATAGGCAATCGTCCATGTTAGAGGGTTGGAGAAAAAGAGATTCATGGTGGCTTGGAGAGCTTACACTGTTTAAACTACCGTATAAAAATGCCTACGTATTACGGTACTTAAAGTATTGTATAAAATGCACTAAATATTACGGTACTTAAAGTACAGTAACAGTATCGATGGTAATACGACTACTGTGAAGGTTATTTTTGTCCAAAAAACTTTAAAATGAGAAAAAAAAGACGTAGGCAAAGTTTACGAAAGTTCGGAGTTTTTTTTTCAATTATTCTTAAATTAAGGTATATTTACGATAATTGTAATACGACACCATGAAGATTATTTTGGTAAAAAAATTGCAAAAAATGAGGAAAAATAGTGTACATGAGGTTTATGAAAGTTAAGGGTTTTTTTTTTCCAATAAGATGAAAATTAATATATATTTGTGATAATTTTCCTAAATTAAACCCATAATAATTTATGAGATTGAACAAAGATTTTTTAATTTATGTAGGGTGAAGATCTAAGTTTTGAATAACTCAAAATACAATTTCTTTAAAAACATAATTAATTAGTTGAACAACATTGGAGCATACCATGAAAATTGCTCCCAAGATTAAAGCTTATGGTAAAAATATTTTTTTTGAACCCCAAAGTTTAGGGGTGTAGCCTTCATAATCCAATATCTAACCTCAAAAAGAAAAATAAAAAAATAAAAAAAAAGAAAAAAGAAAAGAAAAAATTAACGTTTCAAGATTGACCAGAAAGCCTCCAATTTTTGAAAGGCAAGATCTAGGTACCGAAGAACTTAAAATACATTGTTTTAATGGAAATAATCATTTGATGATACCTATATAAATCCATATTTGCTGATCGACCTCCCTAATTACTCGCTTGCCCTTGGGAATTTGTACACTATGCTCTACATTAAGGAAAAAGTTTTTATAGAGCTGAGGTTCTTAACAATCAAATTAGTGCCCACCTCAAAAACTTCACCAGAAGAGATTGTTTTGATGTCAAATATCCTCAAATTGATAACATCGACATCAAGATGCATGGACATGAGAAAAAAAAATAGATTTTAAGTTTTAGAAATAATGCATATTGTAACACATTTTTGAATCGTCAATTTTCAAGTTTTTATAGATATGCTCGATCTACACTATTTTTTAAACTTTTAAATTTTATAATTAAAGATGAAATATATTTTATGGCTTTTACAAAGACGTTCGGTAGGACCTGGTTTCTATGAGGCCAAGTTCACATATGTAAAAATGCGGGCCTCCTAATAAATTTATTTTTGAAATGGATTTTGAGACTAAATTTTTAAGGATATGTAATTTCATGGAGATCATGAATATGAATAAATAAATAAATTTTTAAAATTAAAAATAATAATTATAATAATAAAATATTTAAACAATAAATTTTCAACTTTTTTAAATAGAACATTTACTTGCATCCATCTTTAAAATAGATACATAGAAATACGGTCCAACCCGCATGAAACAATTTTTCTTTTCGATATTAAAACAACATTCCTCGACACGATTTAAAGGTGCGCTTTACTTTGATTGTTGCCGCGGCTCAATATAAACCGCACTCACGTGGATTCCAAACTTTAGGGCATGCAATGTTCATTTACTCCCTCGGGAGCATTCTGGCTCCATGCTCCCTTCCTTTATTTGTTTCCCATTTCTCTGTTTTCAGTCATTCAGGAATTCTGAAAGCCAACAAAGTTCAGGAGAAGAGGAAGAAGCTCTCGCTCTAATGGCTTCTTCTTCTTCTCCTCCTCGAAACTCAGAGGGTAATGCTAATAAGGAGAGGAATCGAACATTTGATGCGAAGACGAGGACCATGTGCTGGGAGAAGGCGGACGTCGTCCCCGGAAGGCACCCGGAGAGGTGGCGGAAAGATGCGGCCGGCAACGTCCTGTGCAAGCGGTTCTGGAATTGTACTGGATGCCTCTGCTATGAATATGACCATATAATCCCCTTCTCCAAAGGTCACATAGATTTACCATTGTGATTGTGAGTTGTTTTTTTGGTTTTTGGTTTTTTGTTTTTGTTTTTTTTTGTTTCTTTGTTTTTTTTTCAATTTTTTATGTTTTGGAATTTTAGCTCAACAGTTTGGCTTTCAAGTTGTGTTCTTTTTGTTTTGCAAATTTAGCTGAATACATAAGCTTTAATAGTAAATTCCGTTTTGTTTTTCTCCAAAGTTTAGCTAAGTGATTTAACTTTAAATGCAAATTAGGTTTAATAGGCTAGCTTCGATGGCTACTTCGGGTTATTTTAAATTTTTTGTGTGTTTTTATTCTAGCCTGTTAGTTTTTTTTGCTGTAGTGCTACATGATATCTGTTATGAATATATGACATTTTCTATGAATATGATCACATTATCTCCTTGTCCAAAGTTCAGATACTTCTATATTATTTGCCTATGAATGCAAGATCCTTTTTTTTTTCTTGGGTAAATTTAACTGATTGCAAAGTGGGTTTTTTTGTTGTGCAAATTAACTCAATGAGGTTAGTTCTAATTGCAATTTTGGGTTTTTGTTTTTTGCATTTTTGGCATTGATTTTAGCTATTTAGTCTTCTTCTTTAGTGCTACGAGCATGATCACAAAATCCCCTTCTCCAAAGGTCACATATTTCTCTATCTTTTAGCTAAGATTGCGAGTTGGATTCTTTTTCTTTTGCAAATTTACCTTTAATTTCCCAATAAGATCTTTTTGGCAAATTAATCTCAATATGGTTAGCTTTGGTTGCAAATTTCTTGGAAATCTGTGATTTTTTCCATCTGATTCTGATTATTGTAATTTTGTGTGTGTGTGTTTTTCTTTACTTTGTTTTTGGGTATTTCTGCTTTGAATTTGCCTCAATTCTGAATGGTCTTGTATGTGGCCTTTGCAATTTAGCTTGGTTCTTTATGTTTTGCTTCTTTCTTTTGATCCTGGTTGTTTTGGGTGTTTGTGCTGCAAATTTGACCTCGTGATCTCTTTCTCATAGGTGTTTTTTTTTTTTGCCTTGTTCATATCTCTAATTCAATCATGACATTATATTTTGTTCTTATTTTCTTAATGCATTTTTATGTATTCCTTAGTTCTCTGCAGAAGATTCTGCACTTTTTTTCCTCTCTACTTTTTTTTTATTGAACTTACCCAGGAAAATTTGAATTTCATGTTGGTCCTCTAATGGATGGAGCCACAAATATTGGATTTGATAGTGTATTACCTCTACTTTTCCTTTTTTTTTTTGCCCATGGCTTATAAGCCCCTTTTACCTTGAGAACAAAAGAAAAGAAAAAAGTCAAATCTAAATTCCCAACCTTTATTAACCATTCAATTTAGAATTTTGTTTAAGATTTTGAAATTCAGAACTGTTTTGGCAGGAAGTGAAACTTAAATTTAGATTCATTTATACTGTGAAGTGCATTTGAAATGGTATACTTTTGATTAGAGATTGAACTTGGGCTTGATTGGTTGTTGTTGATTGCAACACTACCTCCCAGGTTCCTTAAATTGAACTTACCCATGAAAACTTGAATTTCTGGTTGGTTCTTTTATGGATCGAGCCACAAATATGGGATTTGATACACTTTTACCTCTAGTTTTCCATTTTCCTTTTCGCCCTTCCGGTGAAGATGGCTTATAAGTCCTTTTTCCCTTGAGGGGGGAAAAAAAAGAAAAGGAAAAAGAAAAAAGTTAGTGTAAATGCTCAAACCTTTATTGATCATTCAATTTAGAATTTTTGTTTGAGATTTTGAAAATCAGAACTGTTTGACAGTAGCTGAAACCTAAATTTGAGATTCATTTATGCTGTAAAATGCATGTAAAATTATTTGCCTTTGATTAGGGATTGAGTTTGGGTTTGATTGGTTGTTCATGAATGCAACAGACCTCCCGGGTTCAATTGCTACGGCTGAACTACCCCACCATACCCCCAAAAAAAAAAAAAAAATCTTTTGATAATTTGATTAGTGTCTTTCAAAAATTTGTGTGGAATGTAGTTCAAAAAATTTAGGGAAAAAATACCATTTTGAAAAGATTTTACTAAAGAATTATCATAGTGAGGAGCATTGAGCTGAATTTTGGTAATATTTCCTCTGAAGTTAAGTTACTTGTGGCCAATATTGGGGTATATTGTCCACCGTTTGGTTGCCTGCTCCATTTTGTGATTCAGCCCCATAATTGAGTTGAGCCTAAAATCATGGAATGCTTAAGTTATGTCCAAAACCATGATTTTGAAAGTCATAGCCGCTAACTACTTTTGGGAATTTCTTTAGCTTGATTTCTGAGTAAATTATAGCTACAAGTACAAAAGAAGTGAATAAAGATTCGGAAAAGTGGCTGCATTTGATGAAACATCATCTGATTTATGGTTATAAGTATGGGCATAGGATTTTGACCCTTCATTGAAAATAGATTATTTTGTAAAGGCATGTTTGATTCACATGAAAATATTTTCACGTGAAAGAATTCTCTCATGTGGTTAGGTGTGAGAATAGTTTCACAGCAATTGGTCTCAGTGCATCTTTTCGCACCAATTAATAGCTAATTGGTGCGAAAATATTCCCACACCTAACTACATAAAGGAATTTTTTACTTGAAAAAATTTCGTGAAAATATTATATTTTCATGCCAACCAAACGTGCCCTAAGATTCTTCTTTTCCAGTCACATACCATGTATTGGCTAATCACTATTACTTAAATCCCAATTATTAGCCATCAAAACAAGGAAAATTGAACATATTTGAAGAAAAACTGTTCAAATTGTCTTTTGTATACCTTGTCCTACTTTTACTTTTTGATGGTAGAGCCCATGATATGAAGTACTATAAGTTCAATGATGTATTGTGAGAAAGGGGTTCAAACTTTAAAGATTTTATAGCTAATGGACTCTTACTTATGCTAGGAAGGTCAACAATTGAGGCCATTTTCCTACTTAGCAAATTATTGAGAAGTTCCGGGAGAAGGGAAAAGACTTCCACATGGTCTTTATAGATTTAGAGAAAGCTTATGATCGGGTACTTAGTAATAATAGAAGTAGAAATGAGGAAGTAGTTTAGATTGATGACCAAGAAATACCTAAACGAGAGTATTTTTGTTATCTTAGGTCTATAATTTAGGAAAATAGATAGATTGAATAAGATGTCGCACATGGAACTAGAGTTGGGTGGGCAAAGTGGAGATGTGCAACTGGAGTTTATGTGATCGTTGCATACCAATGAAGCCGAAGGGAAAGTTCTATAGGGCAATTGTGAGACCAACTTTGCTTTATGTGAGAATGTTGGGCTGTTAAGAAAAAATATAGCCATAGGATGAAGTAGCAAAAATGAGAACGTTGGGATGGATGAGTGGCAAGACAAGAAAGGATGGAATTTGGAATGAATATACTCGAGGGAATTTAAAGGTGGCTCCAATAAGTGACAAGATGAGAGAAAGTAGACTTAGGCGTGCTGGCCATGTGCAGCGTAGACTCCATATAGCACCACTTAGGAGGTGCAAGCTGGTTCAAACGGAACGTTCTAAAAGGGTAAGGAGAAGGCCCGAAAGGTCATGGATGAAAGTAACGAGAAAAGATATAGGGACTTATGATCTTACTAAAGGTATGACCCTTTGATAAAACAGAATAGCGTAATAGGATTCGTGTAGCTGACCCTAAATAGTTGGGATAAGGCTCTGATAATAATCATGATGATGGTAATAGCTAATGGACTCCTAAGAATTGGACCCATTTAATCTATAGATTGTAGTGAAGAGGTTAAAATTCAGCCAAAGATGTGTCTTAGTAGTTAGGCTGGTGTGATGCTAGAGGTGAATTCTCATGGAAGCTCAACATAACCATTGTCATCCCCTGATATAAGGGCATATATATTTTGTTATGTTGCAATTTGCGCTACTCATTGTTGACAGAGGTCCTCCAATTGTGATAAGAAGTGACATCAGAGCATTGCCATTCCCTTGTAGGCTTTCGGCATCATGTTAGATACTTGAGGAATTGGATGTTACTTTCCATCATATCAAATAATGGAGGCTAACATGTCCATTAATTTGGCTACCTTTTAGCTCTGATTTCAACTCTTTGATGTAATTGTACTTTGTAATCCTAAGCATAAAGGACCTGATAAATAATGTGGTTACTTTTGAGAATAAGATTTGCTTTTGTGGGAAAATGTAGAAACACTTGACCTTCCTCATGCTACTTAGTTCTTGTTCGTACTATTAGGGGCATGTTAATTCTGTTTTATCCATTTTCCCCAGTTTCCTTTGGAGAGTTTGGATTTGATATGGATGCTGAATTCAACTTGGTAATTGGCTATTCTGCAGGCGGGAAATCCACAGTGGAGAACTGCCAGATTCTTCAGGCCAGAGTGAACAGACTGAAATCAGATAAAGATGGGCTAGAGAAAACTGAATTGGCTAGCTTCTCATGTGATGTCAAGTTCACTGGTATGTATACTTAACAACAAATTTATACTTAAAACTGACTAGATTTCTCGCTCATTGAATTTCTTTTTGGGGTGTATCGTGTTATTTTTCCTTCTATCTAACTTCTTGTGGTACAATGCGATAAACAAACTCCTGCAATGGCTTTCTTGTCTGCTAAAAGTCTCTTGAATCTTGGCTGTAAAATGTAATAATTGGAAACTTCTGATATCCTTGCTTTGTGATTGGTATGTGGCTTGTGGAAATTTATTCGCGATCAAATTCTGCATCGAGCTCTCTCAAGAGATTGATTTGATCTCATTTAAGTCAATATTTAAGACGAATGTGTGAATTATATATTTTTGTTACTAGTTAGACCTGGCAATGCTGACATTTCTTTCTAAGAATCAATACCTTATTAGAGGGTGTTATTAATGTAAATGGCATTTCGATATCTTGGATCGATAATCCATGAGAAATGAGAGATTAAAGACGATGTTTCTCATAGAATTGGAGCTAGTTGATAAAGAGAAAATGTGCTTCTGGAGTCTTATGTGATTCGTCGCATACCGATGAAACTAAAAGGGAAGTTCTATAGGATGTCTGTAAGACCAGCCATGCTTTATTAGACGGAATATTAAGCGGTCAAGAAACAACAAATCCATAGATTGAGTGTAGCTAAGATGAGGATGTTGAGATATATGAGTGGCAAGACAAGGATGGATAGAATTCAGAAATATATTTCAAGGGAACTTAGGGGTAGCTACAATAGGTGATAAAATGAGGGAAAGTAGAACTTAGGTGGTCTAGTCGTGTATATTGTCACCCTAGAGTCTACCTAGAACAACACCAGTTAGGAGAGGTGATTTGGTTCAAGTGGAAGGCTCTAAGAGGGTAAGGGGAAGGATCTAAGGACATGGATAGAAGTAGTGAGAAAATACATGATAATTTATGGTCTGACTAAGGTGGCCCTTGATAGAGCGGAATGTCAAAACATGATACGTGTAGCCGACCCCAAATAGTTGGGATAAGGCTTGGATGACGATGATAAATGCAAATAGACTTTAGGTTATTTCCAGATCTTAAATTAAGAAGCCTCTCTCTCCTAAACAGGAAATATATATGGGGGGCTAATAGAAATGTTTTTCTTGCTGCGGATTTATAGGGAGATATTGGCTTCTATTACTTTCTTCTACAGATCTTCAATCATAAAGCTTTAAGTAGGCCTTATATAGCTTTTGGTGATTTTGAAGACATTTGTTTTAGTATATACTGCAAATATATTTATGCAGCCTTTCTAATTAGGGAGTTTAGAAGTTTAGTATATTCATAATTTCTTTTGGCCTGGTTATGTTGACTTGATTTTTCAAGATATTTTTAGCTATTGGGCTTTTGTGTTGTCTATGCTGCAATAAACAGAACTTGTTGTCATGTAAGTCTGAATTAGTATCAAGGATGGGACGCGTTTGAAGCCTTGATGTTGATTGTAGATCTTCTGTACATAGGAACACTTTATTTACCCTTGCTTGAGAGGAAAACCGATGGTGCAGTTAGAGTTTAGGTTCTTCCTTTTCCTAGGTTGTCTTTTCTTGTAAAGATATACTCTTCATGTAGTGTGTATAAAGTATTAGACCAAATAGGTCACCCAGTGTTGGTCCTTAATGACATTTAAAAAAAAAAAAAGACATAGGGTTGAGATGAACCATTGTTGCACTTGAAAGTCTGTAATTGTCTGTGGTAGAATACCAATTCGAGTTCACGTCCATTGTCGAGGACCAACAGTGATGGCCCTTTGTGTATGGTATATCATCTGCAATTCTGTGTGTTAACCTGTTCTTTTATGGTAATGTCTACAATACACATGTTTAACTTCGATACAAACAGGTTACAATCACCCCTAGCTATTAGCTAGGAAATCGGGCGCTGGGTTTGCACCATCGACCACGCTCGTTGGACCAGGTCCTTCATTTTACATTGGATGGTTGGGGTGTTTGTGACCTTTGTGTATGGAAGGTAATTGTTTCATTATGAAAGGTAATGGTTTCATTGTATAAAATCTCTTGTTTTATGGATCTTTGGTTGATCAGTTTGTGGTTCGTGGTCCAGGACCCTTGTGTGGCACATATCATACGTTCTAGAGAATTATGAGATTGTGAAGTGAGGATTTGGAAAGCATATAGTGTTGGTGATGCAATCCAGGTTGCAGATATATTGACAAGGAGTTGGTATTGATAAAGTGATATCAAGAACATAGTTGCCCTTTTCTTAGGTTGAGCCTATCAGTATTAGTATTTTATAAATCCATTCTTCAGGTTTTTTTTAATAATCAAGAGATTTTATTTAGGAATTGTTTTTGGCGAGAGTGTTGACTCATGAGCCTGCCCTCTGGTTTTCAAGGTTTTAGGATTCCAAACGCATACCTCATCTATCCTCCTCAAATCCATGAATTTGGAACTCCAAAAACGGTACAGATCTAATGATCTTAGAAGAACTGAAATAAACAGCATAAAAGAACATGATACAATATCAACCATTTTTAGAACTCAAAATTCTTTTCTTTTTTTTGCCCCCATATTCATGATTGTGGCAGTCACAATGATAGACCTGTAGTTTTGGATCCAAATTCCATCTCCAGAATGGACCTTGGAAGGATGGACTAACTACAGTAGGTCTGTTCTAAGACCCATCTAAACCTTACCCTTTTATTAATTATTACAGGTCCATTACTTATCTGTCCTTTCAGTTTGTCTTGATAGTTTTGATACATGTGCACATATGGAAGCAAGTTTGATTTCATATACTTCTGTATGTCAAAGTGTATTAGCTCTTTTAAATTTTCTTAAGCAGCCTCAACTGATGAATGATTGCAGTACAGTGAAGCACTTAGTTTGCAACTTGGTTCTTTGGGATAGCATGCTGTGGGGCCATTACCTTTTGCACACACAGGTCACAGTCACGTCAAGCCGTCTGACGTAACACCAGATGACTGGATTGTGCCATTTCTTTGCCCAAAATTCGAAGGAAATTCTTTTCGGACTGCATGGTCAATAGTACATGACCAGCCTCCTGGTTTCACATCTGACAGCCAAAATGATTGTGACTTTTTTATACCAATGCTGAAGAGTCTTATAGTATATTTGCCCTTGTACTTTTGTGTATTGTAGTGTTCTTATTTTAGTGGAAATGGTTGGAAATTTATTTAGATAGAGAATTGGATGTGATTGAGATGGCTGTTTATGGGGATGTCATCCGACCGGAGCTGCAATGTCGATGTAGAACCGTTGCAGAGATGCTTGGCCAATATAAGTTGAAGAGTCCAATGACACCTGCTTGTGAATTGCCCTACAAAGAAGCATAGTCATCCCCCAAATTCAAGTTCTCTCCCCCTCAATGCTGGAGCGGTGAGTTTATGATTCAAGTTCAGTGGAATCTCCTTATTCGTTATGCTGTTGAGGAATGAGGATATTCCTATGCTGTTCTCCTAAATGAAAACTCTCTCTCTCTTTCTCTCTCAGTCGCACAACAATTGGTCTCTGTTTGATTTATCATCAGCTATCTACATTACTCTCTCTCTCATACACACACAAGAATTGAAGTCTCTCTCTTTGGTTAATTTGGAATATTCTCTCTCTCTCTCTCTCTCCACCCCCTCCCCCCTTTTTTTCTCAAAAGACTGAAGCAGATTCAGTCACTTAGATGAGGCAGCAAGATCCCAGTTTTTAAAACTTGTGGGGCTGAACTGTTTCATTCTCATCCTTCAAATGGATGCTTGTTTGTTTGCAAGATTGTTACTCAAACTAGTGAAATTTTTTCACTCTGTAACCTTTAAAATTTGGTAGTGATGTGGGTTCTGGAGAGAAACCTCCTAGAAACCTTGTGTTTCATTTTTTCACATAAAAGTGGAGTATTAAAATTATTGGATGATTGTTGATTCGTTGACTCTGTTCATTTTGTAAGGATTAACATAATTATTTTGAGATTTCATGATAGTCTAGAATCTTGGACCTTTGAATGCATGAGATGAATTTTTTTTTTTGAAATCAGATGAGTTTCAATGTTCTTAATTGATGATGAACCTACTTGGGTCATCAGAGAGAGATTGTGTCAGGGATCGTGGCTGGATGACATGGGTTAGAGAGAGAGAAAGAGAGAGAGTGTGTGTTAGGGGATCGTGGCTGGAATTTATGGGTTTGAAGTCGAAAAAGAATAAATGGGAGACAGCTAGGCTTAGTGGGTAGGTTGCATGGGCCAGTGCAGTGCGTGTGGGGGAAGAGAGCATGGTTTGAAAGAGAGGGACAGGTATGCGTAGAGGTTAGGGACACAAGGACCAACAGACAGGATCAGGTGTATTTATTGACCCTGCCTATATGCACAGAGAAGAGTGAAATAAAAATGAGAGGTTTTGGAGCTGGAAACAGGCCGGACCAGTCAGGGCTCTAATCATCTTAGGATGTATCGAGTTTCGCCCCCACCTTGATCGGGTCATGAGATATTGGCCCAATTCGCCTCGGTTCTTTTCAGGTTGGGTGGGGCCAAAGAAAATATAAAAGAAGAAAACGCCAAAAAAAAAAAAGATTGGGCTCGGCTGGGCTGAACCTGCCACCTTTGGCCTAACCAAATTTCTTCCGGGCCCTAACCATGGAGCCCTTGGGCACATAGACCTAAACTTTTTAGGGCGGGCAGGCGGGCCGACGTGGCCCATAGCGGGCCTTAAATTTGTGGTTTGGGAGAGAGATGTACTCCTATGATTTGGGGTAGAGAGAGAGGAGCGTATTTCTTGTGGATTGCGGCACATTGAAATGAGACGTTGAAAAGAGGGTTGCGTGCAAAATTTAGAGAGAGAAAAGGTGTGTAAAGGATTGATTGCGTGTTCAAATGACGTGGTCTGTCACTTCTCTCTCCAACTTCTCCAGGAATGCCTCTCACGCTTCTTCCTAAGCCCTTCTATAAATATATTATTAAATAATACCCAATTATTAATATCGATTTAAAAATAACTATAAAATTATAAAAGGTCAATTGAATTCTTAAAAATAATTATTTAAAAACAATATTTTTGCGTCCCCCATTTCCATTTGCCCTCTGCCCTTGTGCACTCGGCGCTCAACTTTGTCTAGACTTGCACTTGTAGATGTCGAATTTGCCCTTGGCTTTTTGAGAAAATAACATGTGTCCTCCGTCATGCCTAGTGTGAGATCTTGATATGGATCAGGGTTTCAAACACAAATCTGGATCATAATTGGATTAGGAATTGGTGGGAGTGGTTTTGTTCCAATGTAGGAAAAATTGGGCGGTTCAAATTCTAAATGCTTGGCTAGCCCGGTTGAATTGGAACCGGCCTGCTGTTCTCGATTTTGGTCGGTTTTGGTGAACTGATCGGATAGTTTAAAAAAAAGTATGTAAAATCCCAAAAAACAAGGAATTTTGGTTGTAATGTATTTTTTTAATGTTTTTCATTATTTTGGAAATGATTGGAAATTGTTTTAGCAAATAATATGTTTTTTTTTACATTTTCTCATTTTTTTAAAAAAAATTCAAAATATCCTTGGGCACAAATAGATTCTTTAAAATCTAAATTTTTTCATTAATTTTCAACTTGTTTTGTTTAATCATGTTTTAAATATATTTTTTATATTTTATTATTATCAATTTTTTTGTATTTTTTGTCGAGCGTGGCCTTAATGAAGAGAGTAATCAATTCATAAGATTCAAGTGTGCCACGCAAGAGCCATGAAGTGAGACAATTATCTTAGGTAAATTCATTTTATTTCATAGCGATGACAGTTTTTATTAATAATCTAGTAAAAGCAATTTATTATTATTGCGATAAAAACTTTCGTGAGGAATGGGCTACGGCCACGATGGCAGGCTGCCAAAACTGGACATTTTGGGTTCCATTCTTATTATAGGTAGATGACTTCTTTCTTGTTGAATTGCCCCCAAAATAAGAAAGTTTTTTTTTTATGATAAGACTATATATAAACCTAAAAAGAAAATTAATAAGACAATATATAAACCTAAAAAGAAAATTATTAATCATTTCAAATTGAAGTGAACCATGTCACTTTCAGCTCTAAATCTCCACAGGGCAGATGAGAAGAAATTTGCAAGTAGTGGATGATTGGACATGTGAATTAGAGCAGTTACATATGCTTATATAAAAAGACCATTTATTTTGAACATTAGGACGTTACAATTATTCTCAACCATTGGATTTCATAAAAAATTGGCATCCATTTTTAAAAAAAAATTTGTTTGGATTTATTGACATTTATGTGAATTGTTTATCCTTTATAATTTGAATTCATGCTTAGTAGTTTTAATACAAATATAATGAATAATATATATGAAGTTCTAAGTATTTGATAAACTCCCAATTAAAGAGACAAATACGATGATAATATTTTGACCAAACTTCCTAATAACATGCCAATAACAATAATGAATTGTATACTATAAGATTGTGTACTTTTTCTAAACAAATGTCACAATCACATCTAACTGTTGGATGTAAAATGACAACTTGGGGTATGCCACAAAATTTGGAAAGTTGTATATTAAATTTTATACCAAGTCAACTCCACACTTCCAATAGCTCAATGTCATATGTAATTGGTAATGGTAAATTCGACCTCTTTATACCAAAAATAAATATTCGTTTATATATTTTTGGCTATCTCATGCATAGCGATTTCAAATATAAAAAAGGGTATGCCACTCTAGAAAGGAGAAGAAATGAAATTAGAGGCCATTAAAAAGGAGACCCGTTTTAAGGTAAATTAGGATTGAAAAGATGACAATTTGGTTATATTTTTTTCTAAAAAAATTCACCTTTTGATACTCTCCAAGGATTCTCATGCATATAAAATTTTTACATGTTCTAGGGTAATGTGTACATAAAATTTATATACGCTCAAAGAACAACAAGTGTCAAATCTTAATCAAACAACAAGAAACTAACAATAATATCTCTCTTTTTTGACATGAATAACAAAATTATCTTTATTTACTTCAACACATATTATAAAAAAGGAAAAAGCTAACAAACACTTGCAGCTATAATGAATAGCAATATTGGTGAAATCCAAGCTATTAGATCTTCATCTAGTGGTTCAAAATGCAGGCATATGTACTACAAAACTAGGGCCTACAAGAAAAAATATAAAACAAATATTTTCTAAAATATAAAATAACTAAAATATCCCAGAAAAATGATGGGGGTATTGATCATTTTAAATTCTTGAAAGTATTTTATTTACAGTTTTATGTGATGCACAATAGTATTATACCCAAAATTTCATCATAATCTGATTTATAGAAAAAATATTAAAGTTCAAATAGTTATATCTATTTTGAACCACCCGACGAAGATGTGACAACTGAGATTCCATCTATATTACTATTCATTATAGCTGCCAGTGTTTGGTAGCTTTAATATATAAAGAATGTGTCCTAGTTACCAAGACAGTAACCATGCCACATATGAGGAATAAACCATACCAAACCTACTACATTTTATTACATTAAGAACAGAAAAACCAAAATCCTTCACCCAATTGTTCTATGCTTATGCCAAAATACAACACATAATATGCAGCTAACCTATTTGTACACGTTGTTTTGCCAAAAAATCTACCTTTGAGTTTCTTTCTCTCTTTTGTTTTTTTTGAAAGAAGTTATCGAAGTTTTATTGCTGAAAAAAGGTTACAAGGAGGTTACATCACTGCTAACAACAATGGAATCCATAATTACTCCCTTCTTAGCTAGACTATCTACTAAGGCGTTAGCCTCCCTATAAACATGGTTAAAGGATAAGGTCAAATTAACCACCAAATCTTTTACCTAGCACCAAATCATCCTTAGCTCCCAATGTACTTGTTGTACTCCTTTACACCATCTAATCACATTATGCCAATCTCCTTCCACCATACATATGGCTCCCAAATTTTTTGATTTAAAAAGCTTTAAACCATGAAGTAAAGCAGTGAATTCAGCACAATTAACTGTAGCCACACCAATTAGACCTGCATAACAAAAAATAATTAACTCATTCCAATCTCTAACAACCACTCCAATACCTGTTGTTCCTAGATTACCAAAAGAGCTTCCATCAAAATTTAGTTTGAATAAACCTAAGGGACGAGATAACCATCGACTAACAGGTCTACACTGAGCACCATGGGAAAATACAATATTCGCAAGATTTAAAAGAATATTAATCTTCGTAATGCCCCTTTCTTCTTTAGTTACCGATAACCAACTCCAACAATTATGGATAATATTATTAAGAACCTTGGCAAAAGAATGAACTACTCCATCAACAGTTGTTCTATTCCATTCTTTCCAAATCTCCCATATAACTACATGCCTAATAATACTTCAAATTATGCTCCCCAATTTTGCTAACCCAGGACAGATCAATTGAGAGATAAATCCCAACAAATCTTGAGGAAAAACTACCCTTATCCGCAACAGATTTCGGAAAAACTCCCAAATTCTAGTCGCAAAGCAACAATGAATAAACAAGTGTGCAACCGACTCTGCATCCCTATTGCACATCAGACAGATGTTTGGAAGAATTTTACCTCATTTGATAAGATTATCACTTGTCAATATCCTATTTAACCATGTTAACCACATGAAACACTGGACCTTATGAGGTATATGCCATTCCAAACTTGAGCAATATGCGGCAGTGACCAATGCCATCTATCATGAAACAATAAAGCATAAATGGACATTACCGAAAATAACCCATCATGTTCAATGTCCCAAGCCAGCAATTCCTCTGCATTGTGAGTAATGTACATGCCCTCTAATAGACCCATAAGAGCATTCACTTCCGAGAAAACATTCTCATTTATTCTATTATACGAAAGTTGTATATTCGAAACAGTTTTACCTCTGACTATTTCATAATTTTGAGCCACTGTAGCATGTGGATTGACTACCTTCTCAAACAGATTAGGGAACTTCTATTTTAAAGGCCACTCCCCTGCCCATTTATGATGTCAAAAGGAGACCTATGAACCCTTCCTAGATCTCCATCTATTCTTTCCAAAAAAAAGATTTAGAGGAACTATTTCTTCCTCCACGGATCCATAATCAATACCCATCAACCCCATATTTAGCTTGAAGAATCTTACACCACAACTGATCTTTAACAAGCAGAATACGCCACCACCATTTACTCAATAAAGCCTCATTCATCAAAGAAAGCTTTCTAATCCCTAGCCCACCGTCTCCTTTTGGAGTGCACACTCTATCCTACTTTGTGAGATGATATTGTTTATCATCCTCAAAAGATCCCCACATAAAAACTCTCATCAACTTTTCAATTTTTTTTGCAACTCCGTTTGGCATTTTAATAAGAAATATTTGGTAAATAGGCATATTTATTTTAATAAAATTACTCTTCCCCCCAAAGATAAATATTTTGGTTTCTATAAATCAAGTTTAAATTGGGCACAGTGAATCACCCTATCCCACACCGACATAATCAGATGAGTGTCAGATATGGGAAGACCCAAATAAGTAACATGGAATCTGTCAACTTTACATTTAAGGGTCTTAGTCAAATCCTTCACCACACTCTTATCACAATTAACACCTATCAAAGATGTTTTTTCTCAATTTACCTTTAGGCCTATCATCAATTCACAACAATCCATAAAGGTTCCAATATTATGTATTTCACAACAATCCAGAAAGGTTCCCAATTTACCTTTGAGTTTCTTTCTCTTTACACGTGAACAAAATCATCTCCCTATATCAATCTTTTATCTCAAATGACAAGTAAGAAACCAGCAACAATCTCACATGTTCATTATTGACAACTTACTTCCATCTATTTGATCGTATATTTAATTGATCAAGCGGTTATGACTATCCCAGGTATCATATACTCAATTAGAAAAAGTTTATATAAGGTTGGCACCTTAAAATTTAGAATTAGTATGCGCCTTTAACTATGAGCCACACTATTAAGCTGTGGAGAGAGTGAATGAGCAACAATTGTTGAGCACTTTAAGGGTCTACACCACCAAGTGGTGTAGCCTAACAAAACCCATATA
>NW_006498527.1:1045903-1058898 GCF_000471905.2 Amborella trichopoda | reverse complement strand
TATTGTGATCATGGTGATCAAGTAGGCCTCACTATCTCGTGAAGCTACATGGCCTTTTGTTAGCTTGTTTTTGTTTTTTTTTTCTTTAATGGAATTTTGTGGTTCATTAGAGAGAATAAACAATAAAGATTTTTTTTTTTTTTTATAATTAAGATGTTGGGAATTTTAAAACTGTGGTTTTTCTATCCCGTGGAGATCATTTCTTATGTAATTCATTGGGTGTTCTCTGTTTACATAAATTAGATTTTGTAGTTGTGAACCTTTTTGGTGTATTTCTTCCTGTTAAAAGTAATTTGTAGTCTGTATCTCAAGAAGTTTGCATATGTCAATACTGTGGATATGGACATGACAATGAAGTAGGGAATTTTTTCGAAGGTTCTGTTGTTTGGATTTGTGGTAAAATTTAATCTTTATTTATTTTAATGTTAAACCCAAACTTATACCAATGGGATTAAATAGTTGAATGGCCTCAGTGACAAATTTCAATGGACAAATATTCAAATTGATTTTTTGTGATACTTGTTAGAAAACCTGAACTTGTTGGGAAACAATAGTCTTATGATGGAACTACTTCTGGTAATACCCACCTTTTCTATTTTAAAGCTCTCCTTTGAATACTATGTTATGGAGATAATGCTCATAATTCTACAACTGTGAATGTTATCTACATAATAACCCATGTCTCCAAAGACATGGATATATGTCAGCATCTAACATGAATAGGAGTGTCAGAAACGCATGCCTCAAAATTAGCCTTTTGGGCAACATCTGAACATCATTTGAACAAAAGGGGAGGGGGATAGTAGGTGACAAGTACTTCCATGGTGAGATATCAACAAGGATTGTCAAGAAGTATCTTATTGTCAAGAAGTGTCTGACATGAGTGTCGCGTTCCTGGTGTGTTGTGTACGTTAAAACCACAGACATTAATTTCCATGTTACCCTTGATGCCCTGTTCTCCATAGGTTTGGCTCTTTTCTCTTCTTTTTATCTTGGGAGCGAATAAGATGATTTGCGAGCTATAGGACTTTGGGCTGCTGCGGCCTTCACAACTAGGTGCTAATGGAGGTTCATATCTTTGAGCAAATTACCAAAATTGGACATTGATTAGTAGAAGACATCCCCTAGGGATTAAGAAGTGAGGGATGGTTCCAATGTAAAAGGACCATAGGGGTGATTTACCTTTACGAACTAACCTGATGAACTTTTTTAGCTAAACAAATATCCCTCCTTACGTGGATTGGATGACTCTTTGCACCTTGATCCTCTTGTACAAAGAATTGGAGAAAATTCTTATTTGTGGTTAAACAACGAATGATTTATTATTTTAAATAAATTGAGTAGTGGATTATCAACTACCCAAAAAAAGGTAGTGGATGCACAAATATGCAAACAAAATAAGATAGATTTAAGAATGAAGTGAGGTAATAAAAATATACAAGGTAATAAAAATATACATGATAAAGCAAGAAAAGGTATAAAAAAGTTATATAGGAAGTGGAGTTCCAATGGATCAAATATTCACAGTGAGTTTCTGTCCATTTGAGCAGCGATATCTTAGTTTATCAATTGGATGGAGAGGAGGCTGACCATTTATTGTTTATTGAAGGAAACCATTTTGCTGCTATTGGAGTGTTTTGGTTGTTTCTAGATAAGGTTAGGGAGCTTGAAAGGCATATGGGATTAAATGATCTTTCAATTGGCCATTGAAAATAATGCAACATTTTTTAAAACAACATTAAAAAAGAAGCTAAGAAAATTATAACCTTTAAAATGCTCTATGGTTTCCATGCTTGCTTAGCCCCATATAGAGTTGTAAAAACTCAGTTGATTAGAATGTGTGATTTCATACTGTGCTTTCCGTGGGTATTGAAGTTCATGTATTTCTACTTGTAACGATGATTTTAATTCTGAAGCTAAACATCTTGGCTACCAGTTGATGTAGCTGTGTGGCCTAATGGGTTTTTATTCTGGGCACTTTTGGTTTAATGTGACTCCTTATAGGTATTAGTTCTGGAAGAGAACATGGGAATGGTTCCAGTAATCTTAATACGTAATATTATAGTAAACTTCCAAGTGGTTTTTTGTACTGCATGTAGTAAGCACTGCAAAGGTATTCTAAAGGAATTCTGCGTTTGGGCATACTATGTGAAAACTCATGTTGTGAAAAGGTTGAAGCATACTATAATCAATTGGACTACACAAGACCATAGTCCCTCAAGGACATGGCTGTCCATTGACATATGGATGCTGATGGGGGGAGAGTGATATTCATCCACTCTCTCTCCATTACTGCTATTCATTTCAATGGATGGTAATGACCCTGATTGACTATGATTCTCAATAGTTCATTTGATCATTTATATTTTCACCATAAAAAGGATAATCTCAACTTAGCTTTAGGAAAGAACCAAACGGTAGAGGCTAGAGTTTCCTCATTTATTAATTTGACCCATTGAATATCTGCAGGGGCAGTTTGGTATCTCCCACCAGCAAGCCCTAGCTCAGGTCACAGCTCAGGCTGCTCAATCGCAATCACAACTGCACTTCCAAGCAGAGTACCCTCCTTCAATCTCAGCACCTTCTTTGACCCATTCAGCTCCTCCTCCTCCTGTCAACGCAACTCCAATACAACAGAGGATGCCTTCAGCATCAGATGGAAAAGAATCTGGAGAGGTTTCTTACTCTGAGAGAAGGTCCCATGCTCCTATAGTGGTCGATAAACCATCTGACGATGGTTACAATTGGCGAAAGTATGGGCAAAAGCAGGTGAAAGGAAGTGAATATCCTCGAAGTTATTATAAGTGTACCCACCCCAGTTGCCCGGTCAAGAAGAAGGTCGAGCGTAACCTAGAGGGGCATGTGACGGAGATAATCTATAAGGGTCAGCACAATCATGCAATGCCTCAAACAAATAAGCGTGTGAAAGATGGTGGATCTCTGGTTGGAGGCACTAGTGAAGGGAATGGGAGCTCAGATGCGATTGCAAAATCTGAGACAGGGGGTTACAGTGGTAGTTTGAGCAGTGTAAATGCCCCTGGTCCCTCAATGCAAAGGAGGGACCAGGAATATGGGCAGGGGACACCGGATAATATGTCAGGCTCAAGTGATGGTGAGGAAGCCGGCGGTGCCATTGTTAAGGCAGATGATAGGCATGATGATGAGCCCGATCTAAAGAGAAGGTAAGTGGTTCAAACCAAGTTATTAAAGTCCTACTACCAATAAAAAGGAAAAAAAAAAAGTGAGTTTCTTCAATTTCTCCTAACCAGTAGAAGAACCCAATCCTAAAAAAACCCAAGTTCTATTATTATGGATTTGTTGATCCTGCATTTTGGTCATGAAAAAAATCTGAAATCATGGTGCAGGAACATAGCTGATAGGGAGACACAAGTGAGTACTTCTCATAGAACAGTCACTGAGCCTAGGATTATCGTGCAGACGACGAGTGAGGTTGATTTGTTAGATGATGGCTACAGGTGGCGCAAGTATGGGCAGAAAGTAGTGAAAGGGAACCCTCATCCTAGGTGGGTACTTTCTACTGTAGTCGAATTTTGTAAAAGCTTTAGTTCTTCTGTTTAAAGGAAGTGGACCTTTGTCCAGGGAACTAGTGTATATGCTAATCCAAGGCTACATCACTCTATCCATTCACATCGACGGTGGGTTGAAAATTAACTTCTGCGGGGCCCACATGGACATTTCCCAGGTGCATTTAATCTTCAACCTTCTGTCAGTGGGAAGAGATGTTGATGTGACCTTGGGATTCATAGTATAGTACATTAGACTAAGATGTTTTTCCCTTCTTTATGAGATCAATGGATACGTTGGAGCGGTTTATTTTGGATTCATCATTTTATGCTTTATCTATCTTTCCTGCGTATGTCAAATATAAACAAGCAAATTCTGTTGAATCACTGAAAAATTAAAATCCCATAATTCTATATTTGCTGTGAGATTACTGCTGGGTGAGAAACACTATATATCACTACATGTAGCATCTATTACATGTTAATCATGAAATTGGTGTGTAATTTTGTTGGTGATTCATTCTCTGTTCTATACCTTTCTACTACGGATTATGGAAAATCCCAATGCAGAGTGTGCCATGAAAGGCCCTGCTTTATCCCTCAATTGTGACTCTAAGAATTGTATTGTGATACTATTATCCCTTAGGATGGAGATTACCTCCACGATATTCATTCTCTGTCTTGGAGGGCATCTGGATCAGTAATGTTCATGCCTTGGTGCAACCAATAAATAATTTCCAAGATGGTGATTTAACCATATCTCCTGATTTATTTTGTGCTTTAGAACAGTGTCCTTGCATGGCTAGCTGCTGAAAAGGAGACATGATGCTTATATAATATAGGGAAAATTTCATAGAGAACCTTAATTCCTCATATTATTTCATGGTAGGCCCTCTGTCCGTTTTTCTTTCAAGTGGCATAAGAAAACCCCTAAAGATTTCACTATAGCCCCTCATCTCTTATCTCCCTCTTTTATTGACTTTTGATCATAAAAATTAGCTCCAATAAATCTTTTTATGCCATTTCAACCCAAAAACTTTTTTAATGGTGGAGAGGGAAGAGGGTTAAAAACGTTTTTGGGATGAAATGGTATAAAAAAATTTGTTGGGGCTAATTTTTATGGTCAAAAGTCAATAAAAGATGGAGATAAGAGATGAGGGGGTATCATGAAATCCTTAAGGATTTCTTTTTACCGCTTGAAAGAAAAACAAAGAGAGGGTATACCATGAAATAATATGTGGAATTGGGGTTCTACACGAAATTTTCCTTATAATATACTAATTGATGGCAGGACAACAATGTTACAGTGCTCCGTGTTTTTATGTCAAAGAAAATGTTACGCTGGTAACCTTTGTTTTTATAAATAAAGTTTATGGATGACAAGCGGAGGTTGTAGATTTGAGTTGCTTTCTGAGATTTTTTTGCATGTAAATCTAAATAACTAAGAGTATATGTGCCTTTATAGGATAGACAAGAGACAGGGCTTGGCAACCTTGGTTGGTGATAACTGAGTTTCCCTAGTTACTTTAAGGCACAGAAGGGTAGAGATTACAGCCTGAAGACAGAATGTCAGGAGGTTGAAATGATTAAGAGGAACAACAGGATCCATTAATCTTATGAAGCCTGACCATCAGATGATTCTCCAAAGATAAAAATACATCTTCAACTGGATCATGGCCAGGATACCCCTTTTTGATCAAGTGATAAGATTGAAAGTGGAATTGTTGCAGATATAAGGATAGGTTGCTTGAACATGTTCGGGTAACAGAATAAAATATATTTTGTGCTGCTTAATACTCATAGGTGCTGGTATTCTCTTCGATTGGCTGAAAAATTGGGGAGTCCCCATTATGGAATCTTGCTTCTGTAATCGAGATTCAGATGCAAACGTCAAGAGCAACGCTAAAAAACTCAGCTGAGTCTGAGCTGAGGCGAGTTCCCATGTACCCGCTCGAGTATGGGAAAGCATAAAAAAGAAAAATGAAAGGGGGTTATATTTTCACCCACTTTCTTTTCGCTTCTCTCTCTCTAAAAGGGGGCCGGATCCTGCCCCCTTTTTGCTATCTTTCTCTATGAAAAGGGGGCCAGATCCGCTCCCCCCTTTCATACTTATGTCTCTGTCTCTAGATCTGCTCATCTCTCATTGAAGGAAGGACTCTCTCTTCCCAATCTTCGAGCTACACATCGCCACCCTCACTTGGCCAATTTCCTCTTAGTGGTTCTCTCTCTCCCCAGGTCTGTTGGCTAAATCTGTTCGGCTCTCTCTCCCTCTCTTCCCAAATGCTCACTCTTTCTCTCCCCCATTCCATTACCCGTTGTCCTATTCTTTTAATTTTCGGGTTTTTTTTAGGGCATTTCTATGCCTGTCAGTGTTCACAAAATCAAACCAGAATGGTTAATCGGATATGGGCCAACCGGCCTAACTGGTAAAGCCGACTTAACCGCTCTAACTGGGCAAGTCTCGGGTGGTCAAAAAGTGTTGAAAAAAAATACAAAAAAATATAAAAAAAAATCTACTAAAATATGAAAAGCATATAAAAAATGATTAAAACAAAACACATTCTAATAAAGTTGAAAATTAATGGAAAACCTGGATTTTAACCCACTTTATATTTTTCAAGGGCTATTTTTTAAATTTTCTAAAAAAGATGGGAAAATATAAAAGTGAGTATTAACGACTAAAACAATTTTTAATCTTTACCATAATGTAAAGAATATTTAAAAATGCATTACAAATCAAATTCCTTATTTTTGAGAATTTATATACATTTTGTTTTTTAAAATACCAGTTGATCACACTAAATGCCCAAACTCGGAACTGGCCACTGACTGGTTCTGATCTAACCGGGCTGTAAGTGGTTAGATCGAGCGATTTTGCGAACTATGATGCCTTGACATAAATCAGGCAAGACCACTTGGACACTTGATTTACTTGGCTTGGGCAGGGGTTGAGTCCCCAGCCCGAGCCAAGTATTGAACCCTGGTCTAGAGTTATTGGGTTATATCAAAGTACCTTACTACCAACTTCTACTTGGAGAACCCAAAATAAATGCCTTATTTTTTTAAAATTTGTTATCGATCAATCAGGTGATTGTACATACTTTATTCAACGAAGAAGATGGCATGCAAACTTTAGTTAACCTTGATTCTAATACTTAGAAACCTTGTAAGGGCACTCGAGGACCTTGATTCCAATGCTAGAGTGGAACCTTGATTAAAGGCACTTAATTCATTAATTTCAATACTAGGAGAACTCTTGTTTAGGGTAGTTGAGGGCTTGGTTCTAATACTTGGGGAACCCTGGCTAAGGGCACTCGATATATTGATTGCAATACTAATGGATTCTTGTTTGAAGATAGTCTAGAACTTTGCCATGTGGAACCTGTTTCTTAGTAATTTGTATGTGGTCCCAATTGGTTGGGTGCACGATCCTCAAAAGGTTAGGATCTCAATCCCAAAAGGTTGGGATCTTCATTCTTAAGATATGCACTGTATAGATGGCGCTTTCTACCATAGGAATCTTCTAGCATCTTGCATATCCCTGCTTCTGATTCTTAATTGTTCCTATACCTGCTCTCTCTTCCAACAACTATGGTTTGAAAGCGATCATTGAATGCAGTTTCAGCAAAAATCAATCATGGTGGATTCAGATAGATAAATGGTCAATAGTGGTTCTAAGAGTACGTTGATATTCAGATAGATAAATGGTTGATAGTGGTTCTAAGAGAACGGTAGTATTTTCATTTGGCAACTCTATTTATTTTGGGGCTTAGGGATTGGTGTTCTGTGTTCTATTTTATGGGTAGAAAAATGCTTTTGGGAATTGCAGGACAAGTATTCTCCTCTAGAATTTGAAAAAGAAGAAGCATTGAATGGTGTATTTGGTGAAGTTGCGAGGATAAAATCTAAAATGATTAAAGACAGATGGTTTTGTAGTCATGACATGTATCTATCATAACATAGCATTTGCAACGAAAGTGTAGCTTTAATGCTGGTGATAGTTAAGCTTAAAGAATATCTTGGAACATTGGAATGATTGTGCTTGCTAAGAATAGTGTTTTTTAGTTGAATATGGACGATGAACTTAATATTTCCAAAGACCTCAATTTGTATTTACCCAAATGAAGACTACTGTGCAGATAAAATCTTTTCAGTTGCATATGCGTGTCTGCTCTAGCCTTCCTTAATGTAGGAAATTTATCAACAAAGGGTATCCATTGTGTCATAATGACCTAGACAACAGAGAAAGAAGATGAAACTTGAGCCTAGTGATGACCAGGGTTTGCCAATTCTAGCAAGTCTTGGACTCGCTGGAGGCATTCAGGTTGCGGAGCCCTGTATAAATCCCCAACTCGGGAGAAATGTATAATTTTTTTTATAATTGTTTATTATTGATTTGTAATTGATTTTTATCTTTGAATGAATCAATTATAATTGATTTGTAATTAATTTTATATGTAGTTGTCATGTTTTTATGATTTTAACAAAATTTTCTGAAATTTTCTATGTTTTCTCCTTTTTCGATCTTTAGCAAGTTTAATATTTTTCTCATCTTTTATATACTTTTTATGTGAATTAGTCATCCCCCCTATGTTTAGGATTTTGAGGTTTTTTACCCGAAAATTTTGGGCTTCTTTTGGCTCATTGGGCCATTCAGCGTAGAGTTGGCCAAGCCGTGTTTTCAAGCACTGGCAATGACAATGCATTTATGAGATGAGATTCTCGTGGATACAATCTTTCTCAGTTGAATGAAGTGACTGTTTCAATGGAATTTTTCGAAATGGTATGGTTCTCAAAAGTTTTGATTGTTAGCTTCCCCTAATAATAAGTGCAAGTAATGAAAGTCAGTAGCTAATTATGAAACTTGTTCTGAAGCAAGTGGTCTTTTTGTCATTTGAGTTCTTATCTTTTCATGTCTCTTAACATGATAATCCTCTGCACCCTATTTTTTATAGATCAATGGACTTAGGATTTCTTCATGTTTTTGGTTTTGCCCTGTATAGAGGCTTATTTCTTAAGTAAATGTTTTGCTGATGACCTGCTAGATAATGTTAATTTTCTGTTGAACATATTCTGTTCAGTATACGATTGCATGGATACCACTGATCGGATGCTCATGCCTTTTCCTTGCATCAATTGGGAGGCCCTTTGGTGATGTCTCAATATCATGGCCTCCATTGCTTAAGAAACTTTAAGAAAGTGAGGGTACTAATTTCTTAAAAAGGAAAACAACTGAACATAGGAATTGGAGACAAGATTATCTTCCCTTAATTTTCTTCTTTTCATAATAACTTTGAAGGCAAAGGATAACCAACGACAGCCGACAAAAAGAGTGCACGATTCAGATGTCTGGATGCTTAAATTTCACATAAAACGTGTCTGCTTATATCATCTAGCCATAATAAGATCATACATCTCAAATTACAACCATGAATCATCATCCATTAAAGTTAACACGAGTCAATAGACTAACCCTACATGTTGATCTTGACATCAGGAGTTATTATAAATGCACAAATGTGGGTTGCAATGTCCGAAAACATGTGGAGAGAGCCTCGAATGATGCAAGGTCTGTAATCACAACATATGAGGGGAAGCATAATCACGATGTCCCGGCTGCTAAGAACAGCAGCCATAACACTATGCCCATGGCTACGGGTAAAATTTCGAGTACGCCTTTGGACAAACAGGCTACTACACTTCAAAGCACAGGTGTCTCGAGACCAAAAGAAGAGCCATTCTCAGGTCTTCTGACCCAAAACCCGGGTCCGAAATGAATGGACTGTGCAGGATATTTATCAGAATTTTGCTTTTTGTCAGGTCTGAGAAAGAAATTGGATTCAAATGCCATCATGGCCTGTATTTGATCGGCTTGGGCAGTTGGGTTAGATGTATATTTGATGACCCAGCCTGAGTGAGGAGGCCTTGGTATGTACAATTGTTCTCTCTTCCCTTCTTTTTTTGGTGTACATTCTTTGGTATTTTATTGAGATGGAGGATGATGCTTATGATTATATTGGCACAAAACTCCTCAGGGCCCATCCCTTGTTGCAGAGTATATAAGAAGTAATTTATGAGGTGATTTTATGGCAATGACACAGGGCTCCTTTGGTTGCGCTCCTCTCCTGAGATGTGAAAGGTTGGGCCTCTTACCCTGCTGGGATATCAAATTTGGGCTTCATACTCTGTTGGGATATCATGTTGGGGTTAAGATAATGAGTGAAACACTATGAATGGAATACAGTACAAGAGATTTTGATGGTGAATGCTCTCTCTCTTGGCCCATTATGTTAGGGCCATCTCTCTCTCTCTCAATATCATTTTTCGGCCCCTCTCTCTCTCTCTCTCTCTCTCTCTCTCTCCAAATATCATTTTTCAGGATGAGGTTTCTATAAGCCACCATGCTTACTCTTACTATATAAACCTGTTGGTGAAAGCAGGGGGATATTTTTGAGTTGGAACTGCACAGCCTTAATTAAAAAAAGTACACAATTTATAGGAAAAAGGATTTTGAGTTCTCAAACACATAAATTCATCTTCTAGCTTGTGTTCACTAAAAAGGACCTTTCTTTTTATAGTTGGTGGATTACCTGAACATGCCCTAGTGATATGTATGTAGCTATTATTTTTTACATGGATTACTCTCATATTTCTTTAGGGCACGTTTGGTTCAAGAGAAATTTGTATTTGGGGAGAGAGAATTTCTTTCTCATTTTTATTTCATGTAGTGTTTTAAAACCTGGCGCTTTTTTTTTTTTTGTTTTAAGCTTATTCAATGTATTTTTAGGTTCCCTTTAAATCCCTACTTTTTTAAGTTTTGATTCTGATTTTAATTTTTATTTCATTATTTAAAATTTCTCTGGATCACTTATTTGGATCGATCTGGATCGCCAATCCTGCGATCCGACACAGATCTGTGTGGTGAATAATCCACCCCGGCATTTTGAAACATGGGTTTCATGGGCAAGCAGAGCCTGGAGAAGCAAAAGTATTCATGGCGATGTATAAATTAGAGGTGTTCCATGGAAGGTGACTTTGTAGTATTATTCTCTTGTTTTATTTGTTGATTGCCTGTGACTGGTATTTTCTTGCTCTTTACTGTGCCAAAAAATATTGTGTGTAATATATTGAAATGTTGTCCTACTTTTAGGACTTCTAGTCGACTTTCCCTCTAAACGTACACTGCGTTATATTGTCTAATGCTTTTGTCTCAAATTGATGCATCCTAAGCATAAACTACCATTGGTAAATTCATACTTCTGATCCAATTGTTCAAACCATATTGAGATGTTGGGATCACTATCCAAGTCCCGGGCTATTTTGTATCTTGGGTTTTCTTTTGCTTGTTTTTTCTTCTTTATTTTATAGGGGGGAAGAGGTAGAGAGCTGAGTGGTAGGAATCGAACTTGAGATGTAGCATTTGCTAGTCGTAATCACTTAAGCTCATGAGTGTTTAGCACCTTTTCTCTCCATCTAAGGTTCGATCTCAGAAACTCCAAATAGGCTTGTGTTTGGATCACTACCTAGCCAATCCAAATCTGTATAGTGGATGACTAATCCAAGCTCAATTATGGGTTTTAAAATGCTTATTGAAATGTAACATAGAGCACGTATACTATGTCTCCCCTGGAGCAATCCCTTAGTCAAAGTCTGAGAGATTTTTATAATCTTAAATTTTGGGAACTACCTATGAATTACTAGATGATTATATTTAAAAGAAAGTTAAGATTTAGATCTTACCCTTCAAAAATTAGATGGTCTCTCTTCCATCTTAAGACATTATTGTTTTAGTACATAAAGAGTTTGAATTTTTTTGGTTGAGGTTAGTCTATGAGTTGAAGAGATTACGTTCTTAGAATTTGGGGTCCTAAAATTACTCCTATATTAGCAAAGGAGTGTGAAACTTTTTGGCTAAGAAATATGTAACTTAATTTTTTTTCTTTTTTCTAAAAAAAGACCCTTTCCTTCTTGTATATCGCAATTCGTCCAAGGGTAATACTAAAGTGAGGTCTCACTGGGAAAATATCGCATTGGTCCTTGATACCAAATTGTGCACTTCATCCTTGGGTGAAAGAACCTCCCTTGGGGGTATTTTTTGTTGATTTTAAAATTTTAAAATTATCTATAACATCACCTAAAAAAATTTGTTTTGAAGCCAAAGATTTATTTTAACCCCGACTAAAATCTTATTAACGAACCCAAGTAATTTTTTTTTTTTGAGAATATTAAATTATTTTATTACGTACTCAAAGAAAAGAAGATTACAATATAGAATGAATCCAAGTAATTAAGAGCTCAAGATATATGAAAACACTACAAAACGCCTATAGGTGAAGTTCTACAGTGTTTCGTCCCGTCACGGACATGCTATGTCCATGGCGGTCTTGCCTAAAAACTGCCACAGATGTACGTGATCCATGGCGATCTCCGTATATTTTTTGCATCAAATTTGCATTAAAAAAAATCCCGTTACAGACATGTTATATCCGTGACGGTCTTTAATCCCCACCATCCAAAACAATCGGACGACGCTAAGCCTATGGGCAAAAATACAGTTCATTTCACCCATAGGCGTTTTGTAGCCTCTTTCTATATATATATAGGCAATGATTTCATGCAACAGCTGTATAGTTATATAATACAATAACCTTCAAAAACCATGTTAAGGCCATTTGTTTTATCCAAATTTTGAAATATACACTCTTTTAATTCTAATAAACAATCACAAAAAGCAAAATTTGAAAATGGAACCTAGAAAGTATTTTTTAGCGCAATTAACATAGACGGTCCATTTTGATAATATAATTAGATGTAAGCCTTAGAATGATTTTTTTCTCTTCCAATTTTTTTAGATAGCTTTATTACCATTGGATGAACAATGTTAACAAAGGAAAAAAATGATTTTGAGTTCGTAGAGGCTAAGAACTTGAAATTCATCAAATGAATGGTCTAGATTCATAGTTGGAGGGGACTCATTTTGACCAGATCTAGTTTTCAAATTGAATTTCTTTTTTTGGGATGTATTTTTTAGATGAAGAGAGTGTGTGCATAAAATTTTGGGTCTTACGAATACTACAAACATGGTTTTCTAGAAGTGTGGTTGCATCATACTATAATACAACCATTGCATGAAATCACTATAATATATATATATATATATATATGGGAAAAGTTTATATAAGATTGCAACCTTAAAATACAGATGTACCTCAAAAATCTATCGGAAATGTTGTTTTAATATTGAAAAAACCTTCTAATCAATCATCTTGACATTGAGATGTATGAATATAAAAAAAAAAAAAAGTTTTTGAGTCCCGGAAATAGTGCATCTTACAACACATTATCTAAACCGTCCATTTTCAATATATTTATAGATCTACTTGATTTTAACCATTTTTAGAATTTAAAATTTTCTAATTAGATATGAAAATAGATTTTAAGATAATAATAATAATTTTTTATGACAAAATT
>NW_006498527.1:1029760-1042282 GCF_000471905.2 Amborella trichopoda | reverse complement strand
TAAATAAATAATAAAAAAATTCATATATTTTGAGATTAGTTATCTTTAGTTCAAGATGGTCATAATTAATCTTGACCATTAGGTATAAAATTGGAGGGCTGCATTTAGTCCATTGACCAGGCTGAAATTTTAAAATAATTATTTTCAAACTTTGTAATATACCCAAGCTATCAGATTTTACACCAAATAGTCATAAGTAATTGTGAGAAATTTATATCAAAGGTAAATAAATAGTCTCACTGTATACACTGAATAAATAAAATTCCCAATTATAATTCCTATGGGCTTGGGAAAAAAAAATACTTCAAGATTCAAAAGAAACCATCAACTTATTGAGTGGTAAGATCTAAGTGTTGGATACTCAAATTTCCAACTTTTTCTTTTCAACACAATCATCTAGTGATACCAAAGATTTTAGGTTCTTTCTAAATTAATCTTTTGCCCAAGAGAGTAAATATACAATATGTTCCCACTGTAGGTAATATCCGTGCTCAAAGTTAAAATTCTTAATTTATCTTACCCTCTCTTTAAACCTTAAAATCTCTCTCTGGTCAGAATGCCTCTCTCTCTCATGTCAAAACCCTAAAACACGTTGCTACAAATCCTCATCTTCCTTCCCCCTCACTAGAATGTGGTTATTCATTTGCTTGGCCCTTTCATTGAGTATGGTAGATAAGGAAGAGGTACATGATCGGAGTACTTAATACGAGAGAATGGGTTGGGCCTTAGCAGTAGTACCAATGAGCGTTATGATGAAATTTATTAGTGTATTCTCACCAAAGGATAAGGGCCCAAATCCCCACTGACGTACCTTTTTTTTACTTACCCAAAATCAAAAAGCACTTAATATGAAATGTTCACTTTTTTGTAGAGGGTCTTTTAACAATTAGGAATAGTGCATCCCACTAGTGTGTAGTGAACGTTATTTTCAAGTTTCTCTCTCTAAATATAGAAGGGAACTAAATTTATCACACCCATATGGAGTTGACGAGCGACCCCCTTTACTTAAATTTTACTCATGGGATTTATTG
This sequence comes from Amborella trichopoda, assembly GCF_000471905.2. The sequence goes on along the minus strand of NW_006498527.1, from coordinate 1,041,251 downwards.
AATTTTAAGGAATAAAAGAATAGAAAAAAGGGCGAGGTCGCAGTGGTAGAACACCTTTATTGAATTTTAAGGAATAATAGAACAGAAAAAAGGGCGAGGTCGCGGTGGTAGAACACCCCATATTTCAGTTACACGTTGTAGCAAAACGAATAAAAGTATTCTGATTCATTACCTTAAGTTCTCCAAGTGCCATTCTTTGGGTTTGGAAGCAAGGACAATTGAGGGCATTTTAATAATTTAGCTATCTAAGTTCCACAAGCCAATCGACATAAACACATCAACTTATTATAGGATCATAACCACTATGTTTTTTTAATTAAAAACTTTTTTTGGGTTTAGAGATGCAAACAACTAGGAGTATTTATATCTTCTATCTCTAGTGATTTTAGTGGAGCCAAATTTCCAAAATGATATTACTTGTTACAAACTCCGAACTCAAAACAAGATTTCTTTTTAATGAAAAAGATCTATGTTTAGAAAAAGATCTATGTTTAGAACTCAAAACAAGTTGGGAGCAAACAAGGTCATTTAGGTCTAGTTCTTTAAGTAAATCAAATTACCAGATACAATCAAATTACCAAATACCTTCTTTTATTCAGGGTTAAAGCCAAAATAAGTTTAATTTAAATATTTTTTACAAAATTCTTTGGAGGTACCGAAATGAAGGGGCTTTTAGAAGTACAAATATTGATAAACTAACCCCATTGGTTTTTTAAAAAAAAAGAATATTTTTCCTATATTATAAAGAGAAAACCCTTGGGTCATATACATTTCTGCCTAGAGTTTACTTGTTCTAAGAGAGACATAATATTTGATTAGTGCTTGACGATTTGCAACACCATCCTAGGCTCAACTCCTATCAAAGGTAGGGGCTCTCTCCATGATGTCTTCACCAAAAAACGAAGATAACATTTGGTCATACTCTTTCTTTTTTTTTCTTTTTTCCTTTTTTTTTTTTTTTTTTTTTTTTTTTTTTTTTTTGAGTAAGTCAGTAGGAATACCCGTTTTATTTAGTCATATTTTTTGAGGATCACATCATGGATACTAAATGGTCATGTTTTGTCTTAACTACTTCACGAGGAATAGCGTTTTTTTTTTTGAGCAATTATTTTCTTATTTATTTTTTAATTCCCTGAAGGGTAGGTCACTTCAGTTGTTGTTTCTCTCTCCTATGATTTCATGTAAGATAAATGAGAATTTTATTGCTAAATCAAGTTCCTTTTCTTCTTCTCAATAAGACAAATCATTAATTCAACTTCAATGTTATAACTATTCATGTATATAAAGTTCTCTATGTTTTCAGCTATATAAATGTATATGAAATACCTTACTTCAGTTATAGTTTCTCTCTCCTATGATTGCATGTAAGATAAATGATATTTATATTGCTCAGTCAAGTTCCTTTTCTTCTTCTCAAAAGGACTAATCATTAATTAAACTTCAATGTTATAACTACTTTTCATGTATATAAATTTCTCTATGTTTTCAGCTATATAAATGTATGAAATACCTTAGTTCTCTCTCTCTCTCTCTCTCTCTCTCTCTCTCTCAATATCCTGGTTTTCATTTCTAGTACTAAACAATCTCTCTTTAAAACTAATTTCTATTATGGCATATTTGATTTCTGAAATTGCATTTTTTAAGTTAAATGTAAGATAAGTGGATACTACATTATTCATTTTTTAACTTAAATGTAAGATATTGTCACTTTTTAACTTAAATGTAAGATAAGTGGATACTACATTATTCATTTTAAAATCAATTGATATTGCCGGAAAACTTCCTTGTTATCAAACAGAGAAGTGCTACATTTTGGAAGATGCGGTTTCCAATATTATTGACACGGATCTCACCTTCTCTCTCTTTCTAACCAATTTCTATTAGTCACATGGATCTCTCCTTTCATTTTGCTTAGCTATGTGACCATGTCTCTCTCCTTCTATGGACTTGAATGTATGATATTTTGTCCAAAATAAATTGCTTATTTTTTTCTCTTAATGTGAAATTAATATTGTGAAGAGTGAGAATCACTAGATGACTATTTTCAAAAGAAATTTGAGATTTAGATCTCGCCCTTTAGATATTGGACTCTCTCTTTTCAATCTTGAGACATTCTTTTTTTAGTACATAGAGAGTTCAATTTGAAGTTTTTTTTTTTTAATTAAAGTTAGTCTACTATTTGAAGAGGTTACATCCCGAAAACTTGGGGTCCTAAAGTTACTCCTGCGTTAGTTTAAAAATTGGGCCCTCTCTTTTCAATATTCTTTTTTTTAGTACATAGAGAGTTCAATTTGGAGTTTTTTTTTTTTTAATTTGAAGTTAGTCTACTATTTGAAGAGGTTACATACCAAAAACTTGGGGTCCTAAAGTTACTCCTACATTAGTAAAAGGACAATACTACACTTCTATGAGTATAAAACCTTTTTGGCAGTACATATGAAAATTGAGCAAAATAAAAAATAAAAAATACAATAAAAACAAGTTCCCTTTTTGTAACTCGCAATCCGTCCAAGGGTAATAATAAAGTGCGGTCTCACTAGGAGAATATTAATCAAATTAGAGCCCACCTTCAAATAGTATCTAGAAACATGGTTTCAATGTTGGAAATTTTTGTAATAGCTTTAAAATATATTTTCATATTTAATTATAAAATTTAAAGATGAAAAAAAAATAGTGTAGATCGAGCAAATCTATGAAAATTTAAAAATCTTGAAAATTGACGGTAAAAAAATGCATTACAAGATGCACTATTTCCAAAACTTGAAATCCATTTTTTTCTCGTATCCATCTATCGTGATATCAAGATGATCAATTTGATGATATTTGGGCATCAAAACAACCTCTTCTGATGAAATTTTTTAAGTAGGCTCTAATTTGATTGTTTAGAGCTTAACTTTTCTCTTATCTATAACATCACCCCAAATGGTTATCATAAGTGCAAAGCAACCCCATCTAAAAATTTACGCTCGTGGATAACATGGTTACACACATAAAAGTGAAATGTAGTCTACTCGTAATTACAATGAGACCATTTACCTTTGGTACAAAAAAGTCACAATTACTTATAATTATCGTATGTGAATTTTGATAGCTTCGATGTATCACAAAGTTCAAGAAATTTCTTTTGAACTTTGAGCTTGTTGCATGGAATAATTGCGTCTAACGAATTTCACATTCAATGATGAAGATTAATTGCGACCACCTTGTATCAAAGATAAATAGCTTCATTGTATACTTTCACTTACTATAACACCTTAATATCATAGTGAATATTATCATAGTGGAAAATACCATTACAATAGTCAAATTAGTTAGAAAAAAAGTCACTAAGATGGTCAAATCCACTAATTTAGTTTTAGAGTGAGTATAAGATTTTTCACTCAACTGCCTCCTCAAAAAAATATATTTAAATGATGGAAAAGTATACAATAAGACTTTTTATCTTTAGTACAAAAACGTCAAAGCCACTGTTGATCATTAGATGTGAAATCTAATAGTGTCTAAAATAAAATTTTTTGAATTGTGTGACATGCCTAATCCATCGAATTTTACATAAGCTGGAATGTGAAACTCAGCTTTTTTTTATTGGAAATCCTTGTCATGTGTTTTCCTTAAACAAGTAGGAAACGTACATGATCTCCCTTACTCGTGTTTGATACTTCATCATTTTACATTTTGCTCATTGTAGGAATTTTTTGAGGTAGCCTTTTATATATAAAAACCTCCTAGTGATAGCCAAAAGATGAGTATGGTTCACAATAAAACATTTCTTGAAAATACATTTTTGGCAAATTTCAGTACACCTAGACGACGGTTTAACAATTTTAGGGAAAATTTGGTGTACCTGAAGTCTCTCTTCTTCCATTCCTAAAAGTTAAAAAGACAATATTTCATGCATTTGAAAGGGACTGGGTTTCAGACTGGGTCGTGCATCCCTATACTTAATTACCACACATTTTCAAAACGCTTAACTCCTAATTGATTTGAAAAAATGGGTATGGGCCGGGCCGGGCCGGGCCTGTCTTCCCCCACAATTACCAGAAAAATAAAAAATTTCATGCCCGAGGGAGCTGAATGTCCATTTACACTGTCGGATAAAGGTCTAATTTGGGAGTAGTTTTTTAAGGCCCCAAATTTTGGGGATCTAACCTTTTAAACACTTATTCTATAATCAATAAAGAAATCTAAAATCAATAAATAAAATTCCCAATTGTAATCCCCATGGGCATGGAAAAAAAATTCATGCCTCAAGATTTAAAAGAAACGTCCAATTGTTTAGTAGTAAGATATATGGGTTGGATACTCAAAAATAATAATTTTCCTATATTATAAAGAGAAAATACTTTGGTCATATACATTTCTTCCTAAAGTTTACTTGTTCTAAGAGAGAGACATAATATCTGGTCATAGTCTTTGAGGATTACATCATGGATACTAAATGGTCATATTTAGTCTTGACTACTTCACCAGGAACAAGTTTTTTCTTTTTTTTTATTGAGCAGGTTTTTTCTTCTTCTTTTTGTTATTTCCTTAAGGATAGGTCACTTTAGTTATTGTGTCTCTCTCCAATGATTTCAAGTAAGATAATTGAGAACTTTATTGCTGAGGCAAGTGCCTTTTCTTCTCCTCAAAAGACTAACCATTAGTTCAACTTCAATGTTATAACTACTTTTCATGTATATAAATGTCTCTATGTTTTCAGCCATATAAAGTATATAAAATACATTGGTTTTTTATTTCTAGTACTAAAGGACCCCTATTCGTGTCATTTCTTGCACTAAACAATCTGTCTCTCTAACTAATTTCTAATGGGGTGTATTTGATTTTTGAAATTACATTTTCTAAAGAAGTGGATATCTCAAGTTCCAGGATCCCCCATAGAATTGGTGTTATCCACTTTTTAACCTTAAATGTAAGACAATTGGATAATATCTTATCCATTTTACCGAAAAACTTCCCTATTATCAAAATGGGGAAGTGCTACAGTTTGGAAGACGCGATCTTCAATATTACATCTTTCAAAAATCAAACACGCCTTTACTGACATAGATCTCACCTTCTCTCTCTTTCTAACCATTTTCTATTATTCACATGGATCTCTCCTACATTTTGCTTAGATATGCAGCCTCTGTGTCTCTCCTTCTATGGACTTGAATATATGATATTTTTTTAAAAATAAATTGCTTTTTTTTTTCTCTCCTTTAATGTGAAATTAATAATGTGAAGAGAGCTGGGTCGTAGTGGTAGCACCTTACATTCTAGTCACCACATTATAGTTCCATTCTCACCGTGAACACCACCTCTCACTAATACCTTCAATAAAAACTAACTTCTAATCTACTTGAAACGCGAGTAAGGGCCTGTTTTTCCTATTGAATTACCAAAAAAAAAAAAAAAAAATGATTATTTTCAAAAGAAAGTTGATACTTAGATCTCGCCCTTCAAAAATTAGTACCGTCTCTTTTCAATCTTGACACATTATTCTTTTTATAATTCACTATTTTTCAATCTTGACACATTATTCTTTTTATAATTCACTATTTATAATTCAATTTGGAGCCTTTTTTTAATTGAGGTTAGTATGCGAATTGAAGAGGTTACATCTGTAAATTTTGGGTCCTAAAGTTACTCCTATATTAGAAGAACATTATTACTCATGTGAGAGTATAAAACCTTTTTTGACTATAACATATGAAAATTAAAAAAAATATTTCTTATAAATCTCAATTCATCTGCCGTTTGGGTACCTGAAAATATACTACGTGGCAATAGATTACAAGGAAATATGACATTTTCACTGTTTGGGTACACTTAATCGTAAGTAAATGGAAAGAGATGACATCAGATTTCCTCAATAAATCAGAAAATCCATTACACGTGGTAATAGATATTACGAGAGTGACATCCATTACGCGTGGTAATAGATATTAAGAGAGTGATAGATAATTTTAGAAAATCTTTTGAGTTTTTTCTTATACTATCCCTGATTAAAAAAATCTTCTAAACCCTCTCTCTTCCTAATATATAGGAGCTCATTCCTTTATCGCATCATATAAAAGTAAAAATAAGAAAAATAAAAATCAGTAATCAATGATAAATTACACAACACAATTATAATAAAAAAATTTCACACAATATAACGTGATCCCTCTCTTGTTTAAGCTCGTCCCCATATCTGAAGGCATCATCGTCATATAAAAACAAAAATAATAAAAATAAAAATCAGTAATCAATAATAAATTACACAACACAATCATAATAAAAACTTTCACAAAACATAATCTTCATAAGATATTACTAAAATATCAATTGAAATAACATACCTCTTTAGTCTCCTCTGCAATTACCAAACCTTTTGGTTTTCTAATCAAACTTCTTCCCATTTTTTAACTCGTACCCTAAAGATTTTGAATTTAGTGTCATAAATTTATTGTTTATTTGAAATTATATAGAGAGACATTTGAAAGACTTTTATAAAACATAAATAAAAATAAGGCTTATCATAATAAAATCGTGTTATTCCAATCATATTGTTTCAATGACTTATTATGTTGAAACTAATGTCATGTTAGAAAACATGTGATTGAATATAAGTACCAAAGGCACTTAAAATAAGTAGGAAATAGTGTCATGACTGTAAAATGGTACAAGTTATTATTAGAAAATCTTTTTGGATTGATAATGTTATTATTAGAAATATTTTTGGAATGGTGTGATGATTTTAATTCAGTATTTTAGTGGAATTTTGCTACAAAAAAGAAAGAAATGATAATTTTACATTTTAGTGGAATTTTGTGACAAAAAGGAAATAAATGATAGTTTATAGACACGTGCTGGTAAAATGTTGATAATGCATTTTTTATATTTCTTCCCGACATAGCCAAACAATAACAATGTATTTTCCAGGTTCCATTTAAATACTACCCAAACAGTAACAATCAATTTACATGTAATGTATTACGTAGTAATATATTTCACAGACAATATATTTCCAGGCATCCAAAGGTAATTAAAGTGAGAAAAATTACATGGGTTCTTAGATACCAAATTGTGCACTTGATCCTTGGGGTGAAACAACCTTGCTTGGTGGGGGGTCTTCATTTTATTTTAAATCTTCCAAATTACCTACAACATCACCCAAAAAATTGTTTTGAAGCCAAAAAATTATGTGAACCCCCCTAAAATTTTATTAACGAACCCAAGTAATTAAGAGCTTAAAATAATGTTTTGTTTTTTCTACTTTAAATTGAGCTTGTCCGTAAGGTGAAACAAATAACCTTCACAAAATCGGAAAAAACTCCATAGCTAGGTGTTTGCAGTGCCAAACAAGTCTACAATATGATCCTGCATGATCACTATTAATTATTAACTGGCCAATTTCATGAGCTTTAAAAGTTGTGGGTGTAATTATGATTAAACTCGTGGCACCTCTATGCTCTATGAGAAATTGAAGCAGAACAAAAAGATGGTTCTAATATGTAATCAAGATATTAGGCAATCGAATATCATCCTAATCCCTAATCTAGGTAATTAACTCGTAATCCCTAATATAGATGATTAATTTCCAATCCCTAATCTGGATAATTAATTTCTAATCTTGGTGAAATCAAATGGTCATCATAATTGCAAAGCTACCCCATCTAAAAAGTGGTTGCACGCAAAAAAAGTGAAGGACAGTTTTGGTGAGTCACACGATTCATTTATTACCATGCAGTCTCTTATTTATCAAATGTCAATCTCCAAGATGGATGTCTAAATGTTACCTCCACTAAAAATTAAAATAGATGGTGGAAAAAAGATTTAAAACTAATATTTATATTTTCAAAAAAAAATTCTAAATTTAGATTATTGTCGTGGTTGAGATTATCGAACCGTAAAATTTTGGATTGAAAATAAATATTTGAGACGTATTTCGGCACGAGACCGCACAAAAATAAGTGAGTCTGCCGCCTCACCAAATACTTTTCCCAAAGTGAGATGTAGTTTAGTTATAGTTCCTATAGTAACGTTAATATTCTAGTCAAAATTACAAGAGTGGAAAATGCCATTAAAATGGTCAAATCACTTTTAAAAAGTCATTAAGATGGTCAAATCCACTAATTTAGTTCTAAAGTGAATATAGGATGTTTCACGCAACTTTTTCCCAAAAAAAAAATTTATTTAATAATGAAAAAATATACAATAAAACCATTTACTTTTAGCACAAAAATTCACAAAACTCATTAAAATGTGATTCAAACGGCTAGGGATGTACAATTGATTGGGCATAAAACTCAAAATAAAATCACTTGTATTGTGTGGCACACCCAAGCCATAAAATTTCATGTGTTTGTCTTTTATTTTTAATTGGAAATTGTTGTCATGTAAAACTCTCTTTTTATTTTTAATTTTATTTTTAATTTTAATTTTATTTTATTTTATTTTTAAAATCTTTTGTATCGTGTGGCACACCCAAGCCATAAAATTTCATGTGTTTTCCTTTTTATTTTTAATTGGAAATTATTGTCATGTAAAACTCTCTTTTTATTTTTTATTTTTAATTGGAATGTAAAACTCTCTCTTTATTTTTAATTGGAAATAGTTGTCACGTGTTTTCCTTAAAGAAGTTGGGAATTTATATGATTTGGCTCGTAAGTGGGGCCAAATTATCAAAATGCCCATATTACATTAGGTTTTGACATTTGGAATAAGGGAAACTTATTTTAAAACTACAAATTTGAAGAGGTACCTCAGTGAAGTTAATACCAAACCCAATCAATTTGTTGTTCAACCAATTTGATGTTCAGTTAATTGGTTTGGCCACTTCAATAATTTTTCATGTGATTTGACTATTTATGTGATATTGTGCCTTACAATAATATCCTCCATAGTAGTACCTCAATTGTATACTCATAATTACTATGTGATAATGACTATAGTCCCCTCAATAATTTACAAATGGAAAAAGTTTATAGAACGATGCAACTTTATAATGTAGAACTACGGATGCCTCTCAAAAATCCATCGGAAAAGGTAGTTTTAATGTTGAAAAGCCCTTTGATTGATCATCTCGATATCGAGATGTATGACCATCAAAAATAAAAAGATTTTAAGTCCTAGAAATAGTGCATTTTACAACATATTATCTACACCGTCCATTTTAAAGATTTTCATATGTTTATAGATCTACTTGATTTTAACCATTTTTAAAATTTAAAATTTTATAATTAGATATAAAAATAGATTTTGAAATAATCCTAAGAACATTTTACATCAAAATTATAAACCATGATAAAATTTGAAGGTGCACCTTACCTCCACAGCTACGGATGCATCCGTATGCCAACTGCACCCTTTACAAATTGCCTGTAGCCTTTATTATTTTTCAGTTTTCTCGTTGTAGGAATTTTTTGAGGGTAGCCTTTTATATATGGGAAAAGTTTATAAAGAGCACTAAACAATCAAATTAAAGCCTACCTCCAATATTTTACTAGAAGAGAAAAAAATAGATTTTAAGTTTTAGAAATAGTGTATCTTGTAATGCATTTTTCTAGTGTCAATTTTTAGGTTATTCAAGTTTTCATAGATCTGCTCGATCTACACTTTTTTTGAAGCTTTAAATTTTATAATTAAATATGAAAATATATTTTAAGGCTAGGAAAAAATTTTCAATATTGAAACTACATTTCTTGACACTATTTGAAGGAGGGCTCAAATTTGATTGTTTAGAGCCTCGGCTCTATACAAACCGCACCCTTTATACATAAGGGTGTGGTTTATATAAAGCCCAGGCTCCAAACAATCAAATTGGAACCTACCTTCAAATAGTATCGACAAATGTGGTTTCAATACTGAAAAGCTTTGTGAAAGCCTTTATTTACAAAATCTTGGGGGCCTTTATCTATAATATCAACTTTTAGAAGCCAAAAAATTATTTCAAGCCCCCCTCCAAACTTTTACTAGTAAACCCAGTAATTAAGATCTCAAGATTTTTTTTTTTTTCTTTCAGTTGAGCTTGTTCGCAAGGTAAAACAAATCCCTAACTAGGCGTTTGTAGTGCCAAAAGTGTACAATATGACCCTGCAGGATCACTATTAACTATTACCTGGCCAATTTCATGAGCTTTAAAAGTTAAAGAGTAATTATAGTTAAAATCAGGGTATCTATGTATTAGAAATTGAAGCAGAGCAAAATATGGTTCTAATAAGCATTAAACGTGTATTCAAGATATCATGGAATCCAATATCATCCTAATCCCTAATTTAGGTAAAATTAATTGTCAATCTTGGTGGAATCAAATGGTGATCATAAGCCGAAAGCTACCCCATCTCACACCAATAGAGAGTAATAGGGCCATTTATCTTTAGCACAATATAGAGTAATAGTCCCATTTATTTTTAACACAAAGAAATCACAATCATTATTAATCATTAGATGTAATATTGAATGGTCAAGGGTGTGCAATTGATTGGGTATAGCACTTAAAATAAAATTTCTTGAAGTGAATATTATACACAACCAATTTGCTGCTAAATTATAAAATTAATTTATTTGGCCACTTCAACAATTTTTGAGGTGGTTTGACTATTTTGGTGATATTTTCCCTTACAATAATACCCTCCATTACGATACCTCAATCGTCTACTAAAAATTACTATAGTTCCCTCATTAATTTAAAGAATGGGAAGAGATCATTTATTTTTTGTATAAGGAGGCACAATTATTTTTGCCCATCAAATTTCAAATCAAGTGGTTGTGAGTACATATTTGATTAGAATTAAGTTCAAAAAACAAATGAAATTTAGTGACACACCCAAGCCATCCAAATTGACGTCTAATGGCCGAAAATGATTATGCCCTCCTTGTAACAAAAATAAATAGTCTTATAATATACAATCTTTTTAAAGAAGCCCAAATTGCCATCCATGCTATAGGGGTCACCTTCATTACATTACATAAAACATTTTTTGAAATATCTTTAAGGCAAAATTTAAGGTTTGGCAATTTTGGGGAAATGTTGGTGTACTGAGGTCTCTCTTTCTTCTATCCTAAAAGTTAAAAACGAAAGCTTTCATGCTTCCAAGGGAGTAGACTGTCTACGAGAATGTCCATTTACTCTCAGGTAAAAGCGTACCTAGGAGTATATTTTAAGGCTCCAAAATTTGGAGATGTAACCTTTCAACCCTTATGCTATAATCAATAAAGATATGCTATAATCAATAAAAAATTCCCAAAACCGTCCAATTTTTAGTAGTAAGTTCTAACTGTTAGAAACAAAAATTCTTACTTTTTTTTTTTAAAAAAAAAAATATGACCGTCTAGTGATTTTTAGGTGGTTCCAAAAATTTTAGTTTAAAAGTTCTTTACAAATTATTCTTTTGTCCGAGAAAGTAAATATACAGTATGCTCCCATAATAGGCAATATACGAACTTAAAGTTAAAATCCTAAAACCCTCTCTTTAAAGCTTACCCTTATTTATATATATATATATATATATATATATCTGTACGT
>NW_006498527.1:1007769-1023619 GCF_000471905.2 Amborella trichopoda | reverse complement strand
CTTAATGAGTGTGGTTTCTATAAAGTTACAACCTTAAACAATCCAATTAAGGCACACCTCCAAATTTTATCATAACATGCAATTTTGGTGTAAAATATTCATAGGATTATCTCAAAATCTATTTTCATATCTAATTATAAAATTTTAAACTCCAAACATAGTTAAAATCAAGTAGATCTATAAACATATAAAAATATTGAAAATGAACAGTCTAGATAATGTGTTGCTATATGCATCATTTATGGGATTCAAAATTTTCCTTTTTTTATATTCATATATCTGGCTGTCGAGATATTCAATTAGAGGGTTTTTCAATATTAAAACAACCTTTTCATATTGATTTTTGTGGTGAATATGTAATTCTACATTTTAAGGTTGTAACCTTATATAAATTTTTTCCTTACTTAATATAGACAAAAAAAAAAAAAGTTACAAGATTATCAGGTAAGAGCAATGAATGTCTAAAAATACAGATTACATCAAAGAAATAACGTGAGTAAACAAAAATCCTTTTGAAATTAAAGAAAAAGTAAATACGATATTAAATAGCACGTCTTTTATTTACATTTTTGATAAAATACTCATTTCAAGAGAGAGACGATCTTCCCCCCCCCCCCCCAAAAGATAGAGAACAGAGGAAAGGGGCATAAGTTACGATGAGAGAGAAGAAGTGGGATTAGAGAACAAATACAGGGTTTTGTTTGGGTATTTTTTGTCCATATAAAGTTGTAGTAGAAATTTTCGACGTTGTAATGGCAAATTCGTAAAATCCTCTAAAACCAGTGGCATACGTGTCTATCAATACTTCCACTATTTAACTTTTTACCTTTTTCTTTCTTTAAAGTTTAAAGAAATATATATTATCATTATCAAAAGAAATTCTTTTCCTTTAATTCCTGAGTGAGGAGAAAATGGGCCCCACGATTTTTTGTGCGTCGATCACGGCCTGTCTATTGAAGAGAGAGATTTTTAGAGAGAGAAACGGCGAATTTTGGAGGACGAGAGACTTTTTAGAGAGAGGATGTGACAGAATTGGAGAGAGAGAGTTTTTAGATAGAGACTCAAGAGGAAAAGGTGGAGTTTTAGAGAGAGAATAACAGGAAAAGAGAGAATTTTAGAGAGAGAAGGAGAATAGGGAAAGGGCGAGTTTTAGAGAGAGGAAGAGAATAGGAAAAGGAGGAGTTTTAGAGAGAGATAGTTTTAGTAACAGAAATTTCAAGAGACTGTTCACATTCATCTCTCTCCTCTCTCTCCCTTTAATCTCCCATAAATCCCGCGCTCCATGAAAAGAACCAGACTAGAATTAGGGTTTCATCGTCATTCTCTCTCTCTCTATCTCTCTGCTGATGTTCTTGGATTTGCAGTCGCAGTAGCAGTAAATGGGGTGCATTGCTTCGAAGCAGGCGGTCTCTGTAACCCCTGCCCTTGATTATTCAGGAGGTTTCAGGAATCAGAATTCCGGTATTCATGTCATTTCTTTGCGGAGCAGAGCCGGCTTTGCCGGCTCTGATTCGGGCAAGAAGGATGAGAGCTCTGATCGCAGCCATGATTTTGCAGTCGCGAATTATAATGGCGAGGAATCGGGAAGAAGCAATAGTAATAGCGATTCAGTGAGTTTTAGGTTGGGGAATTTGCATAAGTATGTTGAGGGAGAACAGGTCGCAGCTGGTTGGCCTGCTTGGTTGAGCGCAGTTGCAGGGGAAGCCATCCATGGTTGGGTTCCCCTCAAGGTCGATTCTTTTGAGAAGCTTGAAAAGGTTGGTGAAATTTTATGTTCGTGTCCTTTCGTTATTCATTTTTCTTTTGAATTTTTTTATTTTTTAAAAAAGCTGAATTGTTATTCTGAGTTGTGTGAAAATCTTCATGTTAAATTTTTTATTTTTATTGTTTCATTTTGTTTAATTTTGTAGTTTGATTGATATTTTTTTTTGTTATTTGAAATGGTGTTCTGAGTTGTGCGAAAATATGAAAAAATTATTTATTTTCGGTTTTCAAAATTTCAAATTTCTCTGTTGCATTTGTTTTTTTCCTTTTGTATTGTTCTTCTGAGTTTTGTGAAATCCGGAAAATGTGAATTCTGTTAAAAAAAAAAAAATTTACTTTCTTTTTGTGAGTTGAAAAGTGGTCGGTTAATTTTCATGTTCTGAATTTTTTTTTTGGAAAAACTACAGCGAATTTTCTTAATGAGATATGATCATACCTTTTATTTTCGTTTCTTTTTTAGATTTTTCCTTTTGAATTGAGTTTTTTTTCCTCATCGAGCGAAAATTCAGAAAAAATTTATGTGAATTTTTTTATTTTTTGGATATGTTAAAAAGGGCTGTTGAATTTTTAATTTTTTTTTGGAGAGATTTAAGTGAGTTCGTGTAATGAGAGTATTTGACAAAGCCCAAATGGTGATCTTGATTCTTTATTATTCTCTTGTTTTAGGTTTCTGATTTTTTTTTTTTTTGGTTTTTGTTTCTTCTTCCAATTCTTATTCTAAAAGTTCTTGAGATGCATGAAATGGGTCTTGGAACTCTTATCATTTTGTTTTTCTCTTGATATCTTTGTCTTTAACTATTTTCCTTTCTCTTACATATAAAACTGTTTTACATATAAAAAACTGCTAAAATGACAATAAAGAGAAAATATGACAAGGTCTTACAATGAAGAAGAACTTATTCTGTTTCTAAGGATGTTATAATAGAAAAGGTTAAAAATTTATTCAAGGATGTGGTTTTTGCATGTGCATTTTATTAGTTTTATCTCATGTTTTTTCATCGCAAAAGTTAAATCGATTCAATAAAAGATCATATGGTTTCAAAATTTATGTGAAATTTGTGATTTTCAACCTTCTTCAGGGCTACTGTTCTTGTCTGGTTTGAAGTTGTGCAGTAGCTCTTAGGATTTTAGGGAAAGGGATCTCTCTCTCTCTCTCTCTCTCTTCTCTCTCCCCCCCCCCCCCGCCTCTCTCTCTCTCCATACGTCATAGCATTATTATAAAGGTTTCTTATTGCTCTCTTGGAAACTGAAAGAAATGCAGATATCCAATAGTGAGAGGGATGTTACAGAAGTCCAATAAATTGGTAGTTATATCCCTAGTTTTCTACATTCTAAGTTCATGGGCTACAACTGGTCTCCTTAATTCTAAGGACATGCTTCTTAATAGCATACTGGGTTTTCCTGTTTTTTTTTTTCAAAAGGAGCTGGGTTTTTAGTCCAGCCATATCGGAATACCATAATATTTTATCCATAATATAAATAATGATTTTTATTTCATGGAAAAATTGCATTTGAAGATTGGGCAAGGCACGTATAGCAGCGTGTTTAGGGCTCGTGACCTTGAGACAGGGAGAATAGTCGCCCTGAAGAAGGTTCGTTTTGACAATTTCGAGCCCGAGAGCGTACGGTTTATGGCCCGAGAAATCCTGATTTTGCGGAGGCTTGACCATCCAAATGTCATAAAGCTTGAGGGATTGATTACTTCTCGGATGTCATGTAGTATGTATCTCGTATTTGAGTATATGGACCATGATCTTGCAGGACTATCATCTTGTCCCGATATCATATTCAGTGAATCCCAGGTAATCAATGACTGACAATTCAGACCCTTCTCACTCTGATTTATAAATAGCATCATGCTTTATTGTTGGTAATGTTGATTACTAGTCATTAATTTAAAGTTTATTTTGGTGGGTTATTTTGATAATTATCGTACAGTAAAAAATAATGATGCTATATCCTGATACAAAGACATGGGGGTCTTTATTGAATATGTATTTGCAGGTCAAATGTTATATGAAACAGTTATTGTCTGGTCTTGAACACTGCCACTCTCGTGGTGTCATGCATCGAGACATCAAGGGATCGAATCTTCTAGTCAATAATGAGGGGATTCTCAAAATAGCTGATTTTGGTCTTGCGAATTTCGTTAATCCTAGCCACAAGCAACCACTGACTAGTCGTGTGGTGACTCTTTGGTACCGTCCTCCTGAACTTTTACTGGGTTCAACAGATTATGGAGCATCGGTGGATTTGTGGAGTGTGGGTTGTGTCTTTGCAGAGCTGCTTCTAGGGAAACCCATACTTCAGGGAAGAACTGAGGTGAGCATCTGAAATTCAAGCTGTTCTTTTCATTGTTTCTAAACGAGCTTACTGATTGATGGAAGATGTCTTGCAATTTAGACCGTTGTCAGCATTGACTTTCTGAGTGTGTGTGTGTATGTATGTGTGCACATGTACGTGTGTGCCTGTGTGCACACGCATGCAGCATTTTGTTTTTTAGTTTGTAATTGACAAGAAAATGTTTTTTTCATTTCACTAACTAAAAAGAAATACAATGAATCACCAAGCAAGGAGCAAAGTTGTTCCCCAGGGAGAATACCTCCATTCAGGTGTATGGTTTACCTGACCAGTTGGAATGGCAATCTATTTATCATAAACTTAGATAAGTATTTTAGCATGTGATTAAAAAATACAGGTTTTTCGTGCTTAAGCTGTTGGAATTTGATTTCACATAACATTTACTTCATCAAATTATGCTTACGTTTTTTCCTATAGGACAAGTGCATGTTAATATGGTTCTATATCATTTGAATCTCTAAGCAAATACGGTTCTTCTTTCTTTTACAGGTGGAACAACTACACAAGATCTTTAAGCTCTGTGGTTCACCTCCTGATGAATACTGGAAAAAGTCTAAGTTGCCTCATGCAACTATATTTAAACCCCAACACCCTTACGAGAGTAGCCTTGCCGAGACCCTCAAAGGCATCCCATCAACTGCTTCAGATTTGATTGGAAATCTTCTCTCCATTGAAACTTACAAACGTGGTTCTGCATCTGTTGCTCTTTCATCTGAGGTAGTTCACATTGTGATAGGCACATTTTTTTGTTCTTTTCTCTTTAGCCGTGCAGATGGAAATATGACTAATAACAAGAAATATTTGAAAGTGGAAATACAAAAGAGTACTAATGATAAGAATTTCCTATTTTATTAGAATCTCTTCACACTTCCACTATACTGGTATAGCAAGTCTTCTGTTATATCAGCATTCCCATCTCTTAGTTGCTGCTTGTCTCTGTATGATGGCAGTACTTTACAACTAAACCTTATGCATGTGATCCTTCAAGCTTGCCAAAATATCCCCCCAACAAGGAGATTGATGCCAAAGGGCGCGAAGAGGAAGCTAGGAGGTAAGAACATCAACTCTGCCGAGAGCTCTGTTACATGCATCCTACAAATGGACATGAGTATTAAACACAACTTGGGAACTGGCACAGGACATGCTAATTTTGAACACATAGGACCTGGGAAATGGTATATTTTGGACGAATGTGAAAATAGGATGAAAGGAACAGTAATATGAAATTCAACTCAACACTTTTTAAAAAGAAAATTAGACATTTAAAACAAATAACATTTTTCAAGTTTTTTGATGAAAAAAATGCTCTATCCATGTCTTAAAAGATTTTAGCATGTTTAAAGCTTTTAGTAAGTATCTAAAATTATCATGTTTAAATAATTGTTCTCTGCCCATTAGTTTTTCTTTTTCTTTCATACAAATTTTCGCTTATTTTTATTCTTTTAAGCTTTCTATGTCCATGTAAAACTGGAATTTCCCTAGGCTGATGCTGCAAGGGCCATTTTGATAACATTGAAAGATGTATCTAAGCATATCTGTGTTTGCCCGAGGATAGTCGGTGTCCTGTAAGTGTCAGACACGGACTCTTCACAAGTGTCGAAGGATTGTCGCTATGAATTTTCTCAACATTTTAGATTTTATTTAGCTAGAATATGTATGATTCTAAAAAAAAATTAGAAAGGTCGGGATTTACGTTAGTTTTTCTCATTTACTCTTCATGGTGCAGTTTTTTGTGTTGTTTTCCTCAGGTTCCTGAAGGATAAACGCATAAAGCCTAATCAGATTATGACAGTTCATGCATTCTTGACATTACTAGATTTTTAATCTTTTTATCTGTGTTTTCCATACTCAAACTTAGTTGGATGAGTATCAATTTCTCTGCATCACATTATGTTCGATCACTGACTTTCCAGCATTTGCTATAGGACCCATGAAACTTTTTGCCGTTTTTGTAGTTCTGGTTTTTTTAAAAGGGGTGTGTGCCATACTATTTAGCTGACCCCAAATGGTGGGATAAGGTTCGGATGATGATGATGAGTGATTGCCACACTATTTATAGCTTTTATGTACTTTGTTTGCAGGAAAAAGACGGCATGCCGAGCACGTGGATCAGAAGTATCAAGAAGAGCTTCAAGAATATCAAAGGTTTCTCGAGAAGCAAAGAACAATGTAAAAAAAGCTCTACCTGCTCAGGTTTGCTTCTGATTTTATTTCATGACAATAGCACATCATCTTAGATTTTCACAAAATATAAGAACACCGAAGATTGCATGACCAAAATGAACAGCAATCCTCTTGTGCTGTTCCTGGACATGTATTGCAGAGTGGTGAAGTGGTCAGGAAAAGCAGCAGCACTAAAATTAATGTTCCATGGGAGGAGGGGTTCAACCAGAATCAACAGAAGCCAACTGTTAAACCTCATGAGGAGGATACTGATTCAAAGAGTTCTTCTCAAGGGGAGTCAGTTTTCTCAGGCCCATTGCCTGTGGCTGCATCTACTGGTTTTGCATGGGCAAGGAAAAGGAAAGAAGACAGGCGATCACATGGTAGATCGGGTTCACGGAACCATGTTTCTTCTGGTTCATCTGATCTATCCAATGCACTCAAAGCAAGACATGATTTTGAATTGTCTGGTCAAGCCAATGGAATTCCTGTGAATGGAAAGTGTGCTGATTCAATAGGAGGCAATGAACAGATGGATTTGGTGAAACGAGCAATGCTGAAACAGTGGACCCAGTTTGAACGACCAGATTCGTTTGATGCCTCTGATTATCATTCCCAGGAGTTATCTGCCGCAATCTACCAAAAGGAAGAGTTTGCCTCTAGGCGGCATAATATGGTATTGCTTCTTTGCTTTTCAACAATATCTTTAGCATCTTCTGTCTTTCAATTACCATATTTTTCACATTTCTTGGTAGTTTAAGTATATGGTTGTATTTTGATTTTCTAAAGTTACAGGTGCCTCTGGAAAAGCACAGCACTTTATACGTTGAGCTACCAGCTCTGTTTCCATAAGCAAATTTTTGGGCAAACAGAATAAAAGATGAAAGAATGTAGTGGCTTATAATCTTCTCAAGAATTTGAATTTTAAATTGAAGTATCATGCTATATGGCAGGGTTGTTATCAGGATCATGGGGATAGAGTTGAGTTCTCTGGTCCCTTGCTTTCTCAAGCATCAAAAGTTGAAGAGCTTTTAGAGAAGCACGAGCGCCATATTCGTCAAGCTGTGAGGAAATCATGGTTCCAAAGAGGTATCACAAAACACTACACTCCTTGTCAATAAGTTCGAATGACTGGTTTTTGAATAATGATTGAGTTCAGTTCGAATAGTAATGTGCTTAATAACTCAAGTGGGGAAGTGTGTTTCAGACTTGCCATTAATATCTATTTATTTCTTTTTTGTTGGCAGGTAGAAAGCAAGGCAAATGATATTTGTGCAAAGAAAAAGAAAGCCATTATTCTTGGCCAGGCATTTGAGAAGGGTAACATAAGTGAGCAACACCGATGAGAGCAGAAAATTACATTATTTCATCCTCTTGGGATCATATAATTTGGTGGGTGTTTGTGTAACTTACAGGGCCTCCTCAGAGGCTCCAATGCCCAGCAGTTTCAGGTGCTGGGTACCTTTATTTTTTGGAAAAATGGCACAAATATTATGGAAAATTGAGGTGGAAAAATAAAGGAAAGTATGACAAAATATGAGTTGGAAGCAGTATCAGGGGCAATATGAATAAGGGGAGCTTGATTGAGAGGGTACCTGGTGTCAGACAGCATACAGTATATTCCACGTGTCTATTATAACAGGGCCGGATGGATGGTTGTTCAAGGAGTTTGTCCAGTTTCTATATGAACAATCCATCCAAATGAAGGAGGCGTTCAGCAAGACTCTGAATGGATGAGGATCCAGGTTAAAAGGAAGGAAAGCGTGGGAAATTGCCTTGAAACAAGGTTCACATATCTCCTAATTCTATTATTCTTTCTTCCATTTTATGGAGTTTTTGTATATTTTCCTCATGTAGATGGATGGGTTTCCTGCCCTAAATCTCCCAAACCAGGACGAGTCTTGGTGCTCTTTTTTTTAGTGGAAATTAATTTTGAAAATAAACAGCGTAGACTATAAGAGAAAAAAATGGACGGCCTTGGATGCATGTAAGTTTTGGTATTGTAATTTTTCATGAATCTTGAATCTAGGTTATTTGCTTATGCTAGGGCTTTCTTCGTAAGGTTAGAAAAGATATTGGAATTTATGGCCCGAGGATATGGCCTTGATAGAGCAAAATGACGGATTATGATTTGTGTAGCTTACCCTAAATAGTTGAAAAAAGGCTATAAGAATGATAATGATGATATTCAAACGTTGGTAGATGGTATGTCTCACTTAGGCATTAAAAAAATTATAAAAGAACAATTGGAGAACCAAACTACCTTGGTAGGTGGTATGCCTCACTTACGCATTAAACAAATTATAAAAGAACAATTGGAGAACCAAACTTCTGGTCACATTCTTTACTTGAATAATTGCTTTATGTATTTATTTTTGGGTGACTAATAAAGAAGTATACGAAGAGACCATTTACTTCTAACCCAAAGAGGTGAGAATTACTCGTCCTTACCTTTGTCAGTCAAATTTTAGATCGGGTGGTTGTGAGTATGTCCTTTACTAGACTCATAGTTTAAAATAAAAAAAAGTCACAATTTTTGTGAGATACTCCAAGCCATCCAATTTGGCTTCTAATAACTAGTCGGAGTTGTGACTTCCTTGTAATGACGATAAATAATCTTAGTATACAATCCGCAACTCATTGTGATGAGTGGAGGCCTTAAATATTTAAAATTCAAGCCTTCGAAATATGTGAAGAAATTACGTGTGAATTAGCATTGAGTTAGAGTAGCAAGTGTGAATTAGCATTGAGTTAAGAGTAGTAAGTGTAAGATTGGTCAAAAAAAAAAAAAAAAAGCCACTTTTTAAAGCCCATTATGGTAGTAAGTGTGTGATTGGTAAAAAAAAAAAAAACAAAAAGATAAAAAAAAGCCACTTTTTAAAGCCCATTATGGCGACTATACATGGAAAAGACTCTAAGATGCGATCGAGGGCACCAGACATAATCATGTTTTGACCGAGAAAAGAAAATTTATTCCAGGTGCTTGTGTTTTATTTAAGATGTATCAATGGGTGACAGAGAAAATTTATTCGAGGTGCTTGTGTTTTATTGGAGATGCTTCAATGGGAAAACCAGTTTTCAAAATATCGCCATCTGAATTAGGAATCATCCGTTGAGAGTTGGTGGGTAAAGGTTTTCAAAATATCGCCATCTAAATTAGGAGTCACCCGTTGAGAGTTGGTGGGCACTATACCGCTTTTTTATCTAAATGTATAAGAGAGAATATTTTGATTAAGAATCATCTAATCCGAATTGAAAATTAATGAGCTGAACAACTTAATCAATTAACCTTTCTTCCTCCTCTTTTTTTTTCTTCTATTTATTTATTTATTTATTTTGTATGCGTGCGCATGCGCATATATTAGTAAAGATTACAGCCCCTACCTGTTTTAGAAATTAGTGATTTTCAAATACATTAGTGGGAAAAATTGGTGTTTCTTTTGGCTGAGGTTTTGATACTTTGATTCCCCCACGGAGCCTCCACTTTATAAAGTTTGTGTTTCTCCAGCTTTTTTTGTAAGCGATTAACTTTTGTGTTAGGGTTTGATGCGCCATATGTACCTTAATCCGTATTTATTAAAATCTTTTTATTAACTTTAACATCGGCCAAAAAGAAACTTACCTCTCAGGAAAGAGGCAATATATAATCATCCACGCCAAACGATGGGAAAAGTTTATATTGAGCCCAGGCTCTAAACAATCGAATTAGAGCTTTATTCAAAAATTTAAAGGTTGTTTTGATGCCTAAATATTCTCAAATTGATCATCTCCACATTAAGATGCATGGACATGAGAAAAACATAGATTTCAAGTTTTGGAAATAGTGTATTTTATAACGCATTTTCGGACAGTCAATTTTTAAGATTTTCAAGTTTTCATAGATCTCTTGATCTATACTATTTTTGAAGCTTTGAACTTTATAAATAAAGATGAAAATATATTTTAAGGTTATCAAAAAGATTTCCAGCATTGAAACCACATTTTTCGATACTATTTGAAGGTAGGCTCTAATTTGATTGTTTAGAGCTTAGGTTCTATACAAAGTGCACCCTTAGAAGAACTATGTGTACTACATATTATATACGTTTTTTTTAATATGAAGTTGACATTTTAAAATGTAGAATTTAGGTGCATCTCTTAAATCCTTTGAAAAATGCTATTTTGATGTTCAAAAATTATCTCATTGATCATCTGGACATCGAGATGTATAGATATGAATAGAAAAAGAGATTTCAAATCCTAAAAATAGTGCATCTTACAATACATTATCCAGACTGTCAATTTTTAAGATTTTCATGCATTTATAGATATGCTTGATTTGAACCATTTTTGGTACTTAAAATTTTATAATTAGAGATAACATTAGATTTTCGCACCATCCTAAGAATTTTCGACACCAAATTGCATCACATGACTAAGTTTTGGGGTGCACCTTAATTTGATTGTTTAAGGTTGCACCCTTATGCAAACCACACCAAACCAATAAACCGGTGCACCTTAAAAAAAAAGGCCAATACACCTTGGTTTTGGCGTTGGAATCTTTGACGAGTAGGGGTACTTTGGTAATTTAGTACCACTCAAGTAGTATTCTTAGGATTGGGCCGGCCACCGAATTGATGAGCCATCTTGTCCAATTAAAATCAATCCGACTGTTGATTGAATTGTTTAAAGCGGATTTTAAAAATATAAAAAAAAATACGAAAAAATAATTATGGACCCTTCCTTGTTCCAAGTTCTAAATCCATGATAAGAGATTTAATAAAAATATTTTCTAGGTTTGAAACATGAATCAATCAAAGGTTTTTACATTATTTGGTCACATAAGGTAAAGTTATGCTAAATTACCAAGTTGTTCAAGAATCCTAACCTAGAATAAGAGATTTAGTGAAAGAATATGTTCCAGCTTGGAAACGCAAATAAACAGAGGTATTTACATCATTTAACTCAAGTGGCCCGATCGAAGTGACATTACTGCAGCCACTTCCCCCCGGTTCTAAACCTAAGATATACGCTTTTTATTAAAATATCTGGTTATAAGTTTGAAATCTAGAACAAGAACAAAATCACCATCTTATTCATAATGTCAACCTTAAAGCATGCGCATTTTGGGTATTTTTTTATCAAAATGCTTGAGGTACTTGATTGAATGATTGACCACTTTATTGAACTCTTAGGTGATTTAATCATTTTAATGATATTTCTCCTAACATTCAACTCTTAGTTGGTTTGACCATTTGAATGATATTTTTCCTATCATTCAACAGAAAAAAAATGACAACCAAAAGATATATGGCATTTGTTAAATATCTCCTCATTCTGTGTATGCAAAAACCCAATCATTTGGGCTTGGATTTACAATTGCACTTGGTTTTCCAGTGTAGAGAAAAATGATTCCTAGACCCATAAGAAAGGTACTTTCTAGTTCATTGCTTAACATGGTATGGTGCTGGTGTGACAAGCAAACACCATTTGGTTTAACGGATGGTAATGGACCTGAACCTGACTCGGGATACGAGGAATAGACCCAATCTGGGTCTGTGTATGGGTCCAAAAAATTGGACCCGACGGGTCATGTCCAAGTTCAAATCTTGGACCTGAACAATATTCAGGTCTAAGTTCGAGTCCCACATCATTTTTTCGGGTCCGGGTACGACGCAACTCGTTATCACCCCTATTTTGTTTGGTTGGACTACTAAATGGCATTTATAAGGGGAATGGGGGTGGGGCACAGGTGATGAGGGAGTGGATGCTTCAACATAAGGTCCTGTCTTCCAATCCCACCGTTTACATATCAAAAAAAAAGAGAAGGGATTTATCGTATTTTTTTCCATAACACTAGTGCTACACATTTGTGTCTGTTACTTCATGTAGAAAATGCTTCCTGGACCTGGATATTTGATAATTGAAGGAGGGCAAAAAATAGAAACAGTTTTTCCCTTATCTTGTAATAGTAAAAGTTAGAAAAATGCATCTCCTCTGGAACCTATATCTCAAGCTCAATTCCTATAGGTGAATTATGTGTTTTAGGAGTGATACCAGTTTGATCTTGATGAGTTCTGAAACACAAAGAAGTTTCACTAGTTGATGCCAATTAGGCAATCTGTGGGCTTTTGTTCCTGTGATGACGCTTTCCGACGAACAGAAATAGGTTTTGTGTCACATCAAACCAAACTTGTTCAGTCTATTCTTTTGCGATCATATAACACAATCACATTCTTTGTTCTGATTGTTTTCTTGTTTCTGTTGTCCTGATTTACTTTTTTCAAGGTTACTAATCTTTATTAATAAATCTCGAAAGAAAAACAATTACAATGGTAGTGAGTCCCTAATTACATTCTCACCACAAGAAACTCCCTTCAGCCAATTTGTCTGCAATGTCATTAGCCTCTCTATATACATGGTGAAAATCGACCTCCATACCACTAGAGATTTCCATCACTTCAAGCGAATCAGACCTTAAGGTCCATGGAGGTCTCTGAATTTTGTTAGATCGATTAATAATATTCATGGAGTCTGCTTCCACAATATAACACATGCCCAAACAACTCTCTTTAACCAGTTTAAGCCCACATAACAATGTACAAATCTCCTCCTTATTTGTTGTAGCAAGACCACAAAATCTTACTAAAGATATTCCTTACCACTCCGCCCATACCTGTCGGGCTAAGATTCCCTATAGAACTCCCATTAAAACTGAGTTTAACACTACCTTGCATTAGTGGAGGCCATCTACCTTTGGGTCTGACATTGATGGAAGATTGCATCATAATATTCTTCAAGTTCAAAATGATATCTAACTTAGAGATGCCTTTGCCCTCCCTTTATAACTGAAAACCACGACCAAACAGTGTGTAAAATCTTATCTTTCACTGTCTCCACTTCTAGGCTACTTTCCTCAAAAGTACATCTATTTCGCTCCAGTCACACTTCCCAAAGCAGTGATGCTCTAAAGATATCCCAAAAATAATGTTCCTTTTCTTAGGCAATCCAATGATAGAGAGTTGCTCCAAGATATTCACATGTGTTTGCGGTAATATGAATGGAAATACCACTATTTGAAAAGCCCACATCCACAGCCTATATGTGAATTCACAATGTAAGAACAAGTAGTCGTCATTCTCTTCATCACTTTTACATAGCAAGCACACATTGACCATTATTTTGCCTTGATTGTCAAAAGTTAGCATTCTTCCTTGCATAAGAATCCACAAAAAATACTTATATCTTATGAGAAATATGCCATTTCCATATCATGCTAAGTTTCTTTTCCATCAATCTTGCTCGATCATGGAAAAATAACCTATAAGCATATTTCACAAAAAACACCGTCACTCTCTTTTTCCCGAGCAACTTCATCTACTGCATCTCTAGGAAGATAAATATCTTGTAGTTCATTCAAAATTTCAGCTAACTCTGAGATAACAATATTTGACATTCTATTATAGCTACACTGAATGCTCCAATTCACTCTTCCATCTTGTCAAGAAAAGACCTTGTCCACTTTCACCAACTGATCTGCCACTTCCCAGGAATCTATCCCTCAATGGTCTATGTCCCTTAGCCATTTTTGAGACCAAAAAGTAACCGGGGCCCCCTGTCCACCCATCCATCTTGAGTTTTCCACCACTAAAGCTCCTTACAAGTGTTCAAATACAATATACAAACCAATAAAACCACAAAAGAATGTTAATGATACTTTCGGGTGTACAACACAAATCTCTCGTTGTGCACTATGCATGTGCAAAGTGTAGCAAGATCTAACTTCACTTGAAACCTCTTGATTGACGAATCCCAAACACTTCTCAGCAATCTTGAATAAGAAATCAAAAGTCCAAGATACTTGATAAGAAAATGCTCAACCTTACACCCTAACTTTTCAGCAAAGGTTCTTACTAAATCGTCATCACATCCTACCCCCACTATAGAGGTCTTAGGGAAATTTACTTTTAAGCCCCAAAGCATGTCCATAGCACTTTAAGAAAATAGTCACATTATGCACCTCATTAAAATCAGCACCACAAAAATTAATCGTATCATCTACGTACTGAAGATGAGTTATTGCAAGTCCTCTCACAGAGACTTTAAAGCCCCTAAGTCTCCCTAACCATTTAATATTTTGCCAACCAGCAAAGTGTTTACATTATTTTACCTAGGAAAATATTTATGCACCAACCAAATGTACCCTAATAGAAAAATAAGCATTCAAAAGACAATATATGATCCACCTAATCCATTTTGCCTTAAAGCTCATCCTTCTCATAAGGTCATTCAAGATACCTAAGTCCACTCTATCATAGGCTTTCTCCATGTCAAGTTTAAGTAAGATCTCTTATTCACCACTACTAATATGTAAATGAATACATTCTTAGGATATCAAAATACCATTTGTTATTCGTCTACAAACCAAACATTTTTGTTGTATATGCATACGTTTACGTTATAGAAAGCATATTGATGTCCATTGTACTATGGAACTATGGTGCTCCAAGGTGGATTGTAACAATCCTAAAATTTCAAAAAAAAAAAAAAGGAGAAAATATGCTTATAAATAGGTGATGTTCTGTTTGAATATGATGGTCCTTGGGGACCATCACTGTTTTCAAAAACTTTTGCTTTGAATTAACGTTTGCTGGCCTTTACTTTTTCCTTTCCCCGCTTTTGCCTCCTGCTGCTTGCAGCTGGTAGCGTCTTTTAGCGGACGTGGTTTTCGTACGATAAACGTTTGCTTTTAACGCGACACCTCAGGTATGAGGTAGAGCGTAAGAAAATAATATAATAATACGTTATAAGAATTTAAATAGGGGATGTGAGCACTCCCACCCTAAAACAAAACTTTGAGATCTCTCTCTGGTCGAAACACAGTGAACTTCTCTCTCGAACCGAAAATTTTTATCGGAAGCTCCCTCTCAAATAATTGTGGGTAAGTGACATCGTCTTTTTGAAAAATAGTCTATTTTTAATAAATAGTGATATTTCCGTCTAGGATCTTTATTTTATCAGTTTTATGTGTAAGTGACATCGTCTTCCTGAAAAATAGTCTATTTTTAATAAATAGTGATATTTCCGTCTAGGATCTTTATTTTATCAATTTTATGTGTAAGTGACCTTATTGTCTCGAAAAATAATCCATTCTTTTTAAAAATAAAATGAAATAATTATTTCTGCTTATTATCATGAATTTTAGGCGCGATAAATTTTATGCGCACGTGACCTCATTATCTTGAAAAATAATCTTTTTAATAAAAATTGTGATATTTTATCTATGTTAGAAATTTTGAATGCTGTAAATTAGAAAAATAAATTTATTTATTTTTCTTGTCTATTATTAGAAATAAATGTGATATTTCTGCTTTTAGTAAAATTGTGATATTTCTTTCTACTGTTTTGAATATTTAGACATTGTAAAATTCATGTGCAAATGACTGCCTTATTATTTAAAAATTGACATTTTTTTCAATTGATTATAGTATTATTGTGAAATGTTTATTTGTGAATTGATATTCCATAAATTGTGATAATTTCGTATTCTTGAATTTTTATAAGAGTTTTTTCTATACATATT
>NW_006498527.1:976745-1003765 GCF_000471905.2 Amborella trichopoda | reverse complement strand
AAAACACCTAAATACCAGAAAAACCCAAATACTCCAAACACCTCTTTTGATTTTCCAACTTACCTTCGAAATATGCTTCAAACCAACCCACATGCCTCCAAAGAAGAACTGGAGAAACAAATGAAAGAAATTTTTGCTGAAGCCGGAAGAAAACCCACATCTTCCGAAGAAACAGTCCAATCTTCTCCACTCCACACAAATAGGTACCTCCAACTCAGTCAAAAGGATCCAGAAGAAACAGATCCAGAAGAAACAGATCCGGAAGAGGATGATCCAGAAGAAACCTGAAACATAAAAACCAATAAATATATACAAATGACAGTGCTGTAGATCCTGGCGCAAAGTGGTATCAGAGCCATAACAGTGAAACACTGTCAAAACAAATTACAACAGTAGAACTATTCCACAGTGGAACTGTGCAAATAGTTACGACTGAAGAATTTGTAAAACTGTTCTTTTCACTCCATAGGTTAAGATAAAGATACATTTTACCATAAGAAACTAAGTGAGATTGACCACCAAGAAAGTTGGTCCGAGAGTTAAGACAAGAGACAAGTGAACGCCGATGCGAAAAGTACCGCCAACGCCAGGAGAGCCGCTTAGGGAAAAAAGCTAAGGCCACTGAATGTCCAGATTGTCATTATCCGCAACCTACGGATGGCTAATCTCATAAAGAATCTTACCGGTAAATCTGTACCTTCATCTTCAAAACTTAGAGTCAAGAATAAAGAACAAATTATCATAAATGATATTGAGGAAAATATTCAAAACTGGAATATTCCTAAGGTACCAATTCATGATGTTTATAATAAAGGATCATTTAAACTTAAGATGGGCTACGCCATCAAGACTGTAGAAGAAAGCCTATCAGTAACACAAAACTAAAAAGACTTTCACCTACTCTCGAAAAAAGTAATAGAAAAACATAAAGAAAATAATTATAAATATTTACACATTGGCCTCATTCAAATAGCAGTAAAACCTTTGACCCGTTTAGGGTTGAACACTTCTGTGCTTGTATGCCTAAGAGATACAAGACACAATATATTCACAGACTCTCTACTCGGCATGGTTGAATCCAGCCTCTGTAGCGGTCCAATATATTTTAATTGTTTTCCAAATTTTTCTGTTTCATTAACCGACCCGAATATCCTAGATATCTTAACAATAAATCTCAAAACACATGGATTTAATATGGTCCATGGTTCACAAAATCTGGCTATAGTATATCGAATATACTATAAAGTCATGAATACTTTAAGCCCCAATATCTTAAAACTTGATCAAAAAGATCAAACAATCCTATTCCAAACAAATATAGAAAAATCTAATATGATTGTTCCCAAAACCATAAAATGGTCAGATATTATATTACCTCAATCATGGGCATTACAAAATGTTAATCAACCACAAGAAATTCCTCAACATCATATTCCCAATCATATAATAGAACATACAGATGGTAATGTAGAAATTCAATTCCAAACTTTACCTAAAAAGTCGCAATCCCAGGATGATATTAATATAAATAGGAAAATCAATAATAAACAAAACATACCAAGTAGAAAATCATATTCACACAATCCAAATGTTATTATATTACCTCCTCCTAATTACCCTTCTTCATCCAATTCAGATATGCAATTTCAAGGAACACATAGGACTAGAGATAATATTGTAATTCCAACATACACATCTAAAACTCATCCCACAACTTCTAATACTGAACCCAGTATAGAAGAATTACAAGACTTCCAAGTATGTACACTACAAATAGAGGATGATACTAATGACAATACTCAATATTCCGAAGAATATATAGCAGCCTATCTAGCAGCTAAGCTAGAAAGGAAACAAAGAAAAATAAATAAGGATTTTCTCAAAAAAGATTATTTATCAGACGAAAATAAAAATATACGAGAATGGTATTTAAAAAGATTCCAACCACCTAGATTATTGGAATTACTACATAAAAAATATAATAAATTCTTACACAAAGAAAGACTAAATATAGGATTCTTTCATTGGTTAAAAGATATGTGTTTGGAAAAGAATATTATTATTCCCTCATTTGATAAAATTCAAACAACAGAAGAAAAAACATATATAAGTACTGATGGTACTACAACAGCTAGTATACATCCACCTGAAAAAAGTATTATACTCAAGGCAAGTATACCAAAAAAGAATGAGCCTATACACTCCATCATTCTATGATATAGTAGCTACACCATATAAGGCTATACCTAAAGAAATAAATAAAAAACAGGAATACATACCTCATATTGTAGAACAAAACAATTATATAAACTTATATCTACAATCTATAGGGAAGCAAACAGAAAGAATAGAAAGAATAGTATCCAAAGAAAAGGCTATTATACCCTCTATTCCTAAATCAGTATTATTCAAACCACCTCCTGAGTTAAATAAAAATAAATTTCATATTGGAGAAAATAATAAATCTCTTATGGATCAATTAATTTCCAAACTATCCCAATTAGATATCAAAGGAATACCTCCATCAACCGTTATTCCTCCATCAACATTTACTTCTCAAACACCTGAGTCTTCTGATAAAGGAAAAGCTGTAATACCTGAGCATGAAACCATGATGCTGACAGAAGAAGAACCCATTATAGAAGATACAATCCAAAATCAAGAAAAAGCATTTATGGATTACGCCTCTAATGGACACCATCAATAAAATGGCTTATGGGAAATATTGGAAACCCATAACAGCCTTACCATATCATAAAAGACCTACCCCTGTTGATATTCAAATGGAAGAAGATTCGATACAACAGGCTGTATCCTATTCAGGAAGATCAATAGTCAATCGGCAAATTGATGGACTATCAGAATTAAAAATACTAGATGTTATGAGACATATGACCATGTATGCTTCTGCTAATAAAATGGCAGGCAACCATGACCAAGAAGTGGCTAAAGCAATAGTTAATGGCTTTACAGGATGGTTAAGAGGATGGTGGGATTTTTATGTGGATGATGATACCAAACAAAGAATTTTGAATAATACAAGACAATGGACAGGAAGAAATGAACAAAATTAAGTCATATATACAGAAAGTGACGCTGTAAATACCTTAATATATACAATTACTCTACATTTTGTAGGCAGTACCTCATTGCTAGCAGCAAGATCAGAAGATTTGCTATCTAACCTACGTTGTCTTACTTTATCTCATTATAAATGGTACAAAGATGTATTTTTCTCAAGGCTATTAATACGAGAAGACTGTCAGCTAGCCACTGGAAAGAAAAATTTATAGCTGGTCTTCCATATCTATTCGCAGAAAAAGTCAAGGAAAGACTGCGAAAGAAACATAATGGAGTAATAGTATATTCATCATATACACTCGGAGAACTCTCCGCAGAAATATGTGCTGAAGGCTTAGCCTTATGCACCGATATGAAATTGAAAAGACAAATAGATAAGCAAAAGCTCACCAAGAAAAAAGAACTAGGCGATTTCTGTGAGCAATTTGGCTATTACTTAGATAGAAAAAATATGTCTGATTATATACACAAGAAAAAGAAAAAATACAAAAAAGAAAAATATAAAGCCAAAGGTAAAAAGAAAGATAAGGAATATTATAAAAAATCGAAGAGAAAATTAATTAATAAATTTTCCCCTAATACAAAGAAGAGGAAAAAATTACCAGTATGTTATAAGTGTGGTAAAATAGAACATTATAAACACCAATGTAAATTAAAAAAGAAAATAGAATCATTAAATCTAGATGATACAATAAAATCAAAATTAAAAAATATAATCTCTTATGATTCTTCCTCCTCCACTTCTAGTGAATCGTATACAGAAGAAATAGATAGCAATGACCTTGATATTATAGGAACAGATAGTTTTTACACTAGTACTAATACAGAATCATCAGAGGAATGTAGTTGTCCACTGCCCCAACATAATGTTCATACACTCACACAGGAAGATAATTTTATAGATAAAATAACTGATCCTGATGAAAAAAGAGCTATCATTACTCAATTTATCAATATTACAAAAAATAAATCAAAATCATTACCTATCATAAAAAATCCGGATGAATATAATTTCTCTGCTATTATCAAAAGAGTAAGTGATCAACACACTTCTCAAAAAGAACCTACAATCTCTGATCTCAAAAAAGAGATTAAAGAAATAAAAACCGAAATAGTACAATTAAAAGGAAGAATTCAATCATTAGAATTACAACAAATGTCTCAACAAGATTCTGAGACAGATGAAATAGAATTCAATGAATTAATAAATTATGATCCAATAGATACTCCTGAATCTTCAGAAGTACCACCAATACCAATTCATTCTGTCAATTTGATAAATAAAATAGTTGTACAAAAATGGTTTGTTCAAGTCAAAATTATAGTTGCAAAAAATTATAGTTTTGAAACATCAGCTCTAATAGACTCAGGAGCCGACTTAAATTGTATAAACGAAGGACTTGTACCTTCAAAATATTTTGATAAAATTACTCAAATATTAAATACAGCAGATGGCAGTAGATTATTTATCAAGTATAAATTATCTTACGCTTCTGTATGTAACAATCACCAATGTATTGATACACCATTTATTATGGTTAAAGGATTAAGCCAATCAGTGATCTTAGGAGTTCCATTCCTAACATTACTCTATCCTATAACCATAGATGAAATAGGAATTTCATCAACAATTCAAAATATTCCAATACATTTCAACTTCATACATAAACCTAAATTAAAAGAATTAAATAATGTCAAAAGTCAATTAAAAGATAAAGAAAGATTTCTTTGCACACTCAAGCAAGAAATTAAATATAAAGTAATTGAAGAACAAATACAAACTCCTTCAATTCAACAAACAATTCAATCACTACAAAAACAAATAGAAACGTCCATATGCAGTGAACATCCTAATGCTTTTTGGGAAAGGAAAAAGCATAGTATAAGCTTACCATATGAATCAAACTTTAATGAAAACCAAATCCCTACAAAAGCTAGGCCAATTCAAATGAATACTATTCTATTAGACATGTGTCGAAAAGAAATAGCAGAACTCCTACAAAGAAAACTCATAAGACCAAGTTCTTCACCTTGGAGTTGTACAGCTTTTTATGTTAACAAAAATGCTGAAAAAGAAAGAGGAGTTCCTAGACTGGTTATAAATTATAAACCATTAAATAAAGTTTTAAAATGGATAAGATATCCAATTCCAAACAAAAAGGATTTATTGGATAGAGTTGCTCAAGCATGTATATTTTCAAAATTTGATATGAAATCAGGATACTGGCAAATCCAGATCCAAGAATAAGATAAATATAAAACTGCATTCAATGTTCCATTTGGTCAATATGAATGGAACGTAATGCCTTTTGGTTTGAAAAATGCTCCATCAGAATTCCAGAAAATAATGAATGATGTATTCAACTCTTATTACCATTTCATGATAGTTTATATTGATGATGTTTTAATATTATCTGAATCTATCGACCAACATGTTAAACACATTAACACTTTTATCCATGCTGTAAACCAGGCTGGCTTGGTTGTTTCTGCCAAAAAGATTACACTTTTTAAAACCAATATCAGGTTTTTAGGACACATGATACACCATGGCACTATTATTCCAATTGATAGATCCATAGCTTTTGCTGATAAATTTCCTGATAAGATTCTAGATAAAACTGAACTACAAAAGTTTTTAGGATGCCTCAATTATGTTAGTGATTTCTATCCTAATCTTGCATTGGATTCTAAACCATTATATGATAGACTCAAGAAGAATCCTCCTCCTTGGTCTGACATTCATACTCAAGCAATAAAGGTAATAAAGAGTAAGGTCAAAACCCTTGAATGCCTCTCTCTTCCACATCCCACTGCTTTCAAAATCATTGAATGTGATGCCTCTGATAAAGGACTTGGAGGAATATTAAAACAACAAATAGATTCTAAAGAACAATTATTACGTTATACATCTAAAGCTTGGAATTCCACTCAATTAAATTACTCAATGGTCAAAAAGGAATTATTAGCAATAGTTCATTGTGTCACCAAATTTCAAAGTGATGTGTTAAACCAACATTTTCTTATACGAACTGATTGCAAAGCAGCCAAAGATATTCTGCAAAAAGATGTCCAAAACTTGGTTTCTAAACAAATATTTGCTCGCTGGCAGGCTATTCTCTCTGCCTTTGATTTCTCTATCGACCATCTTCCCGGGTCTTCTAACTCTTTACCCGATTTTCTGACCCGTGAATTTTTGCAGGGGGGGCAACACTGACGCCAACGACGAATCACCACTCTCACTTGCACTTCAATTATTTCAAGAAAATCAATCTGATAAGGATATTTCATCCTTCAATATGGGCTCCCGAGGCAATACTCGCCGGGGAAAACAACCCATGCATTCTTTAGTTCCTTATGAAGGGGAATCTTCACCCTTGAATATCCGCTCACCATCTCAATCCCCAATCCATCAAATCACTTACCCAGAAGCACGAACTTCAACTCCTACATTTTCACCAGCCCAGTCAAAATCCATTCCTCCTACCAATATTCCCAGATCCGAATACATTGAAAGGGCCTTTTTAATGGATATTACCATTGATGAACATCAAGTTCACATGGATCCAAGCAAGCTTGCACCATTATACCTACTGAATCATCTTAATCCTATCAATGGGGTTAAGACTCGAGAATACTATGAAGCCAGCCTAATGGAAACAGGGTCCATCTCTGTTGTCCACTACTTTCAACAGAATACCAGGATCATAGCCTATTCAAAAGTACAGATAAAGAAACTTCTTTCTTATACTGAGTGGGGTTCCAATCCCGCACAAGGGAAGAAATTGCAAAATCCAGAATTTTCTTATAAGTATTTTAAATATGCTGAGTGCATAGAAGTTTGGCACAAATTTTTCTATTATCAAAATCCTAACAATACACATAGCTGGTATTTACAGTTCAGGCTACCTATTTTTGAAAGGTTCCCCACTTGGTTTCAAAACTGGTATTTCGTGTGGGGATCAACTGCTATAATTTTACCTCCTGCTTTTAAGGAGTTGCAGGAACAATTTATACAATATAATAATATTGATAATTCAGTTGACACTCACCTTTACTTTATGGCCTTGTATCAAATCCCTTGGATTATGAAATGGGATTATACCATATCACCCAATACCACAAATGATTATACATACATCCCTCGTCTGGGAAAAACCATATCTGTTAAATGGTGGGATATCTTCCAAATGGATCTCACCAAAGCCACTCCAAAAAGAATACCACCCAAAACACCTAAATACCAAGAAAACCCAAATACTCCAAACACCTCTTTTGATTTTCCAACTTACCTTCGAAATATGCTTCAAACCAACCCACATGCCTCCAAAGAAGAACTGGAGAAACAAATGAAAGAAATTTTTGCTGAAGCTGGAAGAAAACCCACATCTTCCGAAGAAACAGTCCATCTTCTCCACTCCACACAAATAGGTACCTCCAACTCAGTCAAAAGGATCCAGAAGAAACAGATCCAGAAGAAACAGATCCGGAAGAGGATGATCCAGAAGAATTCAGTTAGAGACCATAACTTCATCATCATCCATGACATCACCATCCAGAGAAGCAATAAGCGACAAAATAGCAAGACACCATATGGGACAAACAAGGGTCCCACTGCCGACAACAAACACTGTATTCCGATTGTAATAAGGCCAAAAGCGCCACTGTGCATAGATGCTTTTACTTTTAATTTTTGTCTTTTTGTTCGAGGAGCATCTTCCTATGCTCTCCACTATCTCTCGCTCTTATCTTCTTACCAGTCCACTACTCTCTCTCTTTTGTCACCTTCTGCCGACAAAAGCATCTTTCTCTTTTGTCACCTTCTGCCGACGATATCCTGCCAACCTGTCCATCTTATCGCCCCAGAGATTCCCTTCGAGCCTTCAATATAAAAGGGAAGCCCCTCTGCTTCTTCAAGCAGGGCCTCACTCCTCTCATATCTTCTCATATCCTCTATAACCTCTGAGCCTCTGTAACCCTCCAGACCTCTGCAACCTTCGAAGCCTCTGCAACCCTCCAGACCTCTGCAACCTTCCAGACCTCTGCAACCTTCGAAACCTTTGCAACCTTCCAGACCTCTATAACCTCTGAGCCTCTGTAACCCTCCAGACCTCTGCAACCTTCGAAACCTCTGCAACCTTCCAGACCTCTGCAACCTTCGAAACCTCTGCAACCCTCCAGACCTCTGCAACCTTCGAAACCTCTGAACCTGTAACCTCTGAACCTATAACCTCTGCACCTGTAACTTCTATACCTGCACCTATAACCTCTCTGCAGCTGAGAAACCCTGTACCTCGACTGATACAAACCTACCTACCTTTCTAAACTCGTACAGCAATAGTTCTGAAGCTATCTTCGCCCTCATAGCTCAACCAGGTTCTCTCTTACCTTGTTTTATTACTTATGTGTGATTGTAATATCCAAGATTTACCTTCATACTGCCCTCATCACTGGAAGTTATTTTCCAGTTACTGTTTATGTGCTCAGTAAGTTTTCTATTTCCCTGTTTCAGAAACTACTCTGTTTATCTCTCTGTTTATCCCTCTGTTTATCTCTCTCTTCTGTTCTTCTGTAATATTTTTTTCATGTAAGATTTCTTATCTCTCTGTAATATCTTTTCCATATAATAAAGTGTGAACACAGTGTGTGCTTGCTTATGTTTACATGTGACTATTATGCAATTTAAGATTTTATTCAATATTAAAATAGGTGATAATAGTTATGCTCAGTGGATAGTAATCGATATCTCAATAGTTCCGCTAATAGGAATACTATTGTTCTGTCTTAATTATTATAGAACTTTACAATCATTAATTCAGTACAACAGTTTGTTGTTTACATACCTGTTATAATCCTGATCATAGTCTTGAAACCTGAAACATAAAAACTAATAAATATATACAAATGACAGTGCTGTAGATCCTGGCGCAAAGTGGTATCAGAGCGATAACAGTGAAACACTGTCAAAACAAATTACAACAGTAGAACTATTCCACAGTGGAACTGTGCAAACAGTTACGACTGAAGAATTTGTAAAACTGTTCTTTTCACTCCATAGGTTAAGATAAAGATACATTTTACCATAGGAAACTAAGTGAGATTGACCACCAAGAAAGTTGGTCCGAGAGTTAAGACAAGAGACAAGTGAGCGCCGATGCGAAAAGTACCGCTAAGGCCAGGAGAGCCGCTTAGGGAAAAAAGCTAAGGCCACTGAATGTCCAGATTGTCATTATCCGCAACCTACGGATGGCTAATCTCATAAAGAATCTTACCGATAAATCTGTACCTTCATCTTCAAAACTTAGAGTCAAGAATAAAGAACAAATTATCATAAATGATATTGAGGAAAATATTCAAAACTGGAATATTCCTAAGGTACCAATTCATGATGTTTATAATAAAGGATCATTTAAACTTAAGATGGGCTACGCCATCAAGACTGTAGAAGAAAGTCTATCAGTAACACAAAACCAAGAAGACTTTCACCTACTCTCAAAAAAAGTAATAGAAAAACATAAAGAAAATAATTATAAATATTTACACATTGGCCTCATTCAAATAGCAGTAAAACCTTTGACCCGTTTAGGGTTGAACACTTCTGTGCTTGTATGCCTAAGAGATTCAAGATACAATATATTCACAGACTCTCTACTCGGCATGGTTGAATCCAGCCTCTGAAGCGGTCCAATATATTTTAATTGTTTTCCAAATTTTTCTGTTTCATTAACCGACCCGAATATCCTAGACATCTTAACAATAAATCTCAAAACACATGGATTTAATATGGTCCATGGTTCACAAAATCTGGCTATAGTATATCGAATATACTATAAAGTCATGAATACTTTAAGCCCCAATATCTTAAAACTTGATCAAAAATATCAAACAATCCTGTTCCAAACAAATATAGAAAAATCTAATATGATTGTTCCAAAAACCATAAAATGGTCAGATATTATATTACCTCAATCATGGGCATTACAAAATGCTAATCAACCACAAGAAATTCCTCAACATCATATTCCCAATCATATAATAGAACATACAGATGGTAATGTAGAAATTCAATTCCAAACTTTACCTAAAAAGTCGCAATCCCAGGATGATATAAATATAAATAGGAAAAGCAATAATAAACAAAACATACCAAGTAGAAAATCATATTCACACAATCCAAATGTTATTATATTACCTCCTCCTAATTACCCTTCTTCATCTAATTCAGATATGCAATTTCAAGGAACACATAGGACTAGAGATAATATTGTAATTCCAACATACACATCTAAAACTCATCCCACAACTTCTAATACGGAACACAGTATAGAAGAATTACAAGACTTCCAAGTATGTACACTACAAATAGAGGATGATACTAATGACAATACTCAATATTCCGAAGAATATATAGCAGCCTATCTAGCAGCTAAGCTAGAAAGGAAACAAAGAAAAATAAATAAGGATTTTCTCAAAAAAGATTATTTATCAGAAGAAAATAAAAATATACGAGAATGATATTTAAAAAGATTCCAACCACCTAGATTATTGGAATTACTACATAAAAAATATAATAAATTCTTACACAAAGAAAGACTAAATATAGGATTCTTTCATTGGTTAAAAGATATGTGTTTGGAAAAGAATATTATTATTCCCTCATTTGATAAAATTCAAACAATAGAAGAAAAAACATATATAAGTACTGATGGTACTACAACAGCTAGTATACATCCACCTGAAAAAAGTATTATACTCAAGGCAAGTATACCAAAAAAGAATGAGCCTATACACTCTCCATCATTCTATGATATAGTGGCTACACCATATAAGGCTATACCTAAAGAAATAAATAAAAAACAGGAATACATACCTCATATTGTAGAACAAAACAATTATACAAACTTATATCTACAATCTATAGGGAAGCAAACAGAAAGAATAGAAAGAATAGTATCCAAAGAAAAGGCTATTATACCCTCTATTCCTAAATCAGTATTATTCAAACCACCTCCTGAGTTAAATAAAAATAAATTTCATATTGGAGAAAATAATAAATCCCTTATGGATCAATTAATTTCCAAACTATCCCAATTAGATATCAAAGGAATACCTCCATCAACCGTTATTCCTCCATCAACATTTACTTCTCAAACACCTGAGTCTTCTGATAAAGGAAAAGCTGTAATACCTGAGCATGAAACAATGATGCTGACAGAAGAAGAACCCATTATAGAAGATACAATCCAAAATCAAGAAAAAGCATTTATGGATACTACACCTCTAATGGACACCATCAATAAAATAGCTTATGGGAAATATTGGAAACCCATAACAACCTTACCATATCATAAAAGACCTACCCCTGTTGATATTCAAATGGAAGAAGATTCGATACAACAGGCTGTATCCTATTCAGGAAGATCAATAATCAATTGGCAAATTGATGAACTATCAAAATTAAAAATACTAGATGTTATGAGACATATGACCATGCATGCTTCTGCTAATAAAATGGCAGGCAACCATAACCAAGAAGTGGCTAAAGCAATAGTTAATGGCTTTACAGGATGGTTAAGAGGATGGTGGGATTTTATGTGGATGATGATACCAAACAAAGAATTTTGAATAATACAAGACAATGGACAGGAAGAAATGAACAAAATCAAGAAGTCATATATATATATATATATATATATATATGGGTGTGGTTTATATAGATACGAGGCTCTAAACAAGCAAAGTAATGCGCGCCTTCAAATAGTGTCTACAAATGTGATTTCAGTACTAGAAATCTATATGATAACCTTAAATATATTTTCATTCTTAATTATAAAATTTAAAGCTTAAAAAATTGTCTATATCAAGATATTCATGAAAACTTGACAATCTTGAAAATTGGCAGTCCAAAAACGAGTTACAATATGCACTATTTCCAAACCTTTAAATCCATTTTTTTTTCTCATGTCCATGCATCTTGACATTAAGATGGTCAATTTGAGGATATTTGGGCATCAAAATAACTTCTTCTAAATAAATTTGTGAGGTCGGCTCTAATTTGATTGTTTGGAGCCTCAGCTTTATATAAATTTTTTCCTATAAGAGAGAGAGAGAGATTGTATACTCTGAGACCATTTATTATTGTTACAAGGAGGTCACAATCGCTTCTAACTATTAGCTCAAAAATTTTACAGCTTCAGATGTGCGACGAAGTTCAAATTTTTTTTTTTTGTGAAGATTGAGTCTAGTGTATGACGCACTTACAATCGCTCAATTTAAAATCTAACATATAGGAATGATTGTGACCTCTTTGTACTAAAAACAAATGGTTTCTTGTATACTTTTCCATATAGTACAAACCATAGCTCTCTCTTAAAAAGTCTTGGAAAAGATTTAAAACAAACCATAGGTTTCTCTTAAAAAGCGTTGGAAAAGATCTAAAACTGCAGTCATAAAGCTCACGTGGATAGAGGGTGGAGGCAGGTGAACGAACACTGCCCTTCTAATTTTTGGTGTGCAGTCTTAAAATTTGTTTAAGTAGCCAAATAGGTTTATCATGGTCGATATCCTATCATTAGTGAGATAATTTTAGAGTAAGCAATATCCTTACACTGCCTTAAATTATCATAGGAAGAGAATTTTAAGAAAGCAATCAAACTGCTCATTTTAGGATATTAAATAAGCATAAGAAAGCCTTATTGAGGGTATAAGCTTTAATAATGTAGAATGACAGACCAGTAGCTGACCCCATTTAATTGAAAAAAAAGGCTATAATGATGATGATGAGATAAACATCAATAAATGCTTAATAATAACTTAAAAGCATTATCCTTATCCTACCTCTAATAATCAAATTACTCAAAGCCCTAACATATATTAATTAGACTGATATAATTCCATATACTATTATAAAATTATGTACATTTGTTATAAGAAGGTGGCAATTAGCCCTAACTTTCAGAAGTGAAATTGGATATCTGGGGTATGCCACAAATTTAGAGACATTCTTTTGTTTAACTTTGAACCTGGTCAATAATGGCCCCCAACTGCCCGATTTCACATTTGATGGATAACGATGAATGCGATCTTGTTATATCAAAAGTAAATGGACTTATTGTATACTTTTGCTTCTTTCATTTTATTTGACTCACCCAGTCTCCTTGGAAATATAGTATGAAGTCTTGTATAAGAGTTGGTTGGATCACTATAGTAAATCGGTCGGTGGAGTTCATCTTATGATGATTTTCCGACTCAGAGCTTCGAGCTCTTGATATTAAGATAACTCCAGCAATTCTGAATCGACCCGGCAAATTTTCAATTACTTGTCTATGCTATGGCGACTCGCACCACGATACTCCCATCGTGACTATGTCAATAGAGTGGCAGGTATGTTCCACATATTTAATATTTCTATAAGAAAATCATACAACAGTTTTTAAAGAGAGAATTTGAGAAAGCAAACAAATGAACGTACATGGGTAAGATGTTTAAATAGTTTAGTTCTTAGATGTATTGTGATAAATTTCCCAAAAACCTAAAATATCCATCCAATCAGAGAGAGAATGAGACTTGACTTTGGGCCCTGCTCTCTTCTCTCTCTCTTTAGGTTTCCATCGGTCATCTTTCTGAAAAACTATGATTCTATGGATGATGAAGAGATGTTGGAATTCGGCATACCCTACTATTGTCTATCGAAAAGTTTAATTGTTTAGTTTGAAGCATAAATCAGAGAGGATTTTAGCCCTAGATTCTCTTGGATTTGGCCATAAACATATACACACAAACACATCCTGTAATTTTACGCATCCGACTTATAACAATAATAATATAATGAAATGAACTTTCAAAACTATGTTAAGAGTACTTGTTTGATTGGAATTTCCATACATATATTTTTCACTATGATAAATATTCTCAAATTGTTTTTGGAAAAGGTATCCTAAAATTATTTTTTTAGCCAAATGAACGTAAGTAGTTTATTTGATTGGACGATTTGGTCTAGACATTAGAGAGTATCCTTTATACTATTTTCGAATGGCCTTATTGACATTATGTGAACAATTTCAGAAAATTCTTTTTTGATTTGTGTTCTAGAAGGCCTAAATTTAATATCCACCAAATGGGCGGTCTCGATTCATTGTTGGGGTTGGACTCATCTTGATCTTTCTTAGGGTACAAACTTAATTTTTTACCTTTCAAAATTTAGGTTAATATAAAGAAAAAAGTTTATATAAGGTTGAACTTTAAATTGCAGAATTAAAGTGCATCTCAAAATTCCATCCAAAAAGGCTATTTGAAATTGGAAAACTATCTAATTCATCATCTCGACATGGAAATGTATGAATATGAATAAAAGAAAAAAAGAGATTTCTAGTCTAAAAAATAGTACATCTTATAACACATTATCCGACCTGTCCATTTTCAAGATTTTCATATGTTTATAGATTTACTTGATTTGAATCACTTTTTTATTTTAGAATTTTATAATTCGTTATGAAAATATATTCTAGAGCCATCCTAAAAATTTTCGATGCCAAAACTGCATCTTATAACATAATTTGGATGTGCACCTTACTTTAATTATTCAAAGGTCCAACCTTATCCAAACATCACCCCAATATAAAGGATGTGGTTAGCATGCGTGCCACAGACTCACATGTAGAAATGCAGGCCCCTTAATAATTTATTTTTTAAATAGAATTCGATCTTAATTTTTAGGAAATATATAATCTGTGTGATTGTATACAATGATACCATTTACTTTTGATACAAAGTGGTCACAATTTCGTACAACTATTTGATGTGAAATTTGATAGCTTGGATGTATCATAAAATTCCAGAAAATTTATTTTGAAGTTTGAGCTTGGTCAATAGAATAATTGCAGCCACCCAATTTCACATCCAACGGTCAAGATTATTGTGACCACCTTGTTTCAAAGGTAAATGGTCTCATTCTATATTTTCCCATAATCTTTAGCATAGAAATTATTAATTCATAAAAATAAATGAATTTCAAAAACTAAAAATGATATTTTTTTGGAGAAAATATTTGAACGGGTGATTATACTTTTTCTTTGGAAGACTATTACTTAAGGGAAATTGTTTGGCGGACAGTATAGATCTCCGGCTCGCATAGTAACCAGTGGTTGGCCGTACCAAACAATTTTTCTAATAAAAATGCCACAAATATAGTTTTTTAAAAGAGCAATTTCATTGTATTACAATGGAACTATGCATAAACCCATAAAAATCCTAAATCTGCCAAGTCCAATGGTTCAAGCCCGGGCCCGCCAGTCCAAACTCTTCTAAGCGCCCTGCCATACAACAGCACATCGATATATATGGAGATAATAAGACACAAGGAAAAGTATTTGGTGAGTTTGCCAACTTACACAGTCTCCTTACGAAATATATTTAAAAAAATAAATTTTCGATTCAAAATTTTATAGTTCAATAATCTCCACGAAAACAAATGATCTAAATTTAGAAATT
Source organism: Amborella trichopoda (assembly GCF_000471905.2). The sequence continues at coordinate 988,195 of NW_006498527.1, read as the reverse complement.
TATGTTTTAAAAAATATAAATGTTATTTTTTTTAATCTCTTCACCATCCATTTTAATTTTTAGTGGATGTTGTGTTTTTTGCTATCCATTTTTATATTAAGGTGCTCACACTACAGAGTAATTTATCATTATACTCTACAAAATTTGAACATTTATATACCCTTGTTTTGTACATGAAGTTTTTTTAATAAATGTAATTTTGGTCATTAAAATGGTTGTGATGTCCTCTAGATGGTGCATGAAATCATCCTCATGGATCAATTAATATTTCTAGTATGCTTCATGTGGGTGATGTCACATCCATGTAGATAATGTCAAACTCCATTTAATATGTAAAAATAGCTTTATTATAAAAATAATCTATATATAAAACAATGGTACAGAATTATCCAAAATTTATTGAATACAATGATAAATTACTCTATAATATAAGTTATTTATATTATAAACACCCTAATATAACCCTTACAAAAAAAATAAAATAAAATAAAACAAGATGAAAAGACACAACACGAACGTTAAATATAAAAGGTACACAACATGATAATGGAAAAAACTCGCTTAGTAAAAAGAAAAAAATTAATTTTACATATTAAAGCATGCTAAAATATTACATGCTCACGCAGGAATATATCATCCATTCAGCCTCTTTTGTAAAATTATTTTTATAATTTAAGATTTTAGGGATGTTACCACCTCCACCGAGTCACTAAGCTGACAAAATATATTCTTAAATAAAACAAATAAATAATAATGCCTGACCTTTAAGCTGATCTCAAGAGTTCTAAGTGGGAAAATCTAAAAAGCCAAAAGATATTCTACTCCTTCGGTAGTATATGACCTATTTACTCCTTACTAAAACCCAACCTACAATTAATTTTAGAACCCCAACTCTTTAACACATAGATTAAACTAAAAAAAACAGTGCCTAATTGCACCCTCTAAACACTTAGAAAAAATAACGTTTCAAATTTGAATAGAAGCTGTTCAATCTTTAACGTGGTTACTAAAATTTCATATTGAAAAAAAAATTCTCCCAAATCACCTGACCGAGGGAGTAGAAATAAAACCATGCTAAGCCTCCTTAAGTACTCTTTTGTCCGGCTGGAGACACATGGTCTTGCTCCCGCGAGACTACACTGTAGGATCTTCCGTTGTATTTAATCGAGTTTCAAGACTCCAAACTCCCCAAAACCGTTGCAAATCAAAATTATATAAATTATTAAATTTCTGATCCTGCATTGTCGTTTTCTTTTTTGTGAAAAAAACCCAAGTAAAAAGGGCCTCAAAACCAGGAAGAGATGGCAGCCACGAATATCCGAGAGTGAGGGGAAAGGGTGTGAAAAATGGAGGATGGAGAGAGAGGAACGTGTTTCAAATCTGTCGATTCCGAAACAGAAAGCCCCCCAAAAGACTGGAAAACACAAGAACAAGAACAAGAGACAGAAAAGGAAGAAAAAGAGAGAGAAATAGGCAGAACCCATGTTTTGTTTTTCGGTTTAGGAAGCTGGGTCATCAAGCTTTTCTTGACTGAAGAAGAAGAGCGAGAAACACGAAGAACCCATTTTCCGTTTCTTGGTTTTGGGAACTGGGTCATTTTGCTTTCCTGGATTAAGAAAGAGAGAGAGAAAGAAGAAGAGAGAGAAACAGGAAGAACCCACGTTCTGTTTTTCTGGTTTGGGAACTGGGTCATTTCGCTTTCATTGATTGGGAGGACATATTGGTGAAATCCTGCCTCTTGGGGGTCGGTATGGATTAATTTGTTTAGATGGGTTGAGTTTAAAAGATGCCAATTTGGGTTCACATTCTTCAATGTAGGTTTTTCTTCGCCTCTGGATATGGAAATTCTGGTGATAAATTCATTGTCTGCTGAATTCAAGCTCCTCTGAGAACTAGAAATGGTATGCAACTTGGGCGGTTTTTCTTTTTTAGTTCTTCTCTTGTACGCTGTAAAAACAGTTTAATTAATGATTTTTTTGAACGTGTATAAAAGTTTGGATTTTGTGGGTGTTATTTTTAGCACTGAATGTGGTTTGTGTGAATTCTTAACCCCCCCTCCCGCCATGGTCAATTTCATTTAATTAAGGATTGTGGTTTAACGGTATTATCCTATGCTTTTACGCATTTTTGACTGGGAGGATATAAAAAATTCCAATGCTTTTTCATTTTTATATATAAAATATGCTGAGGTAATATGTTATAACTTTTGGCTACAAGCTACTATTAGATACAGTGGCATTATCTACATCTTGCAATTTTTCTCTTACTTTTGATGAACTTCAACTAGCATTAGGCGAAAGAGTTACACTCGAGGATATATGTAGTTTCAGTTGAGAAACTGAAGGTAGTTATCAAGCATTCTTTTAAAGACTCAATTGGATTTTCGTCAGTGACTTATATGTAAACCGAAGCAAGCTTTGGAATGTGTTTGAAGTCTCCATAATGCATTTGTCTCTTGCAAGTTGTTAGAGGTGATGTAAAGCACTCCTAAATTCTAATGCCTTTAAGGGTTCCAATGCTAAGAATTGCATAACTCTGTTGGCCAATTGCACATTCTTAAATCTCCATTCAGTTGTATCTTCATAGCATGAATTGATAATGTAAGGGTTGCAAATATAACTTTTAATATAGACGTTGATACCCTCTGTGGAATAGAAAATGGCTCTGCTTAGGTCTGGAGCATATGGAGTCTAGGATTGTTAACTAAATCTGCTTTGATACTTATTTAGGAGAGAGGAGCAAAAACAAAATAAAAGAAGCCTCTGCTACGCAGAGAGCTTCTGGCGTCTTTTGGGAAGGCCATCACCACATTTGGTTCTCTTAGACTATGCTGAAATGAAATGCTATAGACGACATCATAATTTTCCTCCATCACTTATGCAAGTCTTCATGAAATGGATGAATCCTTTTTGGCTCATTTGATTACATTCACTGAAATGCCTCCAGTAACCTATTGGGAGGAGAACACTAAGTTCACTGAAAGAGCCTTGTAGCCTTAACAGCTTTAGTTCCATGATCCCTGGCTATTGGGAGAAGACCAAAAGCTCAGTAAGATGAGCCACACTCTTAGCATATTTTCTACCAATAAACGTCTTCCAAAGTCCTTGTATGTGCACACTGAATCTCCAACATGATTTGCATAGCGACGCCTGGCTTATAATCCTTGTGCTTCTGATCCTCTGTCTGCCACTAGATTTATGCTTTCATACATTGTCCCATCTAACCAAATGGAATTGGCGAGAGTTGTTATTGCTTTGCTATGAGAATCCATGCTACTCTTATCGCTGCTACTGAGGTTGTGTTTTGAAGATAAAGGGTCAAATATTTAATAGCGTATCCAATTAGTTTCTAGGATACACAAAGTTCACGGAGCAGAATTTTCAAATTTTAGGGTGCCAACAAGACACATTTCAGGTATTTAATGATGATATTGGTGTGATCTGAATATAAATTTCATTTGTTTTCTCTATATAGGGAACCAATTCCATTCCTAGCTCAGATCAAAATTCATGGTTTGGATCCTTGACCTCTCTTGCTCAAAATTGGATGTCTACCTCGCAACCAAAGCCTTTGGTGCTATTGTGGCAAAATACAAACCACATGTTTCTGATATATTTTTTGATATATACTTTTTATTGGACTAATGCAAGTGAAGCTGTTATGATATTTGAAATCTGATTCTTATTAATCATGATGGGTTATAATCCTAGCACACACTAACGTAAATGCAAGTTTGGAGTTGTCCTTGTTCTTTCCATTTTAATTGGATTTCAATGTTTTAGTCCTATAGATACCATATATGATAGTCACATCTTGGTTGAATATTATCTACCCTAAGAATCCACTTCATCTTTTTTATTTAAAATATTGCAGGCTGTTCCAGTAAGCATTGTTGTTGGTTCCCATGTATGGGTTGAAGATCCAGCATTAGCTTGGGCTGATGGAAAAGTAACCCAAATAAATGGAGGAGATATCGAGATTCAAACCTCTAATGGGAAAATGGTAAGTACAATTTATTTATTGTTTTTTCTTCTCAATTATGTAATTGTTTTCCATGACCCATCAATGTAGCATGTGTACGTGCACATAGTTTGGATCCCTCTATCGTGGACTTTGTTTTGCTTAATTGCTATTCCTGCCCAATACACATGCACACATGCCATCCTCATTTTATCGATTTGACGGCCTGGTCGATTTAGAATGTTGTACATTTTTTTATTGTGCAGGTTGTCGCAAATTTGGCAAAAGTATACCCAAAGGATATGGAAGCTCCTCCAGGTGGAGTGGATGACATGACAAAGCTGTCCTATCTCCATGAGCCTGGAGTTTTGAAAAACTTGTCTACTAGATATGAACTCAATGAAATATATGTAAGCATAAGTTTAACTTTGGTTTTTCCTTTTCTTGGTTCAATATACATTGGAACTGTGCTGTATACTCACAGTCTCAATAAAGGATTGCAAGTTCAGAGGTAAAGTATATGGGACTCATATGCTAATACTGTGGCAGACGTACACTGGAAGTATTTTGATTGCAATAAATCCATTTCAAAGACTTCCCCACTTGTATGAAGCTCACATGATGGAGCAATATAAAGGGGCACCATTTGGAGAGCTAAGTCCTCACGTTTTTGCTGTTGCCGATGTCGCATACAGGTAGTGTAGGCTCGGTTTCTTTCCTCATGTTTCAGAGTTCCATTTCTCATCTTCTTCTTCTGATTATTCTTCGTCGTCTTTCCTTTGCTGATGGGCATTTCAGTGTTTATTGTCCTCATGGATATATCATGTATCGACAGGGCTATGATAAATGAAGGAAAAAGTAACTCAATTTTGGTCAGTGGAGAAAGTGGTGCTGGTAAAACTGAAACCACAAAGATGCTTATGCGATATCTTGCTTATATGGGTGGTCGAACGGGGACTGAAGGAAGGACAGTTGAACAGCAAGTTCTAGAAGTAAGATTATTGAAATATTTTTTTACTGAAAATTAGTGCCATGTCCTGAGAATTTCTTTTTCTATTTTTCTCCAGTTGTTCTTCCTGTTCCCATCTGTAGTCATACTGACTTTGGCTTTACCTTTTATCATTTCCATGATGTTGTGGTAGTCCAATCCAGTTCTTGAAGCATTTGGCAATGCAAAAACCGTTAGAAATAACAACTCCAGGTGAGTCATGATTCTAAATTTTAGTAGTGTTGATTCTTTGCTTTCTATTTTAGTTATTCAATGAATTACATAGTATTTATGCAAATTGTTTAAAACCTGCTTGAGATAATATGACTGAAATCATTTAGTTTTGAGGAACAACATAACTTTCCTTCAAGATGACAAGATGATACCCCACAAAGCCTGCAATTTAGGCTGTTCATTTATCTCATGATCATTATGTTTTCTTTTGTCAAATCTTCATATTTGGGATGTCTGCAGTCATAAAATCCCTAAGTAGGGAAGTGTGTAGTATTTGCATAATGGTTAATATTTCTTTGGCAATTACTAATAAAAACATTATGATTTTTGCACCTCCTGTTTTTGGTAGTCTGGATCATAATGATATTATTTTTTTATGAATAACAGTCGCTTTGGTAAATTTGTGGAGATCCAATTTGACAAGAGTGGGCGGATATCTGGGGCAGCTATCAGAACGTATCTTCTTGAGAGATCTCGTGTTTGCCAAATTTCAGATCCTGAACGAAACTACCATTGCTTTTACCTCCTTTGTGCAGCACCACCAGAGGTCGTTATTATTTTTAATGATACCTTCCAACTACTGGAATTTGTTAGTTTAGTGGTTGATTTTCTACATTTCCCTTCTTTTAATTTACGATACATATGCTTGCTGAATTGGACAGGACACTGAAAAGTATAAGTTGGGAAACCCTAAATCATTCCATTATCTGAACCAATCTAACTGCTATGACCTGGCTGGTGTGAGTGATGCCCATGAATATCTGGCCACCAGGAGAGCCATGGATATTGTTGGAATTAGCCAGCAAGAACAGGTGGTACTCTTTATTTTGCTTTTCGAGAACTTGCTTCTGTAATATTTCTGAAGACAAGTGGGATTTTAATCTTTTCTTCACAGTGAATTTTCTAATACTATTCTTTCTTGCCAGGATGCGATTTTCAGAGTTATTGCAGCCATTCTTCACCTTGGCAATATTGATTTTGCCAAGGGTGAGGAAATAGATTCATCTGTTCTTAAAGATGACAAATCTAGGTTTCATCTCAAAATGACAGCTGAATTGCTCATGTATGCCTCATTGCATCACTCTTTGCTTTTCCATCATTACTTGGACATATGGCCATATGATTACATTACCACAATATTTCTTTGTGATTTCAGGTGTGACGCTCAGGCTTTGGAGGATGCATTGTGCAAGCGCGTGATGATAACTCCTGAGGAAGTTATTACACGAACTCTTGATCCTCTTGGTGCAACTGTTAGCAGAGATGGTCTAGCCAAGACTATATATTCTCGCTTATTTGATTGGTATGGTGCTGCTAATTTGCTCCATCATTTTTTTGTTCTTTTTGTTTATATATCGTCATCATCATAGCCTTTTCCCAATTAATTGGGGTTGGCTCTTTTTGTTTATATATATATATATATATATTGATTTATTATTTTACTTTCTTTATTCTTTGAAAATACCCTGTCTAACTACTTCTAGGTTGCGAATTCCAAAAGCATGATAGCAACAGATTGCATGATGAAGGAAAACTATGAATATTGTTGTTTCAGGCTGGTCGACAAAATTAATGTCTCAATTGGGCAAGATCAAAACTCAAAATCTCTGATTGGGGTTCTTGATATATATGGTTTTGAGAGCTTTAAGACCAATAGGTAAGTTATGAAACTCATTGGGACGGACCTCTTTGTTGCCCTTTCTCCTAATTTTGGATCTTGGTGTTCTATGTAGTGACTTTGAATTATTAATTTCATCTTGATCAGTTTTGAGCAATTCTGCATTAACTTCACAAATGAGAAACTTCAGCAACACTTCAATCAGGTGAGGGTAACTTTTCCTGCAAGTAGATTATGGGATAATATATGGCTTATGAAAAGCTCCTAATGGGTTCTACCATAATGTCCAAATCAAATTGGCAGCATGTGTTTAAGATGGAGCAGGAAGAGTACACGAAAGAAGAAATCGACTGGAGTTACATAGAATTTGTTGATAATCAGGATGTGCTAGACCTAATCGAGAAGGTTCAGTTTTTTCCAAACCTCTTTAATTTGAATTGGCATAAATATTTTCGACACTAGCTGCTGTCACTATCCAAATCTTTTAATTGTATCGTATTCTTTGCAGAAACCTGGAGGTATTATTGCTCTCCTCGATGAAGCTTGGTATGCTTATTCTTTGATACTTAGTCTATGTTATTGATGCTTCCTTGAGCACTAGGCTACTATTCTTCAGGATATATAGGCGATGGTTTTCCTTGTGGGATGGGCTTTGATTACATTTTTGTTTGGATACGCTTACTATAAATTTTGATGATGCCCTGATTTTCTGTTGAATTGTATTTTGTTTTCTTCCAGTATGTTTCCGAAGTCAACACATGAAACATTTTCTCAGAAGCTCTACCAGACGTTCAAACCTCACAAACGCTTCATTAAGCCAAAACTTTCTCGTACAGATTTCACCATTGCTCATTATGCAGGAGAGGTATGCCAGTGCAAATCTACTGCTTCAAGGATCTTATCATGATTAGTGATTCTAACTTCACTGGTTTTTTTAATTTACCTTGATACGCTACAGGTTTTGTATCAATCTGACCTGTTTTTGGACAAAAACAAAGATTATGTGGTGGCAGAGCATCAAGATTTGTTGAGTGCTTCCAAATGCCCCTTCGTGGCTGGCCTGTTCCTTCCACTTCCTGAGGAGACATCCAAATCATCTAAATTCTCATCGATTGGTTCTCGTTTTAAGGTCTGATAGCCCTTGCATTCAGTTTCCAGTAATACCTCGTTGTGTTTGTAACTGAATCATAAACTGCTGATAGTGTTTGTGGTTTTGTTGATGCAGCTACAACTGCAATCCCTAATGGAGATTCTAAATTCAACAGAGCCTCATTACATTAGATGTGTGAAGCCAAACAATCTTCTTAAACCCTCTATATTCGAAAATGTGAACATCCTTCAACAATTGCGATGTGGGGTGAGAAAATATATATAAATGGTTTAGATTTTTTATTATTCACTAGTCATTTAGTCAGTCAGATAAAAATTTAGACACTCATTTTGGTTTTGTAGGGTGTTCTTGAGGCAATTAGAATTAGTTGTGCTGGCTACCCAACTAGGAGGACATTTTACGAATTTCTGCACCGCTTTGGCCTTCTTGCCCCTGATGTCCTGGATGGGAAGTATGTCGTTTCTTGTAGTGAATAGTACTTTTTTTGGGTTTTTTTTTAATTTAAATGGGCTTGGGTCAAGACGGTAGCAGCTGGGTTTTCATAGCACTACATCATTCCTATGTAACCTTGTAAAACATAAATAAAAATAAAAATTGTGAGAGTCAGTAATATATGATGGTCCTTTTACAGCTATGATGAGAAGACTGCATGCAAGAAGATTATAGAAAAGAAGGGGTTGAAAGGGTTCCAGGTACATTTTCTGGTTTACTATTTTAGATTTGGCTCACACCTTTGATCTTTTAGATAGTAAGTCACTTATCATGGAAATGCTGTGGACATCCCCTTATCAAATGATTCTAGAAATACTTTCTCCAAAAAACATTTGATACTTTTGTCACATCAAATGCATCAATGTTGGACTTCTCGCATTCTGTCTTTTATTTATGGATAATCAAGTTTATTTTTTTATGCAAAGAGATGATTATGCTTTCAATCTTAAGATTTACTTTGAATGATTATATAAGGAGATCTTAGGATTATGCTTTCCATATGATTTACAGATTGGGAAAACAAAGGTCTTCCTAAGAGCAGGCCAGATGGCTGAGTTAGATGCCCGTAGAGCTGAGGTACTCAATAATGCAGCTAAAACTATTCAGCGCCAGATTCAAACACATATTGCTCGGAAGCAATTCATTGCTTTGCGGAAGGCTTCCATCCATGTGCAATCACTGTGGCGAGGTCTGTTCTTGATGTGTTCAAAGAATAAATGCTCTTCTTAACACACACATACACATGCACACAAGAAATATATACTTACATATGGTTTCTTCATGCTCCCATTAATATTAGGATTTTGATCTCCCCATCAGTGGCAAGCTTCCTGCCTCATTTTTCTTTCTTTGTGATTTTTTTACTTCCACTTGACTTTTGGCCTGAATCGTAGGGATTTTGGCCTGCAAATTATACGAACACATGAGAAGGGAAGCAGCTGCGGTGAAAATTCAAAAGAACTTGCGTAGATATGTGGTGAAGAAGACTTACATAAGATTACGATTATTGGCAATTGTTCTGCAGAGAGGATTAAGGGGGATGGCTGCTCGCAATGAATTTAGGTTTAGGAAACAAACTAGGGCATCAATCATTATCCAGGTCGGTACCTTGATTCTTATAGTTGTGAACAGACTTGTCTATATCCTCCCAATTAGCTGCCAGTCAGTTGATCATTACTTGAAAATGATATTTCCAGGCAAAATGGCGCTGCTACAGAGCTCATAGATATTATAAGGAGTTAAAGCAGTCAGCAATTGTTTCTCAGTGTGGTTGGAGGAGAAGGATTGCAAGGAGAGAACTTAGAACACTTAAAATGGTTAGTATCGCTCATGACATCTATCAACATTGATGAGTTGTCCATATCACAGGAATCCTAATGATTCATATGATGCCATCGATTATTACAACTTAGATAACGTGTTATACAATTATGTGTTTATGGGCCTCTTTGGGGAATCTAAATATCCATGATTTGGCCCAGGCTGCAAGAGAAACAGGTGCACTCAAAGAAGCTAAGGATAAGCTCGAAAAAAGGGTGGAAGAACTCACATGGCGCTTGCAGTTAGAAAAGCGATTAAGGGTAAAGTTAGATCCTATGAACTTCCTATAAAGAAGCCAAGTCATCATTGTTCATGGGTATTTGAGTACTCCTATCATTGCACTTTCATTGTTGCAGTCCACAATTAGTGCCCAAAAGAATATGAACAATGTGGCGATTATAATCTTTATTAATATAATCTTTAACTGTGCAGACAGATTTGGAGGAAGCAAAAGCACAAGAAATTGCAAAATTGCAAGCTTCTTTGCAGGGTTTGCAAACTAAAGTAGATGAAACAAATGCATTGCTTGTCAAGGAAAGAGAGGCTGCTAGAAAAGCTATAGAGGAAGCCCCTCCTGTTATTAAAGAAACCCCAGTTATTGTTCAGGATACAAAGAAGATCGAGTCTTTAACTGCTGAGGTGGATAAATTGAAGGTAGGGAGTTATATTGCATACCTAAACGGTTATTTTCAATGCGGACATCTGATATCATACATGTTGCTTATGATTGCAGTCAATTCTTGTTATCGTATGCAATAAAATTCCCAGGGTCCTATATGGTCCAATTCATTATATATATATATATATATGGAAAAAGTTTGGGTGAGCCCACTAGCTCATGGAATAGTATAAGCCCAACGGCCCAGATTGAATCTGAGCCGATTTGACAAACACAGATGTCTAGTAGTGTTTAAATTTTAATTTTTTTTCTACAAATCCAAATCACTTGAAATTTGAGGCGTATGTTCTTCTCATCAGGCCGCACCTAAATAAAATATAAAAAAAATAATTCGTGAAAACAATTTGAGCAAAATACCCCCGAAACCTTTCGGGGGTATTTTGATCAATTTATTTCATGTAAAATATGTTTTTGATATTTTTTGAATATTCACCTATTTTTTATGTACACACGCTCCAAATTTCAAGTAATTTGGATTTGTAAAAAAAAAAATTAAAATTCAAACACTACCGGACATCCGTGATCGTCAGATCGGCTCAGATTCAATCTGGGCAGTTGGGCTCATTTTTTCCTGCGAGCTAGTGAGGTCACCCTAGCATCTTCCTATATATAGGAAAAGTCTTCCCAACGCCTATATATAGGAAAAGTCTTCCCAACGCCTATAGGCGAAAGTGAACAGTGATTTCGCTTATCCTCTTCATCGTCCAAAGTTCATCGCACAGTCACGATTGTCCGGTAGTGTTTCAATTTTCATTTTTTTTCTACAAATCGGAATGATCTGAAATTTGGAGTGTGTACATCTTAGTGAGGAGCACCTAATAAAAAAAAATTTCATGTAAAATATTTTTTTGATATTTTTCATAGATTTGCCTATTTTTTTTGGACACGCTCCAAATTTCAGGTCATTCCGATTTGTAGAAAAAAAAAATGAAACACTATCAGACTACTGTGACTTTGTGATGAACTTTAGACGGTGATGAGCATAGGCGAAATCACTATTCATTTTCGCCTATAGGCATTGCGTAGTATTTTTCATATATATATATAT
>NW_006498527.1:916830-960178 GCF_000471905.2 Amborella trichopoda | reverse complement strand
ACGGATATAGGAGATGCTAATGTGATACTTGATATCAAAATATTGAGAAAATAAAATAAAATAATCTTGACATAGTCTCACTACATTGAGAAAATGCTCAAAACGTTTGAGCACATTGATAGTAAGCTAATCTCTACCATAATATATCTTCGTATTAAGTTAAAAAAAATGATGGGAAATGTAGATCTCAAATTGAATTTGCTAGAGTAATCGGTAGTTTAATGTATGCAATGAGTATCATGAGGCATGACATTGCATATGCGGTGGACAAATATACAAGTTGCCCTGATAGAAAGTATTGAGATGTTATATCTTGAATATTAATATACTTGAAAAGAACTATGAACTATGGCTTACACTATGTGGGGTATCTTGGAGTGTTGGAATGATATATTAATGCTAATTGAAACAAAGAATTCCAAGGTTCACTATCAACATCAGGATGGATTTCTACACTAACGGATGGTGCGATATCATGGGAGTAAAATAAATAAACGTGTATTTCATGCACCACTATGGAATCTGAAATTATTGTTTTAGACTATGTTGGTAAAGAGGCAAAATAGCTAACGAATTTGTTATATAACACTCTCATATGGCCAAAACTAATACCTCTAATCACGATATATTGTGACCATCAAGCTGCTATTGCGAGAGCCTATAATAATGTATATAATAAAAAATCTACATATATTGCGAGAATACATTAATTCCATTAAAATGTTAATTGAAAATGGAATGATCAGTGTAGAATATGTAAGATCAAAAGAAAATTTGGTTGATCTTTTGATAAAAATTAGTAAGATGTCAAAAGAATGGGGCTAAAGTCCATTAAGTAATCATCAACTGTGAAAACCCAACCTAGTTTTGTATAACCTCAAAATTCTAGGTTCAATGTGGTAAAAACAAATTGTAGGTGTGATTAGTTTGGTCATTAGATGACAAAATATTATAGGCACCCATTCTTAAGAAATCCATATAGTGGATAAGTCTGTGATGATGCTGGGGCACTCTTGATAGACACACATATATAAGTGTGAAAGTGAGGATGCTTGCTATGAGATAGGACTCGTCTTTGGAGTATTTATAAAATCGGGATATAAACACAAAGCCCAAAATGTGATGGCAGCTAAAAGACACCAGAGTTGAATATTATTTTTTATTTATATGACTGATATGTTAGATAGGCAACCTAGTTGAAAATTATATGCTACCATGGTACATGATGGACTTCGTAGTATACACTCTAAATGAAGGTTCAATTCAAAAGATACATTTATAGATGCAAATAATATATTTTTTATGTTTTCCTTATTATTTTGAAATAGTAGAGGAAAATGTTATTATTTTTGTTCTGAAAAATATTTGTTTGTATTTCAAAATAACATTATGGTTTTGTGTGGTTTTCCTAGGCTATATTTTGTAGAGAGAGAAAGGTGTGGGTTTTTAATTCCACATTGAAAAAGATATTGTAGATTGAATGGTATTTAAGTGTAGGCCTTCTCAAACCTTATATTCTTAGAACAACATAGTGCATAGGCGTTTGATAGCACACTTTGTACTTCGCATCTCAAGGCTCGATATTAGTTTAGCTCATGTCCAACATCCAACGGCCAATTGCCGTTGAAGAAATGGAGGCTTGTAACTCCTCTAGGAGCTCTATAAAATGGGTCCTTTTTTCCATATGAATTACATTTTTTTAATACACTTCTCATACCATTTTCTACAAAAGTTTAGAGCATAAAAGAGCACTCATCTCTCTCTCTCTACTCATTTTTTCTCTCTCTCTCAACACAATACAAGACTCTAGTGTCTACTGTGGGTTTCAAGCTCGGGTGCATAGAGCTATGGAGCATCAAAAGATACCCTTCTATTTTCCTGTATCCCAAGGATGAGTTGCCCTTCTTATGTGCACCTATTCTAGTATCGAAGAGGAGCAAATATCGTCTTGAGATAGCGCTCCTGCATGACTGAAAACAAGAAGGATTCAAGCTTCAATTTTCTTCATTTGTATTATCTTTCTACCTCTTTCACCCAACCGATTTTTCAACAATTCAAAACGATATTTATGGGTAAAAACAAGGATACTGTCATAACTTCCTTGAAAGTCATGTACCACGATTTTACAAGACTCGAGCGCTTCAATGAATTGAATTTTAAAAGGTGGCAACAGAAGGCCATTTTCTTGTTCACTACTCGTAAAGTGAGTTACATATTCATTGAATCTATGCCTACACCACCGCCACCATCTGCTAATTCTACCAAGAAGCAAACTCAAGCCTATAAAAGATGAATGAATGATGACTACATGTGTAGAGGTCATATCCAACAAAAGTGGCTTCCTAATTAGCATTAGCACTTATGTTACACCTTCTTAATTAGGCCAAACCCCTAAAACCAACCCTTAAGAGTCTAAGCACCATAGACCCAACAAAACTCATCCAAATCAGATCAAATTCTGTTTTCAATTACAGAGGAGGTCGTAATCGTTCCGATGTTCCAAGAGTTGCTCAAGCCATAGCCATAGATTTTTTTGAAAGTTATGGCCCGAACAAGTTTGTCAATCTGAAATTCTGTTTTGGTCGCTTTGTAAATTGTTGATGCTCGTTGGGCTAGAAATGGGTAGAAAATGGCAAGAAATGCTTGCCTTGCATTGTTATTCAATGTGGGCAAAAATACATGAAATGATGCACAATGCGTTGTTGAAAATGCAAAGTGCGTCATTATGAGATTAAAGGCCCAGATTTGGCTGTCACATCATGGATGTCGTTTACAGGTAATCCATCTTATAAAAACCTCTTCAAAACATTTGTTTTAAGGTTGGAACTCTAGTTTTTGAGCCTTAGGACCACCCAACTCCTTGTAATTTCAGTGAGCCTAGAGACTTTTGGAACTCCAAGGCTTCTCGAGCTTTGTAAGACACATGTAAATCGAAATCCCTAAAGAGCCACTCATGCATGGATCTTAGGTTGAGTCCTAGAGCGCTCTAGGTTTTGCCCTCATAAGCTTCATTTTATGTTCAAGAAATATATTTGGTCCGAGCAACTTCAAGAGGATCAAGAAGAAAGCCGACTCTCATCTCCAAGTTAAGTTTGATCCGGGCCCAACTTCAGGTGTCGGGCCTATAGACCCAACTTAACAATTAAGTCATTTTTTCTTTGGAAAAAGCTTATATAATAAGGACGCAACCTTATAATGTAGAACTACGGATGCACTTCAAAAATCCATCGAAAAATGTTTTTTTAATGTTGAAAAACCCTTTGATCGATCATCTCGACATCGAGATGTATGACCATGAAAAATAAAAAGATTTTAAGTCTTAGAAATAGTGCATTTTACAATATATTATCTACACCGTCCATTTTCAAGATTTTCATATGTTTATAGATCTACTTGATTTTAACCGTTTTTTAAATGTAAAATTTTATAATTAGATATAAAAATAGATTTTGAGATAATCCTAAGAATATTTTACATCAAAATTATATACCTTGATAAAATTTGAAGGTGCACCTTACCTCTACAGTTACGGATGCATCTGTATGCCAACTGCACCCTTTTTCTTTTAGTTTTCTTAATTTTTCATTACCAACAACATGTTTATTCTATTCTTGTTCATTAATAAGTATTTTTTCATAAAAAATTTTATTTGGTGAAAGCATAGGAAGTAGGCCGAAAGGTCCACTTTTGATGGTATGTAGCTTGATGGATCCCCATATCTCTACCAATTAGAAATTTAATTGAGCTTGTTTATGCAAAAATTTGGCCGGAGACATTCTCAAGTCTTTCACTCAATGGCCGTAAACAATGCGTCAGCCAATACACCATTTCAGTGCAGTCTCCCTCTAAAAATTCAATTTAGAGAAGGATTTTGAATCTAAACTATATTAATCTCAATAACTAAAATCATGGATTTGGAAAAACATAAAAAAAATGTTCAAAACTGCATAAAATAGATGATTTGAACTTTGTTTTTGAACCGTTATTCTTTTAAAATAATATATATTATTAAAGTTTTAATTTAAGTTTCTTTTTCAAAAATAGTTTGAAACTCTTAACCAGTGAAATTTTGGATCCAAAATCCATCTTTAAGATAGAATTTTTTTTTAAGAGAACCACATTTTGAACAAGACCTCATTTAAACTTTTATCCCACGGTTTTTGTACTAACCAAATCAATTTGGTATTGTGAAAACATGTTAAAAATAATATTGCCACACATGTTTTGGGGAGGGAAATTCATAATAATAAACACATAAGGAGATTGGATACTTTGAGACCATTTATCTTTGTTACAAGAGGCACATTAGTAATTACTCCAAATCTGTCTCGGAGCTTCATGTCTTTGTTCAAAGTAGAGGTCTTCCAAGCAAGAATAATTAAGCTTTACTCAAAGAGGAATCTAGAGGAGGGTTGATTAGCTGTAGAAATTGTCAAAACCTTTAGTGCCCTTAATGTTTGATCGATTGATATTTGTCCTCGCTCCCACAAAGACTTTTGTCACTTTCCAACCTCATAGAGAACTGAAACGCCACTAGGCGTGATGGCGTCGAGAGAGGTTGGGGGGGGGGGGCATGGATTCAATCCTCATGATTCTAACATTTGTGCCATTTACTTAAGCTGATCAAGCCAATGATGCTTAGGTGGTCTTTTCGGATGATCAGCCACACTAGGACTAAGATACGGCCCAGACTCCCACGGGGGGCAGAAGTGGGGAATCATGGATAATGGGCAAAAACCCGATCATCATCAGCCACTGAGGCATAGAAGTCGATCCTGGCAAGGTAAAGGCCGTTGTCAACATGCCCCCACCGAGAAAAGTCTTGGAGTTGAGAGGCCTACCTGCTAGGGAAGCCAATCAAATATGCTATTTAATATAAGCTACATTGGTATAGGAATTAAGGCAAATTAGATGGTTTGGGGTGTGTCATAAAGTTTAATTATTATTATTTTTTAGATTTTGAAAAATCAGTAATACTCTTACAACTATCTGATTTGAAATATAATGAACATGAGTGTTTGTGACCTCTTGTACCAAAAACAAATGGAATTTTTATATATTTTTTCCAAACATCCGTACTAGTAGCATATAAAACCAAACCTATAGTGAATGGAATTCAAGGAGACGTACAATTGAGAGAAAGGGAGGGGGGCGGGAGCACGTTGGACATGCATCAAATTAGTTGGGGTTGGACTTGAACTAGTTTAATTGGCATTTCAAACAATTTTAAACAGAGTTTAGGGAGTTTCAGTTTCAAACAACAAAAAAATAAAGAGTTCTTATGTCTCTGTGAGTTAGGGTTGTTGAACAGTTTATATTTGTGATTTCATATGCCTAAACTCACTGACAGTAATTAGAATAACCTAACGTCCCTTGGCAGGGTTTTCACCACGTTAGGACCAGAGACCGAGTTTTCGTTGTGGTTACAGTGAATTTAAAGCCTTTAGAAACTTTATTTGTTCAGATTTCAAGTTCAACTTTTTGAATCAAAAGAGAGAAATTTCTATCCGAATAAATTTCGACCATGGTTATCCACGGCAGAGATTTCTCCCCGCTTTGTCATTTCCAATCAAATGAGTTCCTAATTTACTGTCCTCATCGTTTCTGGTTAGAAGCCAACTATGAAGGCTCTCAAGAGAGTTCAACTAGAAAAAATCTTAACGGGTGGTCCTTGGGTCTAGCTATTTCAATATGCTTGGTCCGTGCATGACAAACTGGATTTGATGCAAGCTCGAGAGCACTTTGTTGGCCAGGCCTCACTGACTTGCGCAAATCGAGCTTTCACCGCGGTTATAGAAAAGAGGTGGACTGTCATCGCAATTAATCAAGCAATCTCAGGCTAAGTTTTGTGTCTCGGTTTCACTACCTTGGAGGATTATTATGTGGTTTTCAAGTTTGAGCCTTTAATATTTCACGGTTAAAGTTCAAAAAAAAAAGAAAAAGTTTCAGGCTTTAATAGGACCATACAGCCAACAGTTCATGCTGAGGAATCTTTTATGTTTTAAAGCATTCTTAAATGTCTAGTAATTATTTGTTTTTAATCTAAGTGCATGCCACCATGACCTATTTAGTCTTCTTCTATGGTCTGCTCTAATAATGGGGAACAACTAAATCTTGGTTTCCCAAGTATAACA
The DNA here is from genome assembly GCF_000471905.2 of Amborella trichopoda. The sequence goes on along the minus strand of NW_006498527.1, from coordinate 954,044 downwards.
AGATTATGCACTCTCATTTTCATGGTGTTGTGCCTCACCACCACCCACCTCTTTTATTCTCTTGTATAGAGAGAGAGAGAGATAACGGGTTTGGAAGTAAATGTTGTAAGATTTTTTTAGTTCTTTGAAGCTTCCACTTATGTATAAACCCCTATTTGAGAGAGAACATGTTTGAGACATGGGAAAAAGTTTATATAAGGATGCTACCTTATAATGTAGAACCCCTCAAAAATTCATCAGAAAAGGTAGTTTTAATGTTGAAAAACCCTCTGGTTGATCATCGAGATGTATAACTATGAAAAATAAAAAAAATTGAAGTCTCAGAAATAGTGCATTTTACAACATATTATCTACACCGTCTATTTTCAAGATTTTCATATGTTTATAGATCTACTTGATTTTAACCATTTTGAAATTTAAAATTTTATAATTAAATATGAAAATAAATTTTGCGATAATCCTTAGAACATTTTATATCAAAATTTATATACCATGATAAAATTTGAAGGTGCATGCATCTTACCTCTACACCTACGGAGGCATCCGTATGCAAATTGCACCCTTGAGACATGAGCTTCAGGTTCTTTCTTTCATGTCTACCGAGAGGCCAATGATATAGCTGATCGCCTAGCCAAAGTAAGAGTATCTTTACCTTTTATGTCCATTTTTAATGCTTTGATTCCATTTGTGTAACTCATGCTTTTTCAGCATTCATTCAATAAAAGTTCTTAATATTGTCAAAAAAAGAAAAAAAGAAAAAAAGGAAAAGAAAAAAAGAAGAGAGAACTTGTTTGAGACATGCTTTAAGTTCAAAGACTAAAAGAAGAACTGGTAGGCTATAGTCATAATCAATGAAATTGAAGTATAGTTTATGTTTGGTGGAACATTCACAGGTCTCATCTTCCCCATAAGAATTTATTCTCATTTGGTAATGGAATGGACACATACAAACATATAGTGGAGGTGGTTGAGAGAGAGAGAGAGACCACTAATTTTAGAAAGAGATTGAGAAACCACCTAATTTGAAGGAGAATCCACTTAATTTGTGGAGAAAGGGAGAATGAGTCCCATTAGTTTATTAAGAAAATTATGAAAGTGACTTCCCCTTTACATTTCTTCAAAATGAATGCATCAAAGTCATTGAAGTTTCTAAAGAGGGAACACTTTCTTCTAAATTTGGTGAACAGTAATTTAAATAATTCATGCTAAGGTTAGGCATGCTCCCTAACTCTCCAAGTTAGGTTCATGTCTCAAGCTTTCTCATTAAAAAAACAAAAAAATCTTAAAAACCACTCTCTACCTATGTCTACCTAAAGCAATAGACCCCCTATCCATAGCCTACCTCATAATCAAACTGCCCATGGTTTTAGATTTTAATACACTTAGCAATTGCGTGCTAATGAAGTATGGAATATTGCTCTGTCTATGTTTATTGGGGTTGATTAAGCTGGTCTCCTTAGATAAAATTGCATGAAGTTTCTCTCTCCCATCATCCTTGGTGACTTAGTACAATGCAACTCACTGTCATTTTAAGGTATTTCTTTTTGACATGGTCACATGGAAATGGAACTTGATACATAGGCTGTAAAAACCTAGCCTCTACCGTCTGGATCAAACCCAATTTTTATTTTAAGGTATTTCAAAGGAAGATTAGGGTACTTGGTTGTCTAGCTTTTACTTGGGGTTGCGAAGATATTCATATTTTTAGAAATATGAATAAAGTCATTGTCTGCTTTTCATATATCTGAATTATATATTATTTCATAAGGGAAAGGTTTCTATATTTCGTCTACAACATAGAAGATTTATGCTTCCCCTACCATCGAGCCGTTGATCAAGAGAGCCACTCACCGTTTGATCTTAGATGCAACTTCTCAAATTATTTTATTTTTCATTTTTTTTTATACAAATCGTATAGATATGAAATTTGGCATGCCATCTTCTCATTAGGGCGCACCTATAAAAAATATTAAAAATATTTTTTTGAAAAATATAATGACCAAAATACCCCTTGAATATTTCAGAGGTATTTTGGTTATTTTATTTTATGGAAATTTTTTTTTTTGTAATTTTTGCTAGTGCGAGTCTAATAGAGGATTGGACATACAAAATTTGGCGTCAAAATTTTTTATATAAAAAATATTAAAAATAAAATAGTGTAGAGACATGACATTGTGATTGGGGCAATCTTAACCCTCCATTCAGAATGGACGGTTGGATAAAGGGAAGCATATAAGTTTTATGTTGTAGGGAAAGCATAGAAAGCTTGCCCTTATCATAATATATATCTTTTTGTGCGTGTTTGACTATCTACATGTATTTTAGAATTTTCTAAGATTTAATATATTTGACTGTTTGGCAGACAAAATCACAATAAATTGTATTTTTTTCATTAAACACATATTGGATTTGTAATAAAATCACCATAGAGAGCTTGTGTTGGATCCTGAAAGCTTGAATTGGATGGAAGCCGTCACACTATGTTGGATCCTCAAGGCGCGAATTGGATGCAAGCCGTCATATAACTTACTAGAACCAGTTCAGTTTAAGAGAGAGAGAGAGACCAGCCAACATAATGTGGAACAAGATATGCATTAAACGCACCAAGACCATGGAGAGAGTGAAGAAAACATGTGGGCTTCAAATTCTATGTACAAAGATCAGAGTATTTTTTTGACAAAAAGAAATAATATAATGAGGGAGGAATAAATAACGCCATTTAAAGGCTATTCATTCACTCAAATAAAATCCAAAGGAGTAAACCATAGTAAAGCTTACAAGATCATTTTGTTAATCAAATAGGTTGCAGTTAAGGCTTACAAGATCATTCATATATATACGTATCTTGAAGCATGTCAATATATTCAAGATATTAAGGCCTTGGAGACATCAGTTTTATGATCTTTGAGACATCGGAGAGATTGAGGGGTAAGTGTTTAACAAAACTTTTGTTATATTTATTTTTTGAATAATATTTATTTTTTTAATATGGAGAAAAAGAGTAATAAACCTAAGTTACTTATGCCTGACCCGTTATAGAGAGGGAGAAGGAAACCTAAAGAAGGCAAGAAGGCTTCAACAAGATTTCAACTATTAAACTTTGTGATCATCATGTTAACCACCAAACTTATGCAACAATTCAAATGAGACATGAACAAGATTTTGATCTAAAATTCAAGTCAGAACGTTTTTTGGGATTATGTTGGGGTGATATTCAAATATTATCTAATCTATTTCGGGATTATCAAACACCTCTTTGACCAAATCAAATTAGGAAACTTCAAAATCTTGTAATATTTTAAAATATCCAAATATTGTGGGCCTATCAAACGGAGTCTAAGTTTCCATTTTATCAAGAAATCAAATCCTCAAAAGCGATAATGTTTTTCCATCTCTTTATCTCTCTCTTTCTAGGGTACATAGATATTTGGAGAATGAAAATCATCCTATTTTATAAGACAATAGGGAGTGAACTGGTAACAATGTCACATATTCATTTTTTATTTATTTTTTAGTGTTAATAATGTCACACATTAATTATAATTTGTTTAAATCTCTAAAATAATTAGTTAGTTTCAGTGACATTGTTAGTGCCTCATTCCAAAAGCTTTTGATTTTCAAAGAGGCATAGATTATATTGTATGGAGATATAAATAAAGATCTTCCAAATTATTTATATATATATATATATATATATATATATATATTGGTAATTCAATGAAGATGACGGCCTTTACCCCATTATTTCAAATGGATTAAGAGTTAGCTTTTTTAATATCTCAGTTAGATTAAAAACCACAACGTGATAACTATATATATGGGGTGCTACCACGACCCAACCCTTTTCCCATACCATAATATACATTTGCTCCAGAGTAAACCCCAATTAAGACTTAAGAGTATCTTTAGAACCACCAAATTTGGGGATGTGACTACTTGGATTTATAGACCAAATAAAAAAGTTAAAAAATGATGCACACTCTGGTTTTGCATATAAAAATAGTCTTGGGGTTGAACATAAGCGATCCAACATTTAAAATGTTGGATCCTTGCGTTAGAAAGCTCCGGTTTCTATTGGCATAAGCCTACACTTCATGTAGTATCTTTGCACTCTAGCAACGAGCAACCTCTGTCATAGTCGCAAGAAGATGTGTAGCTAAACCTTGGCGATTTAGGGCTTTTTGTTGCTGCCAAATAGAGCAATTTCTTTGAGTAAAAAATTGAACATGAACCCTCCCATATTTGAATTGTTGGATCCTTTGTTAGAAATTCAAAACCGTATTTCTTTTAAAAGGCTAAAAAACTCATTATATGATTCTAAAGTTAATTCAAATATTTTATATCAAGAAATCTTCGAAGGTCTTTGGAGCAAGAATATAGTGTACTCCTGTAAGAGTACGAGCTCCCCAAATAGAAAACTTTTTCCCTAAAGCCATCTAGATACTAATAGGAAAAGCCTGTCATGTGTCATGAACCCATGAACCCACTAGGTTTTCCACATATTTAGGATCTAAAACACATCATAAATCGCTCAAACTAGAGTTTGATTAGATATCCATCTTTTTGATAAATCTAAAAATTTATATATTTTTCTAAACCATAGCTGAAATTATCTATCCCTTACACATTTACTTCGCATGAAAAGTTTTCGTGTAGAAATAGTTTCACATAAGAAAATTTCCCATGTGATTAGGAGTCAACATTTTTTCACGCCAATTAGTCAATATCTATGATAAACTTTTTGCCCATTGACAAAAATAATGTTTCATACAGAGGAGTTCTTTCACGTGAAAATAAGGGTAGGTGGCAACGAACGTGACCATACCCGGGAACCGACGCTTAGGCCCAACCTCAGGTCCAAGTATGTATCCAAATTTTAGACCCGAAAGGTCGAATCCAACTCCAAAATCTGAACCCGAATATTATGCAGGTCTGGGTTCGAGTCCTGGTCCAACCAGACCAGATACTATGCTACCCCTAATTTTCACAAGAGAAAGACCAGATACTATGCTACCCCTAATTTTCACAAGAGAAATTTCATACAAGATAAGGGGGTCCAAAGTACATGTGAATTTCATTGGGGTGGATCCACCAAAAACCTAACCCAACATGCACAATTAATGGCATGTGCCGTCCAAGAAGGAGGAAGCCACCGTGAGAGAGGCCAAATTACCATTTTACCCCTAATTTTGTAGGAGTGCAAATCGCTCCAACAAATGAAAACAACCCCAAACGCCCCGCTTGCCAAACGTGTTGGGCCCTCTATGGAACTGGGTCTAAGTCAAATGTAGAGAGAGAAAGCAAGAGAGAGAATGTCCTCTATGGAACTCCGTCTGAGTCAAATGTAGAGAGAGAAAGTAGGAAGATAAAGCAAGAGAGAGAATGTGAGTCAAATGTAGAGAGAGAATGTGTGTGGACGTGGCTCCATTTTTTGCGTGGCCTACAAATAACACGGAGATCCTTTACGAGTAAAAAATAAATAAAGGTCAAGAGATTCTGTGCTCCAGCTGGAGCATGTTGTCAATTTACTCTCATGGATAGGACTTCGAATTTTTGGGACGTAACTCCTACACCCTAAAGACCAACTTCAAATATTGCAAATTTTCAAACCACACTTTGAGTAATATAATAAAATTGAACAAAGACCTTCCAATATTTGAAGAGTGAGATCAAAGGACTGATTTTTTTTTTTTTTAATAAAAAATAACTATGCAGCAATCCCTAGTTAGTTCCCAAAATTTCAGATCAGAAAATATATCTAGTAGCTCTTTTATATGAGTGAGTACGCGTATAATATGCTCCTACAGGTATATTATCTCAAACCCCTCCCACTTCTTTCTTTCCTACTTGTGCCGTTCCTTCGTGACAAAGGGAGCTCGTGCGACGCCAATAATGGCTAGAGAGAGGAAGATAAATATGGAAAAAAAAAAATTTAGAGAGAGAAAGAAAAGTAGATGGTTATTTTCAAAGAAGAAAAGTAGTAAATGGTTTGGGAGGGACATAGGGAACTTGCATGTGCTACTTCACATATGCTCTTTAATACATGAAACTTTAGAGAGAGAAAGAGAGATATTGAGACTTGTAAGAAGGGGAGAATACTCTTTAATACATTAAACTTTAGAGAGAGAAAGAGAGATAGAGAGAGAAAGAGAGATACTGTGAGACTTGTAAGAAGGGGAGATGAATTTAAAATTTGGAGAGAGAAAGAGAGATATTGAGACTTGTAAGAAGGGGAGATGAATTTAAAATTTAGAGAGTGAAAGAGAGATATCGAGACTTGTAAAAAAGGGAGATGAATTTAAGTTGTAGAGAAATGAAGGAGAGGATCGTGTGGGGTGCGGATTTAGAGATCTGCTGACCTCTTTCCTAACACATTGCCTAACCAAGCACACGACATTTTATCATAATGCCCTCACTTAAGCCCATCTTAATTGTAAGCCAAAAGATATCCCTTCCGGTACTGATTTAAAAAAAGTCGGGGCATGGAATCGTCTGGTACGATTTGAGAATCAGTCATCCCATACCGATTCTGTCAATATATAGGAAATTATATCAAAGATTATATACTCCCTTGGTAGCATATTTTAAGGTCAATCCTACAGGTAGTACACTATCTAAGAGTATTTCTATGAAGGACCATTTGAAGTTCTTCTTCTTCTTATTTTTTATTTATTTATTTATTTATTTATATATATATATATTCCTAACAACCAACCTCAAGAATAATAAAATTTTATATTTATAAAAGCCGCAAAAAAAAATTCCAAAAAATTGAACAGAACTCCTGATGTTAGTGCTTAAGAACTCAACATTTTGTTTTCTTTTTCAAAAGTAGTTTGAAGTTATTTTGAGATTTTTTTGATGATCCTATCAGGTATGTCTTTTTCTCGAGGTAACAATTGTATAATGTATTCCCGCAAGAGTTTACTATAATGCTTAAATTATAAATAAAAATATTATTTTATTTAAAGAGTCTTTCTTTTAAAAGTAAATTGTACAATTGCTCTGTGAGGTAAAGCTACCACCAAGGAGAATTTCTCAATTTGAATTTCCGATCCACTTCGAATGACCATACGAGTGATGGAAAGAGAATTTTTAGTTCTTGTACAGAGAGATCTAAAAAAAGTGGAAAATTTTTATATATGTATGATGCTCTCTAAACATTCAATGCGCCCATCAAAAATTTCACAGAAGAGGTTGTTTTGATGCCTAAATACCTTCAAATTAAAAATCTCAATCTCAAGATGTACAAAAGAAAAAAATAGATTTCAAGTTTTAAAAATAGTGCATATTGTATGTATTTTTTAACCGTCAATTTATTAGTTTTTCAAGCTTTTATAGATCTGTTCGATCTATATTTTTTAAAAAATTTTAAATTTTATAACTAAAAATAAAATATATTTTTAAATACCACAAAAATTTTGGGTATTGAAACCACATTTTTGGACACTAATTGATGGTGCACTCTATTCTAATTGCTTAGAGGCTCGACTCTATACAAACCATACCCCTTAAATTTTGGACAATTCAAGGTCAATCCAAAGGTATGATTTTATATGACACCGCCATTATTATACCTGTCCAAAATTTCCTATTTTTTGACGCCTTTGTTGACCAGGCTATGTAGATGACATCTAGTCATGGGTCCTAAATCTATTTATTGCTAAGGTTTTACCTGACGGATCAAATCTACATTTTGCTCCCACGGAGCACATAAGGCTTTCAGTTATTTAAAACTATATTTAAATGTTAGGAACACGCAATCAATTGATGTGACCATCATAGTACGTATGTATCACCATTCATATAAAATGGCTATTGTGCCCTTATTAATTAGAAATGTGGGTTTTGGTCCTAAACCCCCCATTGGCCACACGACTTTCAAGTTCACTTTAGATGTTTGTCATTAGCTGTTTCTAAAGACCGCAGTTTCGATAGGAAAGTCTGACTTCAAATCATCATTTTGAAAATGACTTAGACGTTGGAAATCTTCATCATGGTTCGAAAATCAATTTTTAACAATAATTATAAAATTTAAATTTTATAAATAATATGGACCTCACATGCCATAAACACTTTTTTTTTTTTTATGGTGGAATGGTTGGTCAAAATAATATATTAAAACATACATTATTTTTAAAACTTAAATTTTTTTTTTTTTCCATACAAATAATGATCAAGGTCGAGATGATCAAGTTGAAGGTTTTCTAATGTTAGAACTCCCTAATGTGATTAGGTATAAAAAGTTTTCAACACCAATTAATCCATCACATAAACGTTTACTATAAAAATGACCGTGAAAAAACGTTCATACCTTATAGCATGGGAGTGTCCTTTCATGTGAGTATATTTTCATAAAAAAAATTACATATGAACCAAATCGTGCCATTAATATAACATGTGGCATACCTGCATAAACCCTTCATGAACTTGGTGAGAAAAAAAGATTCATGAAGAACAAAATAACTTATGACAAGGATTCACAAGTACAATGAAAGTTGCTTTTACAAGAAGAACAGAGCTCTTGCCAGAGACCTATAGACCTTGATCTTTAGAACTAATGTACTCACCTAATATTCTCCATTGATGGGATGGGGCACCATTCAAATGTTCTTCAGTATAAAAAGGAAAAGGAATTCAGTTTGTCTACTTTATTTTCACCAAAGTTAACAGTATCATCTTTGTTTTGTAAGATACTTTTAAGTAACCTGATTCTTAAAAGACGAGGTTTCTATGAGTCGTTCGAGCCAAATATGAATGAAAAAAGACAACTTTTTATATTTTAAAATGTGTTTTTTTGGGGATTTTTTTTTTTTACAGTCTATATATTTTTGATCAGGTGCGCTTTACACAATGTCCATCTAAATAGACATCCAAGGTTCAGCGGGCTCTTGCACCCACTGACTCGGAGGAAACTTTTCCATTCTTAAAAGCTCATAATTCTCTAACAAAGTAGAATTCTCTGCCAAATTTAACAGTGCAATGCTCCTGCAGAGTTCCCTATGGAGGAACAAGTAATTACCAAAATTAGTAGGCTTCTCCTTCTCTCAAATACCAACAATCCCTAATTCCTAAAAGCTAATGAACCCACCGAAATTCTTTGTCAAATTGATTGGGGCAATACTCATAATGTTACAAGAACCTCAACCAGTCAGATTTCAAATCTGATAATGGATGTGTCAATTATGTGCATGAAGCTTGAGTAGAATTTTCTCATGTTTAAGCATAGTCAATGATACACCCTCTAATATGGCCTGATTTCATGTCTAACATACAAAAAAAAAGGCAATTGTGATCCTTTTGTACAAAAAAATAACTAGTCTTGTTATACCCTTGCTTGAAAAAAAAAGTCACCTATTCTTTTACTTTATGCTATAAACAGGAGAAAGAAGCATCCAAATTGAGCCTTTAAAGACTGATCTCATCAACAGATTAAGAAGGTGGGTCCCATGGAAAATTCTATTAATATTAATGGCGAAATTTATTAATTATCTATAAGAGATGAACAATTTAACACCTTAGCTGTTTCTGTTGATCCAATTTTAAAATACCCATAAAAAAACTATATGATCTTATGTTAGAATAGTTGCATATAGGTAGACTGCTAAATAATTAATTTCATATGAAAGGTTGCAACATTACACTGTAGAAGCAGGGTGCACCTCAAAAATCCAGTAGAAAATAGTGTTTTAAATTTGGAAATTTTTCTAATTGATCATATCAACCTCGAGTTATATAGTATAAAAAAACGATTTTAAAGTCTTAAAATTAGTGTATTTTGTAAGAAGTTTTCTAAACCGTCTATTTTTCAAGATTTTCAAGTGTTTTTAGATTAACTCAATTTGCATTGTTCTTAGAATTTTAAATTTCCTAATTGAGTTGAATACATAATTTCAATCTATCTCGAGGTTTCTATTTAGAAACTACATCTTCCAACAAAATTTAAAGATGCAACTTAATTGTGCAGTACAAGGTGGGCATTGAGCACCTTAAAAATTTAAAGATACATCTTAATTGTATAGTACAAAGCCGCCATTGGGCACCTTATACAAACCTCACCCTTTGAAAAATTTAGGCATTAAGAAAACAAAGTAAAGCCTCACCTCAAATCGTTGCACTTTTGGCTTCAAAAACTTCCAGGATGGTTCTAAAATCAATTTTCAACAGCAATAAAAAATTTTGAAACCCAAATAATGGTCCAAATCCTGTGGAACTAAACACTTATTTTTAGGGTGAAAGAAACGGTCTAGATAAATTTGTCTATCAAAGGGGGTTCGCTCCATACTGGGACTATTGTCTCTAAAATCTATAATCTCTTTTTAGTTTAAGCTAATAGTGGAATTTCTATCAAAACAAGAAAAAAAAAAAAGAAGAAACAATATAGATAATTTATTACAACGTATGCTATTTTAGAGCTTGAAATCCTAATTTTTTATCACAACCATAATGTTCTAGCCAAGATGATCGATGTAAAACGTTTCCGATACTTGAATTGTAATTTTTTATGAGTTATGAGGTGAAGATTTACTTATTTTTTGGGGTGGCAATGGACCCAGACCCTACCTAATACCCGAGGGGTAGACTTAGATAGGATATGGGTTCAAAAATTGGACCCCGTGGGTCAGGTTTGGGCCCAAATCTTGGATCCCAAGCACTATTTGAGTTCGGGTCCGATAATATTTTTTGGGTCTTAACATATTAAATATAGTTAAATACATAGATATTTTAAATTTTTGGCTTGAATCCGATTGCATCCAGATCCAGTATATTTTTGGTCCAGGTCCAGGGGAATTCGGGCACGGGTCCCAAATCATTCTTTGGGTACGGTTGGACCCGGAATCGACCCGACTTATTTTGATTGGTAAAAGTTTTTTCTCCATTAGTAAATGATAAGCGCAAATTACGGAAGTTGATGTGGAAAATGAGAAATTTGGTAAATAATAAGGGCAAATTAGGTAAGTCGGAAGTTGATGGGGAAGCGAGTTGCTTGTGCACATCGATGCTCTTCCGTAGGGGGCGGAGAAGAGAGAGAGAGACATGCGTTGTTTTAGAGGTCAAATTTAGAGAGAGATAGAGACATGGAGAGGTCGATTCTAGAGAGAGAGAGAGAGAAAATATAGAGAGAGAAAGAGGAACAGGGAAGATGTCATCGTGTAAGCTGCTGTCATCCAACCGCGACGCGTCGCCATGGCAGAAGAAACACCACCTTCTCTCTTTCTCTCTCCTCTCTCTACTGTGTAAATATATAAAAATGGAAAAAGCCTTTTCTTCCATTTCCGAGGCAGAGGCAGGGGCAGTTCTTCTCTGTTTCATTTTATCGTAATAATAAAAGTCAGATATTTTATTAATAATATATGAGTAAATAAACAAATAAAAGAGGTTCAGCCCATCACCCTCCCTCGTGCATTTTCTCTCTCTACTTTCTCTCTCTAAAAGGATTGGAGGGGGAGGCCGCGGGACGAGAGAGATAGAGCTTCTCCCTTCCCTCCCTCGCCTTGGTACTTTCTCTCTCTAAAAGGTTTGCAGAGGGAAGCTGGGTTTTGTGGAAGGTACGAGTTTTAGAGAGAGAGAGAGCCTCTTCCTTCCCTCCCTCGATTCTGCTTCCATTTCCCATTCACCACCTTTCTCTCTCTAAAATTCGACGTCCAGTCTTGTTTCTCTCTCTAACTGCTTGCATTTCTAACTCGCCACCTCTTTCTCTCTAAATCTCGACGTACAGGCAAGTTTCTCTCTCTAAGCTAAGGCCTTCATTCTCGACGAGCCGAGCAGGTTTATTTCTCTCTCTTTCTCACGTATTCTTTTCCTTCAGGGCTCAAGGAAACGTCCTCCCGTCTCTCTCTCTCTCTCTAACTCTCTTTAATTAAAAGGAATTTATGCTTTTTCTTTAGTCTTGATGACTTTCTCCCTCTAAAAATTGTTCGTCTTTGTGCATTCATGCATCTGTCGTGATTCTCTCTCTTAGCCTTCCCGTTTTCTTGCCTTCTCTCTTCCTTTTGTAACAGTCTCTCTCTCTCTCTTCATTGCATTTTGGTTTGTAATCTGATTTGTAAAGCTGAATTTATTATTTTTCGTGCTGCTTTTGGTTATGATTGATCTAATATTGCTTGAGTCCACCTTTTTTGTTTTTTTTTTTCTTTTTGATTGGCTTTTTCACAAATGAGTGTTTAATTCTTCTGTTCTCTGTTTTTGGATTTGATTTTTGTTATGATTAGCATTGCGTTGGTGAATTTTGTATTTCGATGGGGTGTTTCCTTTTTGGTTTCTTCTCTTGAATTTAGGATTTGCATTGTACAGTTGAAAGTTTCCATTTTTGCTTGTTAATAGGATTATGAAGTTGGTTTTTTGGCTTTTGTGTATTTATCAGCATTATATTTGTGGATTTTGTAGTTTTCTCCCTTTTTTCAGTTTCAATTATGTGGAAAATCTCTCTTTCTCTCTCTCTCTGGTCTGGCTTACATTTTTATTTGTGGACTTCTCATTTAACTCTCTCTCTCTCTATATATATCTGCTCTGGCTTACATTTAAATTTATTTGTGGACTTCTCATTTAAATTTGATCCTAGCACATGGAGTTCTCATTTAAATTTTATCCTAGCACGTGGCATTCTCATTTAAATTTCATCCTATTTATTGAGTTCTGCAATGATCAATTTGCATATTAGCCTCTCTTTTTTTTCTTTTTTCATTTAATCTACTCTGTTCTTTGAAAGGTTCCTCGAAACGGGGATTTTGTGTGCATATTAGATTGTTACCAATTGTCTTTTTGCCTTTTCATCTATTTGTAGGTTAATTATCAAGTCCAATGCAAAAGAACTGGATCAGTTAAATTGTTGATGCAGTATATGGGGCCTATTTTTCTTACAAATCAATGTATGATTTCTCCTCTTGTGCTCTTCGGCATCGTGCTGAATCATTTCTCCGTCGATTCGACTGGGTTATTGGGGCAGGAGCACAATTCTCAGGTAATTTGATTGATCAAATTCTCTTTTGGCCATTTCTCTTACCATCCTCTAGCTACATAATGCCTTCCATTAAGCCTGTTTTATGAGCTGTTTTTATGGTTTTCGTAATTCAGGCTTTTCCTAACTACCACTTCATCATACTGACTGTAAATGTGCCTAATGGCTATCTTTTGAATATGAACTCAGTAGGCAATAGCAAAACCAATGCCCTCGTGCATTGTTTAACAACACAGGCTCGGGCTGGGATTCACCAAGGTCTCAAGCCTGAGTCACTTATTATAGGTTGAGTGGGTCATTTTTAAACAAAGAAATTAGGGTTCGGGGGAAGACTCAATTTGAGCCCTGAGGTTTTGCTCCAGGCTCACCAGGTTGCCCACGCGAGCCGACTCGGGCGAGTGCCAAGCCAAGTCCCTGATGTTTTAAACACTGCCCTCATGTAATCCATGCGAGTCTCTTTACATCATGCCATGATGAGCTTATACACGCTTGGGTCCTTGGATTGCAAGGACTAATTTAAATGTGTATTATTATGACGCACTTTTTCTGGCATTAGTTAGCCTATCATTTCGTACAAGTTGTAGTCCTTCCTCTTTCTTTTCGAATTTAGCATTTCCTGAACGAATATTGTTTCATGCTGGCTGGGTCACATTTATACAATATGCTGTCCCACGGTATAAAGCATCTGTCTTAAAGATGGATGCAAATAGGTGGTCCATCTAAAAACAATTGAAATTAACAGTCTAAAAGTTTTCTTAATAGAATTATTATTTCTAATTTTCAAGTTTTATTTATTTTTTTGGTATTCATGATCTCCATGTTAGAGATTACATGTCCTTAAAAATTAAGTCCAAAATTCCATCTCAAAATTGGATGTTTAAGAGGTGACTCGTCTACATGGACTCATAGAAAATGTGTCCTTTCCTGAAATATTCATGTGATGCTAATAACCAGCATTTAAAAACCTGAGCCTGGGATCTGAATCACTAGGGTCGCAAGACCGAATCAGGGCAGACTCAGACGAGTCAGACCGCTTGACTCGACTGAGTCTCAGATACAAAATACATAAGCTGCTGCTGGGTAGGAACCGACTCCCTCCTTTTTTGGGATTAGTCACGTGGACCTGGCACCCGGCTAGTCCAGTGGCTCAGGTAAGGTTGAGCCTGAATCCACTATTTTCTGACCACTACTAATTACCTAATAAAACATAGTATTCATTTGATGCTGAGAAATGTATTGCAGGTTGCTGTTTTGTTTGTCCATAGTGGCCCAACGTTGTTAAGGGACTGATTTCTTCCATGAAGACAAGCTCCCTTGCTTTTGGAATTTAACTACATCTTCATAATGGGGGGCTGTGTGTCAACAGCTCAAAGAAAAACGAGATCTCGAAAGAAGTTCTTACTTAGGTCCGGTAGGCGTCGTCGGACAAAAAATTCTTCTACAGTTTCTGATGCTCCTAAAACATGTACTAGTGAGGCTACAAATTCCATAGCAGATTTTGCTATTAGTGAATTTGTTCACATGGATTTTGAGAAGGGCGCAAATGCACGTGGGACATTCCATCTAACTCAGCTGCAATGGCATTGTAGTCAGTTTGACACAAATGGTAATTTGCTTTTTGTTTAGTTCATTTCTTTAAGTTTGTAAATTGTTGAGGGTGGGATCATTTCTGTTTTCCCTGGCTTTGGAATGGTCATGAGCAAAAATTTCAAGCATTAGATGGTATGCCTGGAACATGCCTCAAAACACTTCAACTTGTAAAATATGTGATTTATGCGATACTTCTTGTTTTGAATTGCTAGGTTTACATTTATGCAATTTTTTGAGGGAATAATAGACTTCTATTGTAAGGAACGATATACATTGTGAGTTTTCCGGAGAAGAATATTATAGCATCCCACAGACTGGGTGCTCTACACCATGTGTTACCCTGCTACCCCCTCTTCAGTGAGGGAGTTTTCATTTATGTATTGCAGCCTCATATCCATATTCCCAAGACTGATGTGCCAAAGAAAACTATAACTTGTGTTTGCTGTTATTGCTACAAAGCTGTTACTGAGTGGAAAAGCATTTGGTGTGTCTTAATCATAGTTAGTTAATGCTTACGAGAGATTATAGTGGTGTGAAATGCCTGTTCCTGGCCACACCACCTGATCCCTGGACCTCATCCTTGGGGTAGTGTTGGCCTAGCATATATGCCTTTTCATTGTGTTAGTACTCTCTAGACCTAGGGGCCATCACTTGGTGTGACGGTAAAAGGCTCGGGTAGGCAGTGCAAGAGCGCTGGTTCGAGTCCCGATAGTGGCCACTTTGTGCATAAAAAGCCAAAGGTTAGGACCGTTTCCAGCTCACCCTTCTTGAGACCCTGTAGGCGGGACCAGCACCAGGTTACGGCCCTTTTTTAGTACTCTCTAGACCTATCAAAAAGAAGAAAAGAGCTCAGCTGAAACTTGAATTTCAAACTGAATCATCCCAAAGCTTAAATGTCGAATGAACCTGTTGCACCTGGTATGTGTGAAACTGCTTATGCATATTTATGAAGCAAAACCATCATTAACTGGAAGCACCCCTTGTTTGGAAGTCTGGTTTCCTTCTATCCTTCTGTAAGGCTTAGATCCATAGATATGCAAATCTGCATGCAGGATATATTCGTTTTCGCCATTTGCATTGGAGACATGCACTAATAACTTGTTATTTCTTTTTTCCTATTTGCGAGATATGCATTTAGCAGAACTTTTGCTTTGGTCAGAGGTTTTTGGCTCTTTTCCTCTTCGCTAATGTTTTCAAATATTTCTGCATTTAATATGTTTTCAAATGAAGATTTTCTGTTAACTGCCACTCAATCAACATGTCAAAGTACCAACAGAGATCATTTGGGATTCGAAATTACAGCAAATGCTTTTCCTCATTTTAAATTCAATAGGTTGCAAAAGGGCATCTTGTAGAAGTTAACTTTGGATCATTATCGGTTTATAGGAATATGCCAAGAGGAAGCATGGTTTGACTCTGTCAGTTTTTTAGAATCCGACTCTGATGATGATTTCAGCAGTGTGCATGGAGGTAATAAACCTGTCAATTCCCCCTGTTTCCCGCTATAAAAATTATACGAGTAACAGAATTTTTTGTGCTTTCTATAACAATATCAGCCTTAAACTACGAGAATTAGAATCTTTTGTCTTTTATGCTTTGTTGTTCTGATTTTCTTTAATTGCTGCAGATTTCTTCCCTTCCACTGGCCATGCACTTAATAATGCTTCTTCTGGTGCGTCATGTTTTATGGATGCCATTTGTAAGATTGAAGATATTTGCGATAGCACACCAGTGTCATTGACTGTTGAGCGTTATTTGAAAATAGATGGAGGTAAAGCTGAGAGATTTTTAAATAAAGGCGAACCCAAAAAAGAAGCAGATGCCTTTGGAGTTAGGAGTGCTCAAGGTTATGGGTTTTCCAGTGGAACAAAGTCGGATGAAACCAAACCTAGAGCTCTTGGGTCTGAAGTTGGTCACAAAAGGAAAAAACCATTGGATGACCCTTACGGGAGTTCCAATGGTCGGAGGGAAGATGCATTCACTTCTCCAGAAGAGAAAAACCATGATCTGTCCTTGAAACAAATGGCAAAATCTTGCTTGCCTAGATTGGTTCCAACTCTCAGTTTTAATGACAAAACTCAACCACTCAGCCCTGGTCCCCCATCTCAAAGAAAAAAGGCAGCAGTTATCAGGCTCTCTTTGAAGCGATGTTCCTATGATGGTTGTGAGAACACTGAAATCTGTAAGGGTAATTTTCCTTTTTTGTTGTTTTACATTGCTTGGATTTTGTGATTGTCAGGTTCCAAACATACTGATTATCCTTACTTCACCAATGATTAACGAATGAAGTTTGCACAAAAATTACGCAAAAAGTTTCCTAAAAATTCATGAAGGCGCATTTGGGTTAACATATTCTGGTGCCCATGAAGCTGGTGTGGAATAAACCCACCGGCATGGCCTTGCAAAATTTTATTGTTATCTAATCATTTTTACTTTCTAATATAGATTCATGGAATTTATTCAGGCACTTCAAAGAGGTTTCTCTATCGACCCAGAGCAGGACTTCAGGTTCCATGCACTTTAGGGGAGAAGCCAATGCAAGGTTGCTGGTCTGCTCTTGAACCTTCTGTGTTTAAGCTCCGTGGTGAAAACTACTTCAGGTATGTTGTAGATATTATAACTTTCATGTTCGCAATCTAGGGAAGGAAGCTTGAGTTATCCTAGACATGAAAAAGATATAATATGGATGACATGTATGTGAATTACTTTGATTAGGATGAATTATTTTGATTAGGTAAAGCAATCCTTGAATTAATAATTTGAATCCTTGATTTGATCTCTATCATATTATTTTCCTTTTTAATGATTTTTATTGCAAAGTTGTGTGCTCTGAACCATTTATATGGGATATGCAGGGATAAGAAGAAGTCTCCTGCAGCGAACTACACTCCCTTTATCGCAATTGGTGTTGACCTATTTGTTTGTCCTAGAAAGGTTAATCATATTGCTCAGTATCTAGACCTTCCATCCATGAAATCACAAGAGAAAATACCACCTCTATTGATTGTTAACATTCAGGTAGCATTATTTCCACATCTTGTATTTCTTGATAAATTCAAATACAGATTATAGATGTTAAGGCTAGCACTTTTTTATTTGAAATAGCTGGCGATTGCATTAGAAACTTTGTCATCTTATTGGTAAGTCGAAAGCTGAGATCATATGTCTAATGAGCTCATTGTGGCTTGGTGGCAGCTACCTACTTATCCTGCTGCTATGTTTGTTGGTGATACTGATGGTGAAGGGATGAGCCTTGTACTATATTTTAAACTTTCAGAGAACCTTGAGAAAGAGATTTCTGCCCATTGTCAGGAGAGCATCAAGGTAATTCCAGTAGATATAAAATACAGATCTGAAGTCTAGCGAAAATGGACATTGGACTAGCTTCCTTTGGCTATCATATTTAATTGGGAAAACATATAATTGTTATGATTTCCATGTACAGCAGAAGTTGGCCACTATATTCCGAAACTTTAAACTTCACAATCAAGTTATTTGACAAATTTTTTGTCCACATTTTCCCATGAATAGAATTTCGGTGATAAACCTTGAGAAAGTGTTGTCCTTAAAATATTTGATTTATAAGATGTTTTGTATCACTATAGTCGTGTAGCATGCTAGAGAGTAGAGCTCAGTTCTTGTTTCCTTCCAGTTAATGCTCAAAGGCAATTTGGTATTTTGGTTTACAATTCCTGGATCTTGACTTATCAAAGGAAAAAAACCTGGATTTGAGTAGCACTTGACCCGTACTTTCTAGAAAAGACAGGTGGATTCCATAATTCTCATCATTAGCAAACAAGAGAGTATGGATGCTATGTAAATGGCACAATATGACTTGATTCATAATACATAGAGCCCTGAAATTGATGCTTCACATTCACTTGGCATTCATTGGCCAATACCAATGAATAGGACTAAAGCAAAAGCATAAACCATCTAGTGTTGCGGTGCCGATTTTACATATCAACCACGTTGATTGAGGTTTACTTTCAGGTTTTATGGTGGGAATTGTAAGTTCTTTGAAAAGTACATAGGTTTCTCTATTTTCCATTGTGGCCCTGAGCTGAGGTATGCAGTGCAGCTGCTGTTTTTAACACTCAAAAGGTGAATGGGTTCCACATCAATTTGGACTTAATTGATTAAATTTATGACCTTGTAATTACTTGGGTTGCTTGGAGGAATCTATTTTGTTGTTATTGCCCTTTTTCAATGGAAAGAAGAATATAGATCATGAAATAGGTGGTAGTTTATATAATAATTGAATTTGAGTTTTGACTCTTATTAGTCAGAGTTGGAATTCTGTTAGAAGCCATGAAAACAAGTATAGGTTTGGAGGAGTTAAATTTGGCTGCAAGATAGTAGGCTACCCTCCTAACCAGTGCAAGGGGCCGTTACTTGGTGTGATGGTAAAAGGCTCCGGTAACCAGCACAAGAGCACAGGTTCTGTCCTGGGAGCGGCCACTTTGTGCATAAGAAAGCCATAGGTTAGGACCGTTTCCATCTCACCCTCCCGGGACCCTGCGTAGACTGGACCAGCACCGGGTTACGGCCCTTTATAGTAGGCTACCCTGGCCTTTATTTCTTAAGGTGCACTTTACACCACTGTTTACTCAATTTGTAGCATTTTGCAGTTCTCCCACCCATTTGTTTTGCAAAACCCTATAAACAATGTATTATACCTAGCCAATATAAGTCTATCAATCCGGTATATTCAATACATACTGATTGCAGAGAAAAAGAAACTAGTATGTCATCACGCATAAACATATTCAACCTCACATATAACAGAACTTGGATTCTGGAGACATTTAAAAAACTAACAATAAAATGGATTATGATTAAAATAAAGCTCCCACTCAAGCTGTGTAATGTCCTTAGCTGTTCTGTACTTGTTATTTCCATGAAATAGGTAGTTTTAATGTTATCTTGTTCATTCTTCTAGATAAGACCCAAGCAATTACCGATATATCTGGTAATATTTCATTACCAATATATCAGGTAATATGTCGGACATCCTGATATTCTGTTTAATATCATTTGCATATTTGTTTGTGTGCCCTTGTGATTTTACATTTACATCCTATTATCTGTTAGGGTTTAGTTTGGCTACTCCCATTATGGTGTGCATTCCCTGAACACTATCAAAAACCTTATCGTGTATTCCCCGACAAAACCCTATTTGTTAATGCTTAAACGTGCTAATTATGCAGAAAATGATTGATGATGAAGTAGAAAAGGTTAAAGGGTTTGCATCAGAATCCGTGGTTCCATTCAGAGAGAGATTAAAAATAATGGCAAGGGTGGTCAATCCAGAGGATCTCCATCTGAGTGCTACAGAAAGGAAGCTTCTGCATGCTTATAATGAAAAGCCAGTGCTTTCGCGCCCTCAACATGCTTTTTATAGGGTAAATTCTCTGTGCATCTTTGATTATTCATCAGTGTTCTAAAAATCAGTGACTTTGAGCTCGGACAGCCCTAGCCACTCAAACCTGGGTGGGTGCTAGCCCTAAGACTAGGAGCGAGTCTGAGCCAGGTACATCGATTTTTATGTATTTCTTTTTTGTAGAGGTTAGCCGAGTCAGTAGTCTGACACAGCTGACTGCCTATTTTTAACCCGATGTCGGGGCTTTTAATCATGGTACTTTTATGCAAAATGTGGAATTGCGCATAGAACATAAAAATGAACCATGATATATTTGTGTATTGCTACTATATTACGAGTTTGTCAATTCGCTCTTGGTACTACTTTGTGTTTATTTGCTCATGTAATCTTGTAGCTCCGAGCAGGGCCCAAACTATTTTGAGATAGATCGCTACTATATTATAAGTTCGTTAATTCGCTCTTGGCACTACTATGTGTTTGTAAGCGCATGTAATCTTGTGGCTCCGAGCAGGGCCCAAACTATTTTGAGATAGATCGCTACTATTTTATGAGTTTGTCAATTCGCTCTTGGCACTACTTTGTGTTTGTTAGCTCATGTAATCTTGTGGCTCCGAGCAGGGTCCAAACTATTTTGAGATAGATCTTGACATACATCGATTCAGTTACATTTCGAGGAAAGGACTTGATGCATTCCGAGAGAGGTTAAAATATGGCATACTTGACCTGGGTTTAACTATTCAGGTATTGCTCAAGGCCAGGGCAAATCCCTCTCTCTCTCTCTCTCTCTTGTTTATTTAAACTAAGTGGTATCGTTTGTGGGATCATCAGGCCCAGAAGCCAGAAGAACTTCCGGAACAGGTGCTTAGCTGTGTGAGGCTGAACAAACTGGACTTTACGGACAATGGCCAAATACCCAACCTTGTTACTCTTGACGATGATCAATTTGATGGCTTTAGACCATCCTTTCAAAGGTGAAGAAAGAAATCTCTCTTTCATTGTAATAATGCAAGCTCTCTATGGCACAAAGTAGATTGTGCCATTACCAAAAAAAAAAAGAATGGAAAGACTGTTATATTATTGTAAAAATTGGAAAAAAAAAAAATTCATCAATCATCCTAATAATCATCCGTCCTCCCTCTCCTGCTTTCTTCATGAAATGCTCATAAAAATATGGTATTATTGGCAAGGGAGAATGCCAAGAGCAGATGGATTCAGCAGGGTATGTTATTAAGAATTGGACTTTGAGCCTAGAGTTCACTCCACGTTTGGGAGTTTAATGAATGGCATATAAGATATGATACAAATTATTTTAGCATTGCACTAATTTTACCCATATGAGGAGTTAACCCATCGAAGAACAGAACTACTATATAGTACTGTATTTTTTATGAAGCTTTAATTAAATGTTTAAAAGTAAGCTTACAATAATGTTATATTCTAGTACAATAATATTTAATTGAAGATATGGACCTTGATGTAGCACAATAGCTGAATAAAATGTAGCTAGCCGATCTCAAATAGTTTGGAAAAGGTTTAGATGATGAATAATTAATGAGCCAATTTAATTTTTCAATATTAATTAATATGTGAATAATCATATATTGATTAATGTGTGACTTATGGTTAGCTAACTCTCAACCGTTCCAAGAGATATATAATGGATGGAGAGACATGGAAAGCCCATCAAAAGAAAAGGTTGAAACTAGAACAAAACATTTACACAAGGGCATGCTGTCTATGCCCTACTGCATAAAACTTATATGCTTCTCTCCATCCAACCATCCAAATTTTGAATGAATGGTTGAAATGGATTCAATCACAATGTCATATCTCTATACTATTTTATTTCAAATTATTTTTCTACAAAATATTTTAACACCAAATTTTGGGTGTCCAATCCTCTCTTAAACTCGCACTTGTAAAAAATTATATAAAAAAAATATTCTCAATAAAATAAAATGATCAGAATTCTTCTGAAAGTTTCATTAGGTATTTTGGTTATTATGCTTTATCGAAAAATCCTTTTTAATATTGTTTTTAGGTGTGTTCTATTGAGAAGATGGCACGTATCAAATTCCGTACTCATATAATTTGTAAATAAAAAAAATTTAAAAATAAAATACTCTGAGGCATCAGATCTTTTAGATTAAATGGTCAAGATTAAATGGTCAAGGTTCACTTGATCTAAATTGATAGGTTGGATGGGGGAAAGTATATATCTTGTAGGGGAATAGGGGAAGAATAGAAACCTTTCCTTTTACGCAAAGGCTTATTTTTCAAAGTTTTTTTATTCTTTCTTTTGAATGCATAGCCTGCGATAAGATTTGAATTGTATAACATGGACACGCGTCTGCGATGCTTGTCAAAGCACCGAGGATACGCTTTTGAACTAAGATACTCTATGAACCTTTTTCCTTGATTTCACTATGAAAATAATAAATTGTTGATCAATACCCACATTTCCATTTATATGAATAAAAAGTTTATATAAGGTTAACACTTTAAATATAGAATTAAGGTGCATGTCTAAAATCATTTGAAATAGGTTGTTTTGATGTCATAAAAATATCGGACGGATCATTTCGACATCGAGATGTATAGATATGGAGAAAAAATGAGATTTCAATTCTTTGAAATAGTATATTTTACAACTCATTATTTAGACAGTCCAATTTCAAGATTTCATGCATTTATGGATTTGCTTGAGTTGCACTATTTTTTAAGTTTAAAAACTATAAAGACATGGGAAAAAGATTTTTCAAGTTACTAACTATAAAGTTATTAGCTATAATGAATAGTATAAGTTACTAGCTCTCAGTCGTTAGATCTTCATCGGGTGGTTAAAAATTCATATTTATTTTATTTTAAATATTTTTCTATAAATTATATTAAGATGAAATTTTTGGTGTATATACTAAACACTATTGTGCATCATATGAAAATATAAAACAATTACTTTCAATTATTTAAAATGATCGAATGACCCTTGTCATTTTTTAGGGGTATGTTAGTCATTTTATATTTTAGAAAATATTTTTTATATATTTGTTTATTGCGTGCCCTATTTTTTAATACACACATCCAAATTTTCATTACGATTTGTTTTCTAGAAAAAAGATGAAAATTCAGATAGTGATATGAATTTTGAACTATCCAAAGAAGATCTGACCATTAGGAGCTAATAGCTTATACTATTCATTATAGCTAGTAGTTTAGGAAATTTTTTTTCAAAGA
Organism: Amborella trichopoda; assembly: GCF_000471905.2. The sequence continues at coordinate 930,879 of NW_006498527.1, read as the reverse complement.
CATATTCTCACACCATCCTAAGGATTCGACACCAAAATTGTATTTTATGACAATTTGGAGGTGCACCATACTTTGATTGTTTAAGTTACAACCTCATGTACCGCACCTTTATATAAAACTATTTATTTTTCATACAAAGAAGTCACAACCATTATTAAATATATATAATGAGATAATTTATTTTTCATACAAAGAGATCACAACCATTATTGACTGTTGGACCTAAAATTAGGTGGTTAAGGATGTGCTATTAGTTGGCCACAATTTTCAAAACAAAATTTTTCGAATGTGATGTTACACTTCGGATTTCACATCCAAAGGCTAAAAATAATAGTGACTTCCCACGAAAAGCAAATGGTCTTGTCTTATACAAACCCTTACCTAAATGATGTGAAGAAAAGTTATCTAAAAAGTCACTTTAGAGTTTCTAAAGCTTTCATGTCTATTTGATGCTAATACTTGTCCTTAAGTCTTTGTTGTAACACTAAGCTCTAAAATGAGCAAATGAGCAGTGTGATTAAGAACCTCCTCATGCATCCAATGCGAGACTTGCAGCGTCCCCCATGATCCTTATTATTACAAACTTAAACTTACAAATAACCTCCAAACTATACTTTATATGCAACTTAGCTCGAAACAATTTTTTTTTCACTTTTTGCGTCAAAATGAATTTTTCTAATAAATACCCCCCAAGTCATAAAAAAATAAAATAAAGACCAAACTCCCCTCTAGAAAACATGTGGTCCAACATAAAATAAGGGTGGTGTAGCATTATGTTTCTGGAAAGCATGCAGTCCGACATAAAACAAGTGCGATCCGGCACTTTAAGCATGCGGTCCGACAAAATGGGGCAATCTTACAGAAAATAGGGCAGTCCGGCATAAAGCGTATTTTCATAAACAATATGACTTTTTTTACTAGGGATATTTGCTACAAAAGCTTAATTTGGGATAAAAGTTGCTGGAACACATTTTGTTTAGGGTAGGTGGTCAAAAAAATCTTCTTTTGGATGTTTTTTTTTTTTGTAATTTTCCCAATTTACTAAGTGTTATGCAAGGCGAAGGAGGCTTTCATCCCTATTCCCCACGCAGACCAAGATCATCAAACGACACCCCCCCTCTAATGCAAAAACAAAGTAAAATCATCAATGCTAACCAAATCCATGCCATGTGCTTCAATATCAACAATTTTGACACTACCAGCAAAGTGTTCGAGAGAGAGGGATGAGGGGGCTAAAGCACAAATGACTCGTTTCCTATAAGGAATACAATAAAGATTATTTTCTTATATGCAATTCAATAAGATTTTAGAAGCAGCTCGTGCTACAATATAAACCCATGGCAACTAAGAATGAATTTTCAGCAGAAAACCCTACAACTACTTGTGATATCCAAAAAACAAATCTATGGCGAGTTCCCAGTGATTGGAAGAGAACCTGCATTACCATGCGACCTAGCGTTTTAACGCCGTCCTGCATTTTCGGCTAATCTTACAAAGCCTTCGAAAAAACTTTATTCTTTTTTCCCGTGAGCCCTAGACATTCTCAATGAAAGCAGGGTTCAACAACCCCTCAAAAAGCCCTAGAAGCTGGTCAGCCATTATGTTCTGGGTTTGTGAAAGGTGAGCCTCGTATCAGCTGCAAATTCCGGTGGGGTTGAATACAAGCTATGGTGGCTAAGATCCATGGGGGTTTTGATTAGAGGCTTCGGTAATCCCATTCCCACTACATCAACAGTGACATTGATCCTCTCTTGAAATTTCGCCACTGAGACGTTTTCATCTTGGCAAATGAAAAACTCAGACATTCCAAGGAGGGTGTAAGGCAAATAGCAAGCTGTCCTCCTAACTTTGCCAAACTCAGCCACCATTACAATTCGAGTTGGAAATATTAAGTATTCAAATCCATGGAGAGAGAGAGTGTGCGTGTTCAAATCCATACATGAATCAAGAAGCTCATACCAGAACAAGGAGGTTCCCAATTTGTATTCGTTCGGCATTAGGGACACAAACACAGAGAGAAAGAAGGGTAAAATGCCTTCAAGTCCCATGAAAAACTTAAATCCCCTTCAAATACAGCCAGGGCCACAGACAGGTATGAGAGCATCAAATATTTGCCCTCTTGAATAGCTTGGAGACCTGTTATAAAGAAGGTACTCGACCAGAAGCGCACTTTATTGACTGGTAAATCAAATGAAAACTCCAATGATATATGAAGTATAATATGGCACTGTGAGAAATAAAATCCCTTGCCTGGGTTAAGGCATTCAGCAATTCTTCGGCACACAAATACAATAACTAAAAAATTTCTCATTTTTGGGGTTTTGAGAACAGAGAGTGAATAAGCGGGTGTTCAAAACTTCGTGCTCTAGTTTAGATACGATACGGCGGGTCAATGTGGACAATAAATTTTTGGAAAAATATGCTTATATAAAAATCACATGACCAAACAAGAGTGAGTGACAGAGATCCAATTCTGGGTTTCTGTCTCCATATTGTGTTCGGTAAAGCAAGCTGATTATTTCACAAGAGAGACTCATTTCTAGGCTCTAGACATAAACCAAAACCGAGGGAAAAGAAAAATAACTGGTAAAAGACAACTTCCAATATATTATTCTGACATTTTTAAACTGAGTTTTATTACGTAGCAAGATTGGATAATGAAGAAGAAGTATGTTATGTCTTTTTGCTTTTGAGTGAGTGAGCTGCTTTTCATTTTATTTTATTTCTTTAGAAGCTGTCATCTTTTTTGCTTTTGGGTGAGTGAGCTGCTTTTCATAAGAGAATAAAACTGAAAAAACTTAGATTATCCACTATATGTGGCTGAAAAAACAAATGTAACTGAATTTTCATTGACATTCAATAGGTTTTTATTAAGAGAATAAAACTCGAAACAAACTAGATTATCAAATATACCTGATTTTGATGGTTAACTGAATTTGATTCATGTTATTTCTAATTAAAAAACTGAATAGAACTGTATAACAACATCACTAAAAAATTACAATGGTGTTTTTACATTCTTTGAGATAGAACTCAATTCTTCTGATATCCAAAAATTAAATTCAAGGGAGTTATGCAAAACGGGAAACTTAAATCAAAGCAATAGCTCACAGAGAGAAGAAAGCACAAAGAGGAGGATGGGAATCTGTAAACCAGTCGTCTAAAGTCTAAAGTCTAAAGCCGATATCACAAAGCAATCGAAAAATGCAAGAAAACCAAAAAACAAAGAAATCAGAAAGAACAAACATATACCGGGACTTCAAGCACCCCCAAATGGTATAAATTCCATTAAAAAAAGAAAAACTGAACAAAAATACTAATCTGAATATGTCCATAGGATTTCCATTTTTACAGCAGATTAAAAACTCAAAACCCAGATCATTTACAGGGGTTTCAAAAATTTTACTGCAAAAGAAGGGACAAAAGGGATTCAAAAGCAACCTTCCAATATTTCTGGCCTATGATTATAGCAGTGTGAATTACCTCATCAAGAGGAAACAAAAAAAGCCACAGGCGAATAATAAAGAATGGTTAAATGGTAGGGTACCAATGGCTGTTCAAGCTCCAAGAGAGATCTCATCTTGCCATGTTATCCTTCTCTTGCCTGTTCTTGAAGAAGCCATGGAGTTGTCGCCCTTAAAGGTTGAGGATTTCAGTGCACTCACTGGACCACCACCCTCTGTTGTAGGTTTTATAGTTGTACTTGCAGGGACTTGTATTGTTAGTTTTGTAGTTGCAGTAGCAGGGGAAACAATGGTGATGGTGCTCTTTCTTGGTTCTGCTTCTCCTCCACCTCCTCCATTGCCCCATGGCAACGGAAACCCAGACTTCTGCTTTTTCATATCTAGGGTTTCTTCAGGTTCTACGATTTCTTCTTCAAAGGGCCACATCTCCGGAGTCGTCTCAACCGGCATAATAGCACATGATTTCTCTGATAAGGCTGAGTTCTTCTTCAACAGCTTCAGCCTACGCCTCAAGAACCTGAAAATTATATAGAAAGAAAAGCCATGAATACATTGATAAAACCTGTCATATATATATGTATCTTTCTCTCTCTCTCTCTCTCTCTCTCTCTCTCTCTCACACACACACATAGTTTTAACCATGGACACACCGGACTTCAGCGTTAAGTTTCTCTCTCTTTCCCCTGGTTCTTCTTAGCCGCTGCTTCAAAGTTTTAGTCTCCTGCAACAAATAAAGCTTTCAGAGAAGGATCTTCTTGCTTTAGGCCATGTAAACGAAGAAGAGAAGTTCAGAAAGTTTACTTTCAGGGAAATATAATGTTACTTTTGGTAATGAATATGAAGAAGAAGAATTCAAAAACTCACCCTAACAAGCTGGAGAAACTCTGGTTGTAAAGTTGCAAGCTTCCTATAATAAGTCTCCTCCAAATCCATGGATGGACCTGCAGTTGCAGGGTTTGCTGTAGCAACTGAATGGTATCGGGGCTTAGAACCTGAAACTTCACCCTTCGAAAAGGGGCTCGGGTTCTGGAAAATCCTCATTGACTCTGGTACTATTTGACAAACTGCAAAATCTTTGATATGAGGTTGTTGAGAAAATAAAAAAGCCTTCAATCGCAGGAAAAACCCTGGAAATCTCGTATGCACCAAAGAGGTGCGAGCTTTGCAATGAAAACGCAAAGATGTCGTGGATCTCGAAGAAACTTGCAAAACTGAAGGTATTATTTCTGCAACTTCAGGGATAAACAATTTATCCTTCAATATGTACGGCCTTATCTTTGCAACCCTAACCGATCAATCCAACCCTAAGGTATCTGCCCTGAAACTGTAATGGAGGCTTGGATCTGGAGAATCATGGCATCAACACCGTCAAGCGCTGATCAGAAACAGGCATCTTCAGGTTCTTTGCAAATACTTGAGATGACATCTGCAGTCTCCTGTAACAGATGCAAAAGCTTTCCCTCTCCAAAAAGGATTAGAAAACCCTAAATCCAGATGATTTCCCTTGAACACCAGAGGAAGAAACCGTAGATCCAGAAGCCTCCCCTTCAAAATCAGGAAAACACAGACAAGATCGAGAACCGTCCCTCTGAAAGTAAACAAAAACCCTAGATCCCAAGCTTTCCCTTCAAAATTAAGAACAGAAACCCTAGATCAAGAAAAGCTTTCTCCTCAAGAACGGAACAACAAAAATCTAGATCCAAAGTCGACCTCGCAAGATCCAGCCGTTCCTTTGAGAGCAACCAGAGAGAACCAGAACATGGACGCCCTTGCCGATAAATGAAATAGGAAGGAAACCAGGATTTTAAAGGACGCAATAAGAGAAAAATAGATAGGAAGAAGTCGTGCTTTTCCTCTCAGAGCAGTTTCAGAGAATATACAGTAATGGTTGCTATCTCAAGAAAATAAAGAAAGAGTCCAAAAGTTCCTTGCAATAAAAAGAGAGCGATTTGGTATAGTAATAGGTGGCATGGATGCTTCCTTGTTTCTAGAGAGAGAAAGAAGTCCAGGTCTAAACGGGAAGGTATGAGACGCGAGGAGGCACGGAGTTGCAGAGATGATAGTAATAATAAAGGAGAGAGAGAGAGACAGAGGTAGAGAGAGAAAGGATGAGTAGGAAAAGGAGGGCAGTGGTTGGAGACGTGGACGAGGAGGGGAGAGAGAATCGTCTTTGGCCATGAGAGAGAGATAATGATAGATTGCAAACGAGTAAGAGACGGGGTCGATAGATAGAGAGAGAGAGAGAGAGAAGAGATAGAGAGAGAGGCGGCAACGCATGGCTTAATCTGGTGCTGACTGACCTCACCTGACCTGGTGACCCAACTCTCTCTCTCTACAATTCCATGCCTGTCTTTCTCTCTCTAACCAACCGCGTTGGCATTTCCAACGCAGGAGAGAGAAATAAACCATCCAACCCTACACAACAGGTTGCAGGAAAGCAATCTCTCTCTCTCTCTCTAGGACTCCCTCTCTTTAGAACTCACTTTCTCTCTCTAGGACTCGTTCTTTCTCTCTCTTACCTTTTACTTTAATCTTACAGCAGGGGAACATGAAAGAGGCCGGCTAAGTCGGCAGGCTGGCTGCGTACGTATCCGGGGCCAGCAGGACTGAGACCGGTCCTCTTTCTTTCTCTCTCTAAACTTCCTTCTTGCCCTCCATACCACTCCAAGCCAATCCATCAGATTCAGACCTCTCAAACCAGGATCTACCAATTAATGGCGTGTATTCCATTAAAATACATGTAGAGAGAGAAAGAGGAAGAAACGTCAATATTTCCCTGTTCTCTATGATTCTTCCTTCCCTCTTAAATTAACTCTTTTCACTTCCAACAGTTTCTCTCTCTCTCTCTGGCATCAATGTGTTTCTTCTACCAACTTTCTCTCTCTAACCTTTTACAATCTAGAGAGAGAAAACACAATCGCCTGTATGTGAGAAATCTGCGTTCTTGAACCTGTATTTCCCTGTACCCTATACCTTCTCTCTCAGTAATTCCTTGATTCGCTTCCATCAATTCTCTCTCTCTGGCATCTGCGTGTTTTACCACGAACTTTCTCTCTCTACACTTTGTATTTCCATTTGCCAAATGCTTTCCGTATCCACCCTTTATATTTCCATCACTGCCATCTGTGTGTTCTTTCTTTCTCTCTCTTCAATCGCTGCCTTGGAGATATCGGTCTCCATCCCAAAGAGAGAGAATATATACTCGATAAAGCGGCATTTTTCTTGCGAGAGAATGTCTCTCTCTAAAAGAGGGAGAAAGAGAAAGCAACAACCGCTTCTTTCGCGGCACAGGGGTCCAGTTTCGTGGATGACGAAATTGCCCCTATTTATTTTACAATATTGATTCTCAAGTCCCTGTTGTGAAGCCGTATAAATAATCCCTTGAGACTCGCACTACACAGAGCTACGTCTATGTCATCATCATCACGACTAAATTCGATTCGCTCACACAAAGATTTGTAATTTTACAAATTTAACGTGGATGTTTTGGATTTTCAAAATCCAAGGATTCTATAAATTAGGATTTTGAAAGTGTTATATTTTTTAAATATTTAATTTTCATCTGTTCTAAAAATTTGAAATTGTCAGAATATTCAATTTTGAAAAACCAAAAATCTTTCTGTTTTTGCACCCCTGTAATATCTGTAAGATTTTTAAATTATAAAATTTCCACAGGTATTTCATAATAATAAAATTTTGGGTAAAATTTCAAATTTTAAAATATAATAATAATATTACTACTATAGGAGGAGGATATGTTACTAATATTCCCAGGTAGTATACACCGTCTGTGTGGGCAATTTCGTCTTTTTCAGGAGAGGGATGAGATTGTCTTTAAAAGATAAGTTGGGGATGTTGTTATCCCTATAATTAAGCCTATGATCTTCACGCGCGTGAGCTCTGATGAAGAAAACGGTGGGACCCATTTACGTTTCTTGTCGATAATGGCTAGAAGAACACGAAAATTCTTTCATGCGGGCTGGAACGTATTTCTACATATGCGGTTATTCTTCTTAAAAAAAATTGTTTCATTCAGGTGGGACCCCATTTCTATAATATAGTTATAAGAGAAATAATTCTATAGAAATTTTTTCCACTTATGTATGTGGGATTCCAAAAAATCACTATTAAATTTGACATGGATCTATAGAAAAGTCAAATCTCACACTTATGTAATAATGTTTTTAGATATTCATGCCAACTTTAATGGTAATATTTTAAAATCCTATACACATGAGTGGGGGAGAATCCTATAGGATCATTGCTCTAGTTATAAAGCATCCATCTTAGAGATGGATGCATATAGGTGGTCTATCTAAAAACAAGTGTAACTAATGGTCCAAATGTTTTCTTGATATAATTATTATTTGTAGTTTTCAAAAAAAAAAATCCGTAATCATGATCTCTATATTAAAGATTATATATTCTCTAAAAATTAGGATCAAATTATATTTAAAAGATATATTTATTGGCAAGCCTGCATTTCTACAATATGCGCGCTGGCCGCATAAAAATCGTGTCCTCTTAAAGATAGATGAAAGTAGGTGTTCCATCTAAAAACAATGGAAACTACAGTTCAAATGTTTTCTTACTAGAATTATTATTTTTAATTTTTAAAATTTATTTATTTTTTCATATTCATAATCTCCATGTTTGAGATTACAAGTCTTTAAAAATTAAATCTTAAAATCCATCTCAAAAATAGATTTATTAAGTGGCCCGTATTTCTACATAAGTGAGTTTGGCAACATAAAAACCAAATCCATAAGAATAAGATGGAGAGAGAAGCATGCTTTTGGAGCAGGTCGATGTCTTGACGGATTAATCATTTTTAAAATAAAACGAATAAATATCATTAAAGGGCATCATCATCATTGCCAAAACCTTTTTTCAACTAATTGTGGCTGGCTATACAAATTCTGGTATGCTATTATGCTCTATCGAGAGTTGTACTCTCAGTGAGACCATAAACCTTGATATCTTTTCTCACTACTTGCAACCCATATCCTCTTGAGCTTATCCTTTTTTTATTGGAGCCTTCGACTTGCGTTATATATATGTCCAGCTCACTTAAGTCGATTTTATCTCATCTTACACACTTAAATTCTCCCTAATATTTCATTTTGAATTTCATCCCTTCTTATCATTCGACCTAAATATTAAAGGGGATGAAATCCCTCAAGATTTTATTCAAATTATCCTTCTCTTAAAAATTTATTCAAATCATCCTTATTATCATGTGAGGTTATATTTTTTCTCTTTTATTTCAGTTGGATACGTCTTCCATAAAATTTTAAGAATATCCAAATTGCTCTTGTCTAATATTCAGAATAAATAACAATTAGGTGCATTTTAGTAATTTGACCTTAAAGAGTTATCAACTAAGTAATGAAAATACCCCTAATTTCACATTACAAATAAGAAACATTCGTTCAATATTAGTAATACAGAGTAACTAGGGGTACTTTTATAAGGAAAGTTGTTTCATGAGGGTTGGACTGCATGACTACATATGCGGTCCAAAAAGTGTAAAGCATCAATCTTAAAGATGGATGCAAGTAGGTGTTTCATCTAAAAACAATAGAAACTAACGGTCCAAATGTTTTCTTATTACTCATTTTTTCATATTCATGATCTCCATGTTAGAGCTTACATGCCCAAAATTCCATCTCAAAAATAGATTTATTAATAGGCATTCATTTCTACATATGCAGCATAGAAACCAGATCCTTTTTTATAATTTTATATAGACAATGCATTTAAGTGCAAAATGATAAAAATATCCCTGAACCTAACTAGGTGGATAAAATACCCCAGTTACCCCTAGCTTCTCAAAATGTTAGAGAACTCTACTTTTTTTCCTTTCTTCTCTTTTTATTGGTTTACTGCTTCCTATGAACCTAACTTGTATGTATATCTATTGATCTTCCTCGTAGGTGACCAATCGTTTGTATTTTTTAATTATACTTTTTCATCTTTTGAAGCATGTTTACCATATTTGAAGGCTTGTTGAGCTCGTATATTTTTTTACATTATCAAATTTCTATTATTCATCTTATGTTTCCAATCAGTATTCATGTAAACCTAAACAGTGGTTAGTTGTTGAGTTTCATATTGCAACTCTCAATTGAAACATTTTTGAGTAATTCGAAAGCTTTAGAGATAGTTAAACTTGTTGTCCAATAGTGTTTTACAATATTGCTTACATGATAAAGATGGTTCTTTGTTTTTTTGTTTTTTTCTTATTATTATTATGTTTTATATTTAAGTTTTTTTTCTTTATATTTGGCAAGAAATGTTGTTGTGTTTTTGTTGCCTGATTTCATGCTTGTTTTCCTACATTGTATTTTGTATGAATTAACACATTTGGTGTAAATTAGTTCAATGGATGTAGGGAACTCCCATTAATGAAAGTAGTTACTATTGGTACTTTCTTTAGGTTCTTCTATAGTGATCAATCTTTTATCATGACGAATAACAATCAAAATATCAAGCATGAAGAAAAGTTGAAATTAGTCGCAACAATTGCAACAATTGATAATATTGTAGATGTGGTAGGTACTGCTCTAGTGACTTATGTGGGTAGATCAACTACAACAAAGTGTACTCCAATCGGTACAAAGTATCATAAAACCATAATTAGCTCCACCAAGATAGGTTGTCGAAACCATATTCATATGAGTAGAATAGCTTACTCTATCTTAAAGAATATCCTTTTGGAGAGAGAACAACAATGAAATAATGAGAGTTTCAGTGGATGAACTTGTGATGTTCTTGCACACTTTAAGCCACAATTTGAATAATCCAAAGATTGGTCATGAGTTTGGTAACTCGGAAAAAACTGCTTCTTGACTCTTTAAGTGAATATTGAATGCAATTATAAGACTTCCCAAAGAATTCTTGAAACGATCAGAACCAAACACACCATTAGAAATCACTCGTAAGAGGGGGATTTGTTTTTCCCTTATTCTAAGGTAATGCATGTTGGTCATACTTATTGCTTTTGTAATTGATTACTCTAGTATCCAGTATTATTTTTATTGCTTCTCAATAATATGATTGCATCGAGCCATTGATGACACTCATATCCTGCCAACTATTAGGACTAATCTTTAGGGAATAAAAAGGGCTTTACATCACAAAATTCTTTGAGTATTTACTCATTTAGCCTTCAATTTTAATATATTATTGTCGGATGGGAAGGTTTTGCCACTAATTCTTGTGTTTTACAATCAGCACTCACATGTAATGATCCTTTTGTAGTTCTCAACAATGTTTGAACTATACCTTTGTTACTATTTATGTTCACATGAAGCTACATGCAAAGCTATTAGATGACTTTGATCTCAATAAAATTGTCATTTTATAGGGAAATAATATCTTGTAGATGCCAATTACCCAAATATCCTATGATTTCTCACCCCTTATGCTAAGATTGGCTACCATTTGATTTCCATATATAGAGTTCCGTCTTGTAAATGCCAGTTACCATTTGATTTCCCTAAACACATGCTTCAAGAAATAAAGTTATTAATTACTCTAATCTCGTGCATTCTGTCACACTATCTCCACCTACCATCTTACGTTTACTTCTCTCTCCATCTGCCTTCGAGCTCTACCCATATCTCTCGACATTATGCAACCCTCACTTCTCTCTCTGTCTATCTCACTGCACCGTTATTCTCCCTTTCTCTCGTAAACCTCTCAACGCCATTCCCCCTCTAATGTCGCTTTCTCCTTGTCTCTTTCTCCCATAGCTCCTACCCGCTATCATTCTCTATCTAAAGGTCGATTCCTTTTATTTCTCTTCTCCCTAGCTCACACATTTTCTCTTCCTACTTTAGGCATTTTTATTTCTAGCTCTTTGAATGAAATTGTTTCTCCTCTCCTCTCTCCTCTAATCCATCTGATGGAGAGGCTTGTAGAAATAAAGAAAGTGAATGAGTCAATAATGGACGAGAGAGAGTCTATGACAGGTCGACAGATGTGGTTGTCTATAGATACTGAAGAGAAGTGATGGATAGGGTAATATCGAGTCAATGGGCTTCAATGTGTTTCCATGCAAACTACTGATATGATGGAAATTTATAATTAAGTAGGAAATAAAGCAATCCAGTTTGCAGCAATAGGGAATAAGTGTAGTCAGAAAATGTAGAAACAAAAAGCAATCAATGAAAACTATAAAGAAGAAACAAACACAAAAGAAAGAGATAACCAACCATAACGCAATGATATACGTGGTTCGACAACGTGCCTACGTCCACAGGTGATGAGAACTTATTTACTAGCAATGGAGAATAGGGTTACAAAAGCTCTCTTCCTCACCCTCTCTGATTACAAATCAATCTGCATTTTTTCTTTAACCTTTAACCCTTAATCGTAACAATATATATCGAGTCTCATACAGATGGTACAAATTATAAAAATACCCTTGCATGAATACATATCAAGTCTCAGATATATCGAATCCCATGTACGGATATATCTAAATTTTTCCTCGGGGGCTACCGCCCTCGAACCCCCGCAAGGGCCGAGTCAACCTATCAAGACGACTCCTTCAGCACTCAAGCCCTACAAGCCTTCGGCCCTTCGGGCTTTTAACGACCCTTCGAAGTCATCTTTTTTACTCCACCTTGACAAATCTATTTCCTCATAATACAATACATCAATCCTCAACAGAAAAAGAATGACATTTTTACGTGAAAAACATAGCAAACCAATTTATTTTCGAGTGAGAAACAGGGCAAACCAATTTGCAGAAGACAACAGTAGAGAGGTTATTGTTATTTCATAGGGTACTAGGGTTATTACTCCCGCTTGGTATTTCTTCCAAGTTATGGGGTGTTGGTAACACTAATGACTATGTAAATATTTGGTGTGGAAGGAAGGGCAAACAAGTGGCCATGAACCATTGAATTCATTGGCGCTCTTTTTATTTCTTCCTTTGCATTTTACATGCTCCATCCTCAATCTAGAATCTTTCTAGAATCTTCTAGCTTGATTGTATCAAGAATGGGAGAGGATTTCATCTTTTTAACCACCAAGTTTTCTCTCTAGACCCAATCGAAATTTGGAATATACGAAATTTTGATTTCTCTATTTGACACCGATATGGAGTTAGGGAGGTTCTCTCTCTATCAAAAATTATTTATTTAGCAATAAGAGATTTCATGAAATGAAATGAAATGAAAATCACGTAAAAGCTTTCCCTTCCACCATGTGATTGATAGAGAGAGCCTATAGGAAAGAAGCAATTTTAGAGAGAGACTATTTATTCTACTCTGCCTAAAACTAGGCCCTTGATTCCTCTTCAAAACAAAAACTAGATAACTTGGAGCTTTTAACTGATAAAATTTTATAATCTTAGAAACAGAAAGATATTGTGTGGAGACAAGAGATAATGGGAACCAAGAAAAAAAAGGTTATCTGAGAAACTTCGATAATTATGGAGAGAGATGTAAGAGGCTGGAGAAGATGATGGGAATCAAGAAAAGTAAATTCCAGTAAGAAACCAACCCCACACTCTCTCTAACCCATTCGGGCGCCTTTGGAAGAATCATAGTCCTCTTCTGGTAGACTGATTTCCTTGAAAAAGAAAAAGAGACAAAGGAAAAAAAAAAAGAGCAGTGTCCCTAGAGAAGAAAATGATAAAATGAAAATATGTTCACTTATGGTCATGGCGAACAATAGGATTGAAAATATTAAAGAAGAAAAATGAGATTGGAAAATGGGAAAGAGAGAGAATAGAAAAAACAAATGAAAAAAAACATCAGGAGCTCAAGAGGTCTTTTATTTTCTTGGATTACCGGTTGACTGGGACACTAACATCATTATTAACTCAAAAGCATGTTGAGATTTAACGGCTACAGATTGGGGTCTCATGCCATCAGTGTGGGATACAGAATGGCTGTGAAATCCATTTTCGTTTTTATATAAGAGCTGATGGCGGGCTATAACCCAAATTGGGGATAGATGGATGTAGAAATGGATGTACGCAGGACAATGTAGAAATGGATGTGCGCAGGGTAAACGAAAGTAAAAATGGAGCTGATGGCTAGCTACAACTTAAATTGGGGATAATGGATGTGCCCAGGATATACAACACTTAGTAGAGTTGATAGAGAGTAAAAAATAGATGTAGAGTTGATAGAGAAAGTAAAAAATAGATGTGCTCAAGAGAGAGGGAGACTGGCAGGAAAATGGCAGGAGAATGGATGTGCTCAAGAGAGAGGGAGAATGGCATGAGAATGGATGTGCACAGTAGAGAGGCAGAATGACGAAAGATAGACAACTTTTTTGGGGCAAGAGAGATCTTTAGTTAGATTACTCGTTAAGCGCGTAATAGAGTTCACAACCATTCTGCGTGTAATAGATTTCACGTATTTTGGAGAAATATTGTGTAATTTATTTTATTTTCTTACTGTTGAAGTATACGCAAACACGGTAACATATTTCCTTGTAATATATTTCCATGTAATAGATTTTCAGATACCCAAATGGCCCCTAAGTAACATCATTATTAACTCAAAAGCATCTTGAGATTTAACGGCTACATATTAAGGTCTCATGCCAGCCTGGTAGGGTC
>NW_006498527.1:896924-910083 GCF_000471905.2 Amborella trichopoda | reverse complement strand
CGTTCTACGGTCGACAGGGAGGTGTAGGTAAACGGAACGAGAGAGAGAGAGAGAGAGGGTAGGCGCCTAATATTTTTTCAAAAGCCAGTGAGTTTTAATTGGGGCGGTAGAGATATCTTTTGTACATGGAGGTTACAATAATTCTCACTCATTGAATATCAAATGTCAAATTGGACGACTCGGGGTAAGATATATGCATCTTTCCTACTTATGTTTGGACTAAAAATGGGTAAAGTGGATCTTGAGGGTTAGAAGACATACTATGTAGGATATCTATGGCATTATAAATGTTATCAAACCCTAGATCAGTTGAGAAATAAAACTTCAAAATAGGGAGTACAGAGATATTTACACTTTTTATTATTGATTGGAAGATGAGAGAGAGATATGTTATTATGAGAAAAAGAATACTATAACCCAAGTGTTGCAATAGTATGATGATTGTATAGGTAACAATATTATAATTCATGTAATATGATAAATATATGATCACTTGTAGGAGTAAGATATATTTTTAGGGTGCAATAATTTTGTTTGAGAGTGAGAAAGACACATGTCTAATTACCCATGATTGTATAGCATTCATCCTTCACGTTAAATATTGAAGCTTAAACATGCGTTTTATGTTGCGCTATAAATTTTCAATATTTTTTTACTCGGGCTAACTAGTCTTTGAAAGTTTTTAATATTTCAAAATTCAGATTGGTGGGATGGATCGTTTCCATGATATATCCATGTAGGATTATTGGAACGACGATCTAAATCGGTCTGATCGGCTAGATAACACTAAAATTAGAAATAAAATAAAAATTTAAATAATAGTTTACGGGGTTGGGACTTATAGGGACCTAAGAAAATATTCGATGAGTTGAAAGAAAAAATAAATAAATGAAGGATTTTAAAGAACCATGCTATAACTGATCATTCCTAGAACCAGTTCGACCCCGGCTGATTCTCAATCAGGATCAATAACTCCTAATCTGGACAGCCGACTTTTAAAAAGCTGGAAATACTGTCTCAGGTTTCAACTTGGTAGGTGATGAGCTTAAGTTTGTGAGAGAAACATGTCAGTTTGGGACTCCATTAAACCATTTTAAGCTTGAGAGACTTAATTTATTTATTGGGTATTCCCTCCGAAATTGTTGAAAGTTTTGAGCCCACTCAAATGATTCCAAATTGGCTCGGGTATTTTTACATTATTCTGCATATTGGTCCTTATTTATAAAGCCAATTGGTTACCTAATAATGCATATATCCTTTTTGTTGTTACCAAGGGGCGTACTATTTGTAGAAGTCACTAAGCAAACTCAGAATTGCTTGAGTCAACTCAGGTTGGTCACATCATCCCCAAGAATTAGGCAAGTCGCTTAGTAAAACCTCCTTTCCAGTAAAAAATGACTTTTACAACCTTTTCTATCCTTTTTCCCTAAAATTCATCCCCGCCTATTTGAACCCGTATTTTTTGATCAATTTTTGCACAAAACAATCTCTCTTGGCTACCTTTGAGATCCAAAAGTAATTTTTTTGATAAAAACTAAATATGGGAAATTTTTTTATCATCATCTCATTATTTTTCAAGCCTCAAACCTAGCCAGTCTTTCTTGCAGTTTTGCTCTCTCTTTTAACAAAAGCACTTAAAATTTGTTTTAAGTTTGAGTTGTTTGAAGGTAATGCATATTGGGCACTTGTTTAGGGCGATATGGTGGAGAAAATGGTGATGATGATTTTGAAGCCCCTTAGTCACAGCAAGATATATGTGCATGATACAGGGGATGTGAACTTGAGCAGCTTGAGCCGGGGCGTGTGCACAAGGAGTAGACAAACCTTGGGGACTTCGGGGTAAGAGGAAAGGATATTGTAGATGGGTATAATTTCATCGAATATGTAACATACTCATCAATATTTTTTTGAAAAGTCACATTTTTTTTTAAAAAAAAAACTTCTAGTTAATTTAAAAAAAATTTATGCTCTATGGCTGAACCAATTAAACCAATTCAGTCCAACTAGTTCACCAATCTGAACTGAGACCAATGGGCGAAGTGAAGGATTCAATCCACTGCTTTACATTTTCAAGCATTCGGGTTGTGCGAATTCTATATTATTATATTTGAAAAGGTATATAAGGACAGTAAAAGACTTGTTATATACATTCCCTATTTTTTAGCTCTAATATTGGTGTGATTTTTTTAAGGCCAGAGTTTTGACCTATTTGATAAAATCACTCCTCAAAACCCGACTAAAAATATGTAGTTATGGCACTAAGCTTTTTTGAGATGGCCCTAAGATCAATTGGCGTCATTGAACATGGACTTCGAATAAAGGGTGCAGTTTGTATAGAAGCCTGGGCTCTAAACAATCAAATTAGAGCCTACTTTTAAATAGAGTCTTTTAATACTGAAAATCTTTGTGATAGGTTTAAAATATATTTTCAACTTTACTTATAAAATTTAAAGCTTAAAAAATAGTGCAGATCGACAGATCTATGAAAACTTGAAAATATTGAAAATTCACGGTCCAAAAATACATTACAAAATACGTTATTTTCGAAACTTGAAATCTATTTTTTTTTCTCATGTCTAAGCATCTTGATGTCGAGATAATCAATTTGAAGATATTTAGGCATCGAAACAACCTCTTCTAGTGAAATTTTTGATGTAAGCTCTAATTTGATTATTTAGAGCCATGACACTACATAAACTTTTCCCTCGAATAAATGATATATGAGAAACCCGCTAAAAAATATACTAGTTTTTAGGCATATTTCTTATGGAAAAATATCATGTAGTGACTCGAAACCCCTTATAAAATCATTAAGGGGCTACAGAAAGGTTCCAATTAGCAACAAAGACTTTACTTATATTTTTTATTTCCATTTAAAAGAAATGTCATTTTCTTAAAAATACCTAAATTGCCTTTATTCAAAGCATTTCAGACATTTGATCCACCCTAAACATGCAAGATACTCTCATCATTTAGTCAGGGCTCTTAGGTAAGTTAAAAGTACTAAAATTACATTACACATTCGGTGTTTCTGATCATGTGAATATTATTCAAAGTATTTTTTGAGGAGGTATTTGTGTTGTATAGAAATTGTAAAACAAACATATTGATGGTCATGGCAAGCTAAAGCCACGTCTTTATTCAAGGTTTGAAAATTTGGGGATCTAGATCAAAATTTTTCGTTTTGAGCTGGGTCGATTTGGACCCTATCATACATTGGGAATCGACTGATTATGACCAGACCGTACCGATTCTGACCAAACCCTACCGATTCTTTAACGATTTTGACATTAGTGAACCAGTTATGACATCAGTGAATCGGTTATAATACCTGTGAACTTGTTTGCTTTATTTATTTTTAATATGCTTGTAACTGTTTTAAAAAAGTTTCCTTTGTTTCTTTCTTTTTGACTTTTTATCATAGTGAGCCAGATCACTCAATCAGTTTATGTTTTGTTTTATTTTTCCAACACTTTTATTTATTATTTATATACGGCTTTATTTTTTCAAAAAAAGTTTATACGGAACCGAGGCTCTAAACCATCAAATTAAAACCCACCTCAATAATTTTACTAAAATAGGTTGTTTTGATGCTCAAATATCATCAAATTGATCATCTTGACATTAAGATGCATAGATATGAGAAAAAAATGAATTTCAAGTTTTGGAAATAGTGCATCTTGTAACACATTTTTTTATCGCCAACTTTCAAGATTTCATAGATCTGCTCGATCTACACTAATTTTAAGCTTTAAATTTTATAATTAAAAATAAAAATATATTATAAGGTTATTAAAAATATTTCCAACATTAAAACCATATTTTTCGATACTATTTGAAGGTGCGCTTTACTTTGATTGTTTAGAGCCTCGGCTCCTTATAAACCACAACTTTTATTTATTGCTTGTTTGAAATGTCCAATTTTTTTTTAATAACATAGAGGGTCAGGGGGCCCACTCCAAGACTTAAAACTCTAAAACATTTTTGTACACAAGCCCCTGCTTTGCCCACGTGAAATTGTACTTGAATTTATAGTGGCACTTGTTTCCCTTATGCATCAATGGGGGACTGATCTTTTCTCTCTCTCCCACTGCCTCTGCTTAAAATAGAATAATTTTTTATTTTTCGTTGCGTCTCTCTCTCTTCCCCTTGGAATCTCTATGTCTCTCTCTTTAAAAACAATTAATTCTACTAAATCTCTCTCTTTTTCTATCTATTAATAACCTATTCTACTAAATTTAGAATAAGTTTTTATTTCCCCTTGCATCTCTCTCTCTCTCTCCATTCTTCGCCTCTCTCTTCCCCTTGGCATCTCTATCTCTTTCTTTAAAAACAATCAATTCGACTAAATTTCTCTCTTTTTCTATCTATTAATAACCTATTTCACTAAACTTGTTTCACATAATTTCTTTTAAAATTCAAAACTCTTAAGTGAATACAAAAATAAAAAATAAAATGAGTTAGAGAGATTCATTTTAGGAAAAATTACATAAAAACCCCCCAAGGTAGATTTTTTAGGCACTTTACCCACCCTAAATTTTCTTAGCATATTTTCCCCAAAAATCAAGTTTTATAGTAAATATACCAATACAAAAAGTTCATTTTTTGACGAAAATACACTTCCCCGTACATAACAAAACATTTTCGGATCCCAATAAAAGGAAACGACGGACCATGGTTGTATATTGTCGGACCCATCCATTTTGCCGGACCAGAACTGTACACTGCAAGGCCGCTTATTGTAGACATAATTTTGCTGGATTGTAGCTCACAAATGCCGGATCGTTCATTAATCCATAAAAAAATGCCGGACCGCCTCTTCCAAACTTTGGACCGCCATAATGAAGTGCCAGACAGCCACGGTGAAGTACCATACCATTCCAAATTAGTGACTTAAGCACCTCTTCCAAACGTCAGACCGCCATGGTAAAGTGCCGGACTGCCATGGTCAATGTGAGGTTAGTGAGGGTTATTTTAGTTTTATTTTTGTTTTTTTTTTGTTGGGGGGTATTTGCTATGAAACATGGTTTTGAGGAAAAATTTGCTAAGAAAAGTTAGGTTAGGATAAATTGTTTAGAAAGTCCGTTTTTGGGGGTTCTATGCAATTTTCCCTCCATTTTATTGTCACGAGTTACATTTTAAATGTTATTTTAACTATAAAAATGAACTTAATAGATATATTTTCAATATTTACATACTTTTGATACAATAATGAACAACTATAATGCAATTGCTACTATTTTTTTAGAAACCTTAAAAACTAGATTTTTGAAAAATTATAGTGATTTTTTTTATTTTTTTGAGGTTGAAACCAGCCGATTGATATAGTTTTTGAGGTGGCCGATCTAGATCACCGATCTATTTTTTTTAAACCTTGCTTTCATACATGTATAAAATCCCTTGATTTGATAAGGTAATTCTTGTTCCTCCACGTGCTTCTTAATTCCATAAGCATTTTCCTCTTTTTTTTTTTTCTTCATCAAATATGTCCAAAATCCAAGATTCTTTAATTTGTTATATTGGCATATAGAATATTAATGGGAATGTTCTTGCACGTGTTTCATAAGCGCGAGCGCTGAGACATTGTTTCACTTTCACGGCTCGATTTTTATTTTTATTTGAATTGAATATGAAAAGCAAAATGATTAACGCATAATGGAGTTTTCCATGAGGGGTTCCAAAAAAAAAAACCCAATTGAATTTAATTTTATTAATGCTTAGCAAAATTCCCCAAATTGTAATCTATTTTTGGATCGGTGAATTTTTGTTGTTTGATAAAAAGAATTTGACATGGACCAGGTTTTTGGCCTGAATAGGAAGGGAAAATAAAGGGCCTTAAAAATTTGTTATATTTTTTGTAGAATTCAATAATAAAAATAATGTTTATATTTTGTTGCAAACGTACCAATAAAAGAAAGGAAACTTAACCAATAAATTCAATTTTGCTATCAAAATTTAAAAATAGTCATGTATATTTATATTGAATTGGAATTCAAAACCAATGGGAAGCATAATCTATCAATCTAAAGATAGATATAAGTGGTGGGCCCTCCACTAAAAAGAAAAAAACATTCAAAGGTTCAAATATTTCTATGTACGAGTCTAGGGCATAGTTAGCAAGTCGCTAATTTAATCGCCATTTTTTCAAACAATCGTGCTTTTTTGAAAAGCGATTTTATCTGCGACTTTTTCAATAGATCGGTAAAAAAACGCGATCTTTTCAAGAAGAAGTTTAAAATGTAACTTTTGCAAAATTTGAAAAAATCGTTTCAAAAAATTATTTCTATTAATATACTCCGATTTTTTGTTTTTTGGAAAGTTCAATAGCTTTTTTTGTTTTATGAAATTTCTATTCTCCCGAAACTGTCCCTGGTTCTCTGCTATGGATATGGTGCATATTTTTCAGGTGGTTATGGGTAGACCATAGTTAGCAAGTATGGGGCAGACTATGTCTTTCTAGAAAGATGAAAATTGAATTCACCTACCCAATACTTATTTTCACGAATAGAATATATAATCATTTTATGATTTAGAGATGGGTACAATTGGCATATAGATGCATCCATGTAGCTGTAGAGATAAGGTGTACCTTCAAATTTTACTATGGTATATAATTTTGATTTAAAATGTTATTAGGATTATCTCAAAATCTATTTTTATATCTAATTATAAAATTTTAAAAATGGTTAAAATCAAGTAGATATATAAACATATGAAAAATATTGAAAATAGACGGTGTAGATAATATGTTGTAAAATGCACTATTTCTGAGACATCTTGATGTCGATATGATCAATCAAATGGTTTTTCAACATTAAAACTATCTTTTTCGATGGGTTTTTGAAGTGCATCTGTAGTTCTACATTATAAGGTTGCATCCTTATATAAACTTTTTCCTTTAGAGATATATCACATTGAATATTTGAAAATTATATTTATAGGGAGGTTATTTTTATATCGAGTGATATATATAGAATGAAATCATTACCCCTCACTACTATTAATTTTTTATATACTGAGTGATATATATATTTAGAGTTTAAAAATTTCTAATATTTTAAATATATTTGATTTTTTGACTCCGAATTTTTAAGCCCAGTCCGATATATTCGCGATCTCTTTATATGAAGTATTTTTGCCGATCCGTATTTTTTATTCAAATTTTTTATCCAATTTTTAAAAATAAAAATAATTAATTTATCATTTCATGGTAAGTCGATTTATTGATAATCCCTTACTTGCTAATAGAAATAGTGCTCAAAATTAATCTTGCATCTCAAAATTACTTATATACCGTCAGTGATATGGGATTGCAAACAGAGAAGAGTCATATTTTGAGTATTATCAACAAAATATTTAAAGTACTTATGTGAAACGCCATTTTTAAACAATCATTACATAAGTAAATTAATGGGAAATTTCTAATATATATATATTATTTTTTCAACTACGTGACATTTGAACTTATTCTGCCATTCCAACTCAAAAAAATTACGTGTATTTTTTGATAGGGATCTTGAAATTGAATTAAAATTTATTTGAACCACTAATTTTACATTTTTTAAGAGGACTATTATTTACAGGACCTAGTTTTGGTGGATGGTGTAGATCTTCAAGCTCGTGTAATAACATTTGCGAGCTTGAACCAGTGTTTGCAAAATCGAACCAAAACAGTTAATCGAACATGGGTCTAGAAGCGGTTTAACTGGCATATTTAACCGCTCTAACCGAGAAGTCCTGGACGGTAAAAAAAGTGCTAAAAAAATATATAAAGAAATAAAAAAATATAAAAGGCACATAAAGAATGATTAAAGCAAAACACATTCAAATGAAGTTGAAAATTAATGAAAAAATAGATTTTAACTCATTTTATATTTTCCAAAAGTTATATTTAAAATTTTCTAAAAAAGATGAAAAAATATAAAAGTGAGTATTAATGACCAAAACAATTTTTAATCCTCACCATAATATAAAGAATATTTAAAAATGTAATACAAATCAAATTCTTTATTTTAGAGAATTTATATAATTTTTGTGAACTTTTTTTGCTTTTTAATTGATCACCCTAACTGCACAAAACCAAAATCAGCCAGTGGCCGATTCCGATCTAACCAAACGATTAGCGGTTAGATCAGGAGATTTTGCGAATAATGGCTTAAACGCACCGAAGAAATCTGCAAAGTCAAATAGTTAATAGTTAAATATTATGACAAATTCTTCTAGTTTATTGATTTGTAGTTAAATATTATGATAAATTATTCTAATTTATTGATTTATAGTTAACTATTATGACAAATTCTTCTAATTTATTGATTTGAGGACTTCACTAATATGAATCAATTAATATTTTAGTAATATTTAACCATTGAGAAACTAGAGAGATGCGCGCGTTCTTATACATGGTCGGAGAGAAAAAAAAGCGAGTCAACAAAAGCAAGCGAGGGTAAAATGGTCCGAACTAACAAAAACTTCGACAACCGGCAGAGCCAACCTCCAACCACTACCAAAAGCAAAGAAGAGAGAGAGAGAGAGAGGGACTCCTTCCGCTTTCTCTCTCTACTAATCTCTCTCACTCTAAAACTTTCTCTCTCTAAAATCCTCCGGCTAATTTATCCCCCCGCCAATTTCTCTCTCTAAAATCGTCCGGCTAATTCCCCGCCAATTTCTCTCTCCTCCCTCAATAATTCCTGTAACAAAAACTAAAAAAATGGAAAAGTTGTCTCTTTCTCTCTCTAAAATGGTCTCGAAATGAGTCTCTCTCTCTAAAAGTATCACCGGGTTATTTCTTAATAATTGCGTGCACTACGTACTCGCCTCGCCTGCGCGCGCCACGTGGCCTGTCACCGCGGATCTCTGAGGTGAACCATGCCGAATGTTACCCCATTCAGTCCAACTTTATCTCTCTAAAAAACTCTCTTCCTTTCTCTCTCTACACGCTCCCACCCTCCATTACTACTCTCTCTCTCTCTCTACCCGCTTCCTCTCTCTGTCTTTTCTCTCTTTTGACATCATTTTTCATAATTCATGCACAGTTGAATTGTCTTCATTACTTCTCTCTCTAAACACTACATCTCGTTTTCTCTCTCTAACCGTTCCCTCTTTATTCATTCTCTCTCTCTCTCTACATTTGTTTACACAAAATTGAATTGTATTAATTTCTTCCGATCGTCTCTGATCAAGGCTAACGCCCTCTGATCGCCCTCTGATCCAGGGTTCCTGTCTTTGTATCAGGTACTCTATAAACTCTGTAATTCTCAGTTTCTTATTCTTCCTTTTTTGTAGTGTTTTCTTATTGTTCCTTTTTCTCCATTTCTTTGATTCATGGAGTCCCCTGTTGAATTTCTTAAGAATCTTTAACTTTTGTTTTTCTATTCTCAGTTGAGTTTCTTTTGAGGTTAAACGTCTCTTTTCTGAGTTTCTTATTTTTTATCTGTTTCCATTTCTTAGTTCATGTTGTTATCAGTTGAATTTCTATTGGATTCTAATTTTTTTTTTTTTTAAATGGTTGATCAATGGCAGTTAATCAGGAGAGGGATTAGGCCTGGATTCTAGAGAAGGAGCAGCGCCTTCTGAGGATGGCGCTGTTCAGAAGGCTATTCTATCGGAAGCCACCAGACCGGCTTCTCGAGATTTCAGAGAGAGTTTATGGTGGGTTATTATGATCTCTCTGTCTCTAATGAATCATCTCATTTTTTATCAGTTCCGCCCCCCCCCTCCCCCCCGCCCTTTTTTCTGGGTTCTGGTTTTTTGTTCTCTTATTAATTATTGAGTAAGGTGAGAGGATGATGTGATTTCGGATGAACTATCCCCTAAACTATGTTGGGATTCCATTGGAGTGTCTGAAATCACCGTTAATCGTGTATGGAATATCGAATTTTTGCTCTCAAAATATGTGAATTTTATTGTTTCTGGTTGCTTGGCTACAAAGAGTAATTGCTTTTGGTTTCTTGATTAACTGGAGTTTTGGGGCTTTTGCTGTCATTTTGTTAAGATTGGGAATTTTGGGTTCTTGGGTTGCTTTTAGGGTTCGCTTGCATATTGATGAGAAGCTTAGGGGACCAATATTCAGACGAGAAACTTAGGGGACCTTGATCATTGAACAGAAAAGAAGAAGCTTTATGAGTAATGCATAAAACACCTGTTTTTTTTTTTTTTGTCGGACGAGAGGCATCCTAAGTAACCGTGGAAGTGGGAAAACATAAAGTAAAAAGAAGAAGAAGAAGAAAAAGCAACTTGAGTAAGTTCTGACATTTTTTAGTTTTTTTATAATCTTTTCCAGCGGAGGAAGGTTGCATTGGAACTTTTTTTAGTCGTGCATTCATTCGATGACCTTTGGTCTAATGGAGTGACTGATACTCAGTTCATATATTGAGAGGACAAGAGTGAAGCTTGTCAAAATGAAATTGGAAAGTTCAGTGAATTCCCAAAGATTTGGTGTCATCTTAGAATTTAAGAGGCATACATTTCAATGGAAAACCTAGCCCTTTCAGTCATTCTAGCTCAATGAGGGTAATCATGGTCATTTGCACCCTGAGAACTATAGAGATTATGGTAATTTTGAAGTTTTGTTTCAAGTTTTCATTTATTCAGTGAAAACCAAGGATGTAAAGAGCTGTAATTCATTTTCGTATTTTTATTTTTTAGCAGAATTCTTGCACCATTGGTGCACTTTAGAAAATTCAATGCATCTTCCTTGTTGCATGATAACCAGTTTTTTAGGGAGATTAATGCTATTGTAGTGTTCCAAATTGAAAAGAAAGGTACTCGTACAAACCTTTGGAATTCTCCCATGAACTCCTCTTCTCCTGAACTTTGTCATGGTGAACTCATTATTACCTTCTTATGTGAGTTATTTCCTTTAACTTAGTAGGTAGTTTTATGTTTTGGTTGTTCTTGCTCTCACAATGTGCAAAGTTTAAATTCATTATGTTACTTAGAGTATCATGCCTTTTGGAGAAGTACTCTTGTATAATATAGCGAAAACCAATGGTACATGGACACCGACACAATGTCCAACACGTGTAGAGTGCTCAGTCCAGAAATGCCAATAAGGCAAGAACATCTGTACAAATGCTATTTTACATTAAGTTTATATACTAAAGTTTGATATTTTATACACAACCTGGCAGCTTTTGCAGCAGTAGAACTTATTGTCCCTCATGGAGCTTCCCGGCTTTGAGCTTCATGGGTTACGTTCTAGTTTAGTTTATATCGAATAAACAAACATAATATAACAAAAAATTTGCATTGATTTGTACACAAACATGCAATTCCCATGTTGGTACACTTTTTTAATACTGCATTTCTTCAAGACATCACGAGTTCCAACTTTGGGGCAGAACTGCATTTTTGTCATTCAAAAGATGTCTGAGGTGTTAACACGTGTCAAAGTATGGACACGTGTTGGCACCCGATATGAGAAGGATAATGAGGTGTTTGGGTAACACCGGAGAGAAACATAGTTTCAGAATTGGGGGTTAATGTTTCGGCTTTTTCCCTTTTTTTGCATGGTGCAGTATTCGACAGTTGCTTCTCCACAGATGTGTTGGAGGAAGACGAGTACAAGGTTTACTTGCGAGGAATAGTGGCGCAGCTACAAGACTACTACCCCGATGCGTCTTTCATGGTTTTCAACTTTAGAGAGGGAGAAAAGCGAAGCCAAATCACCGACATATTATCTCAATATGACATGACTGTGATGGACTATCCCCGCCACTTTGAAGGCTGCCCTTTGCTCCCTTTAGAGATGATCCACCACTTTTTGAGGTCAAGCGAGAGCTGGCTATCCTTAGAAGGCCAGCAAAATGTGTTGCTTATGCATTGCGAGAGAGGTGGTTGGCCTGTTTTGGCATTCATGCTTGCTGGGCTTTTGATTTATAGAAAACAGTACACGGGGGAGCAGAAGACCCTGGACATGGTGTATAAGCAAGCCCCACGAGAGCTTCTCCAGCTCCTATCACCTTTAAACCCAATTCCTTCTCAATTGAGATATCTCCAGTACATTTCGAGAAGAAGTGTTGGTTCAGACTGGCCTCCTTCTGATAGGATCTCAACTCTGGATTGCCTGATTCTTAGGGTCCTTCCTAACTTTGATGAGGAAGGTGGTTGCAGGCCTATCATACGCGTTTACGGCCAGGACCCCTCTAAAGTCACGAATAAGGGTCCTAAGGTTCGGTTTTCCATGTCAAAACAGAAGAAGCACGTTCGACATTACAGACAGGTAATACTGAGTCCTTATTATTTTGTTCTTTAAAGCTTATATGAGGGAATCCTGCTTCTACTGTACTCCCTATGCATCATTGTTCTAAATGTTTAGGATCTCAGCTGGAATTTCCACCATTAGAAGAAACAGAAAATGGAGATAACTAATCTAATTCACATGTTGGCTGTTGTGTCACCTACTGCACGTGAAATTTCATTTGCTTTTTAAAACTGATGCAGAAAGCCACCTGAAATTCTTTGGGCAATGCCAAAATCTACCATTTTTCTGCCTTAAATTTATATTTCACACAGCTACTACTGCTGCTGCTTCTCCTAATGCTTCTACAAAGAAAATAAGTAGGCCAAATTTGATCCATGAGTCAGAAAGTTTGCATTCCGGCGCTGGGGCAAACCTATTCCATAGGTTGGAATTAAGACCTCGTGTACTATTGCAATTGCAGCCGCACTGTGCACTGGTTAAAATGGATATTCATTGCCAAGTACAAGGCGATGTTGTGCTTGAGTGTATCCATTTAGATGAAGATCTAGAGCGTGAGGAGATGATGTTTAGGGTGATGTTCAACACGGCATTTATCCGGTCAAATATCTTGGTGCTTAACCGTGATGAAATCGACATATTATGGAATGCCAAGGACCAGTTCCCCAAGGACTTCAAAGCAGAGGTACATGGCTCTCTATCTCTCTCTCTCTCAATAAATATATATATATATATATATATATATATATATAGGATTATCTATAAAGAGACTATTTATCTTTTATACATAGAGGTCACAATTATTCTTATCCCTTAAATTTCAAAATGGGAAGTTGTAAGAGTGTGTCATTGAATAGACACAAAGTTCCAAAATAAAATTCTTGGACTTTGTCACTCACCCCAAGCCATCCAATTTGACATCTAATGAGTCGAAATGATTGTGACTTCCATGTACAAAGA
>NW_006498527.1:866908-896773 GCF_000471905.2 Amborella trichopoda | reverse complement strand
CCTTTATGAAACGGAACCACAACGGACGGCACTATGTCCGTGGTGGTATTGCGTGTTTTTTGGACCGCCACGGGCGTGCTATGTCCGTCACGGTGCCGCCCACGGAGCCTATAGGCTAAATCACTGTAGCATTTCGCCTATAGGTGTTGGGTAGTGGCTTCTATATATATAGAAGACTGTTTCATTATATTACTATAAAGCTGTTGTATGATATCACTACGCTATGCGAGGAGTGACTTCATGACACCATGTCATTATAATATAATGAAATCACACTTCTAGAAAACAATGTTTGTGGCACTTATGTCACCCCAACTTTTGCATAGGCACTCTCTTCTTCCCAACATTTAATCCCCTCCAAAAAATAATATTAAAATTTAATTTGCACCTTACATATGGTTAAAATTAGCCCCCCTTCCAAGAATGAATCTTGATCGCCCATTTGGTGAATTTTAAGATCTAGACTTGTGGGAACTAAAAAATAGTCTTTTATTTTTTGACATTGTTCATCTAATGATAACAAAATCATCTTCAAAATTTGGAAAATGAAAAAGTTCCTTCTAAGGCCTAGATGTAAGCATCTCACTAAAGAGACAACCTATGTTAAGTGGGTTAAAAAAACACTTTTAGGGTGTGTTTTCAAAATTTATGTTTTTTGTAATTGTTCATCAAAATGAAAGGAGTATATATTTACAAATTGGGGTCAAATAAATGGCCCTAACATGGTTTTTTAAGATTGTTTTATTGTATTACTATAAAACCGTTGAATGGTATCACTCCCCACACAAAACACACACACACAAATACATATATGGAAAAGTACACAATAAGAATGTTTATTTTTGGCACAAGGAGATCACAATCATTATTGACCATTAGTTGTGAAATTGGGTGGCTGGGGTTGTGTTATTGATTGAGCATAATAATCAAAATACAATTTTTTGAACTGTGTAATACACCGTTAGCTGTCAGATTTCACATCTGATGTCTATAGGTGATTGTGACCTTGCACTAAAAATAAAAGGTTTTGTGGCGTACAATCACTATATATATATATATATATGAATGGTCTTGTTGTATGCAGTCAATATATTTATATATTGGAATTTAGAAATACGAGTCATAGTCTAAAGCTATACATCTTTGATGCAGTTAATCTTCTCGGACATGGATTCTGTTGCTCCTTCTATTGACACCAAAGTTGCACCTGGCAATTTGGATGAGAAGAGTGCCCTTTTGGTGGAGGAATTCCATGAGGTTCAGGAGATCTTTGACAGTTCAGAGTGGTCCCATGATGAGGATGTTGCCCCCGATATACTTCCTCCTGTAACTGCAAAAAATGGTGTTCACTGTGGATCGGAACATGGTGCTATGCAAAAGGATATCAAGAATAACATCGTCCAGCCTAAGTTGGAGCAGAATGGTGTGCACCACAAATCTGAGCCTGCTGTTCCTGAAGAGAATGTTGGAAAGCCTAAGGTAGAGCAGAATGGTGTGCACCACAAATCTGAGCCTGCTGTTCCGGAAAAGAATGTTGGAAATATTATCTCACAAATAAAGTTAGGGGCCAATGGTGTGCATAATAATAGGTTCCAACCCAGTGTTCTGCAAGAGAGGGCAGAAAACATTGTTTCCCAGCAAAAGTTAGAGACAAATTTTGCTCATCACAAATTGGAACCTAGCGGTCGGCACACAATAACAGAAATTTTTTTTTCTCATCAGAAGTTAGAAGTGAGTGATGCACACCATAAATTGGAATCAAGTGCTCTGCAAAAGACTACGGATAACATTGATCCCAAGCATAAAATGGAGATGAATGGTGTACACTATAAGCTGGAACCTGTTGTTCCTCAACATAAAATAGAGAACATGCTTTCCTTGAAGGATTTAGTCTTGAATGGTGTGCACCGTATTTTAGAAACGGGCCTTTCTCAAAAGGAAAAAGAGAAAATTGTATCCCAACAGAAATCAGAGCCCCAAGAGAAGTCTGAAGCTAATGCTCATTCCCTGACGACTGAAAGTTCATTGTCCCCCCCAACCCCCAAACTACAACCTATTGCACGTGTTGAGGCAGTGAGGAATTCAGTTTTTCCCAAGCAAAAGATTAAACAGGATGAATCAGAGGTTCCTCTTGCAAAACCCACAAAACCCAAGAAAGTTCCTCGGTGGATTCCACCAAGGCCTGAACCAAATCCAGGTTATGCAAACCCTCTCCATGTCTCACCTCATCCTCCTACTAGATATAACAGTTCACCTGCTGCTCTTGGCATCACTCCTTTTCTAGATTATGCTTCATATGAGAACACAGTCACATTGCCTTCTACTGCTGAATTTGAAGATGTGGATTCAGAGGGGAATGAATCCACATCCTCTAATGGTTTGCCTGAGGCTAATTCTATTGCACCTCCACCGACTGTGCAAACTTATCCAATGGGGACAATGCCTAAACAACCATCTCCTTTTTCACAAGTGGCATCTGTTGTGAGTTCAATGTCTACGACTTTACATGAGAAAAATACTGCTCTATTGCCACCATCACCCCCTCCCCCATTTCCACTAACGATGGGTTCTACAACTTCACGATTACTGCTCTTCCAAACAGTGGCTTCTCCGCCCCATCCACCTCTACCCCCTCCACCACCTCCATCAGGGACTTCATTGAAAGTCATTTTCACTCCACCTGCCCCTCCGCCACCCCCACCACCACCACCACCACCACCCGGCTCTTGTATTCCTCCTCCTCCACCACCACTACCTTCGCCGCCAAGAGCCACATCATCAGGTCTCCAATTTCAGACACCTCCACCTCCTCCTCAGCCACCACCTCCTCTACGCTCAGGTTCTCGCTTTTATGGCCCACCCTCCTCCCCCTCCTCCTCCCCCCCTCCCCAAACTTTGTGAATAATGGATTTTTAGCTCCACCTTCTCGGTCTCCTCCTCCCCCTCCCCCTCCCCCTCCCCCTCCACCTCCACCTCCTTCTGCTTTTGTAAGCACTTCTTTGTCACCTCCACCTCCACCACGACCACCACCACCACCACCACCTCCTTTGCATATGGGGAGCACCGCTCAAGGTTCCTTGCAAGGCCTCCCACCCCCTCCCCCTCCCCCTCCCCCTCCTCCTCCTCCTCCTCCTTCTCCTCCTCCTCCCATGCCAAAGGTCGGTGGTTTGGGTGCTCCTCCTCCTCCTCCACCTCCCCCACCTCCCACTGGATCTATGCCTTCTCTTTCTCAAGGTTCTATTCCGCGTGGATCAGCACCTCCTCCCCCTCCACCTCCTCCTCGTCCTGCTACCACTCCCAATGCTCCTCTTCCTCCGCCTCCTCCTCCTCCCCCTCCAGGTCGTGGAGCTCCACCTCCTCCAGGTCGTGGAGCTCCACCTCCTCCTCCTCCCCCTCCAGGTCGTGGAGCTCCACCTCCTCCTCCCCCTCCAGGTCGTGGAGCTCCGCCTCCTCCTCCTCCCCCTCCAAGTCGTGGAGCTCCGCCTCCTCCTCCTCCCCCTCCAGTTCTTGGAGCTCCTCCTCCTCCTCCTCCGCCTCCAAATCGTGGAGCTCCAGCTCTCCCTCCGCCTCCAAATCGTGGAGCTCCCCCTCCACCTCCCCCTCCTGGAGGATGTGGAGCTCCACCGCCCCCTCCCCCTCCTGGAGGACGTGGGGCTCCACCTCCCCCTCCCCCTCCTGGAGGTCGTGCTCCCTGTCCTCCAACGCCTCCAAGGGCACCAGGAGCTGGGGCACCCCCACCGCCTCCCCCAGGGGTTGGTAAGCCAATGGCTTCAAACTTATCACTTGGGGATAGGGGGCGTGGACCTTCACGCCTTGTGCAGCCATCAACTCGCCGAACGTCTCTAAAGCCTCTTCATTGGGTCAAGGTAACAAGAGCGGTGCAAGGCAGCTTATGGGCAGAGTCGCAAAATTATGATGAGGCTTCCAAGTATTAAACTATTGCTCTCATATTTATTGGCTTTTTCTTTTTCTTTTAAAAATGGATTTTGCTTGTTGTTTGTTTAGTTGTTTACTTCTATTTGTACTTTAACATTCTAGAGCTCCGGAGATAGATATAATAGAACTTGCGAGTATCTTCTCTACTGTGGTGCCAACTTCAGATGGAAAATCAGGGGATAAATCTGAAGGAAGGCGCAAGTCTCTTGGGAAACCGGATAAAGTTCATTTGGTAAGACCTATAAATTAAGTTCATATTGCTTATTTAGAGTAGCTTCCTCTGGCATCATATCACCTTGTTTCTCTCTGACTTTCTTTATTAATTTCTCATTATCAAGTGCATAAAAGCATAAATTCTAAAAACATTTTGCTTTGATGTTCTTATAGAGAATGCATACATATCCGTTTTTTGAGGAAAGTTTGACTTGGTATGCCTACATAACAGTCGCGCAAAATGGTGATCAAATGCATGGCATGAAATATTTGACAACATTACTGCGATCTAATGAATTTTATAAGCTCAATGCTTAATCTCAATTGTTAAAAGTGCAAAATGGATTTTTTTCCCATTTGCTTTTTGTCTTATGAAATACCTCTGTTAAATGTAGAAGTTTTAGTTGTTTAGTTGACGGAATAATATGACCGTTTTTGCCCTTTTCTGCCCTTGGAATAAACTTTCTTATGGAATAAATCGTTTATGATCACTTCCATTTCATGATTTTATTTATGACATCCTTTCATCTAGTGTGGGTTCCTCATCTACCGCGTTGTTCTTTTTGTGTAAGTGGGCTTATCTCCTAGGTGCAATCCTTGAATTCTTTAATTTGAAGAGCAAAGTAAAGCTATGTAATTATGCAATAATAATAATAATAATAATAAGAAATTGGAATCTGCTAGCCAAGTCAAATATGTCTTTAACTCATGCAAAAGAGATGATGGCACATCATTCTTTATTGAATCTTTATTTTCTTGTTACTCTTAGTGTTTCCACCTAGCTGATCTACTCGGAATTAGAAACCACACTTCTAGCCATGTATAGTGATTACTGTAAAATGGTCTATTCCTTGGTTATTTTTATGTAGTGTTTAGTTTAAATTGATGTCAATGCTGAAAATATCATGGGAACGAGCTCTGGTTAGAGATGGTTAGGGTGGAAGGTGCCACTACATGACATCTAGAGCTCCATTCTCAACGAGGTCTTGAGTTAACATCATCATCATCCGAGCCTTTTCCCAAGTATTTGGGGTTAGCTACACGAATCATGCTTCATCATTCCTGTCTATTAAGGGCTAGAACCTCAGTCATACCATATGTCACCATATCTCTTCTCACTACTTCCATCCATGTCCCTTTTGGGCATTCTCTTTACCCCTTTAGAGCCTTCCACTAATATCAAATTGCCTCTCCTAATTGTTGTTGTTCTACGTCGATGCTGCACATGTCCAGACCACTTAAGTCTATTCTCCCTCATCTTATTACCTATTGGAGCCACCCCTAAGTTCCCTCGGATGTATTCATACTGAATTCTATTATTTCTTGTTTTGTCACTCATCCATCTCAACATTATCATCTCAGCTACACTCATTCTTTGAATATGTCGTTTCTTAATCGCTCAACATTCTAGTCTTGCAACCGTCCTATAGAACTTCCCCTTCAGTCCCAAGTTAACATCTAAAAAGAAAAAAAAGAACCTAAAAAATATCATAAGCATCTAAAAAACTAAAGAAGAAAATAATCTAAAAATATCATAGGCCTTAGCATCTTAATTTAGGGTAACGTAGAAAGAACGACTGTTTTTTCCCATTTCATACACTCTGTCAAAGTTCATGCATAATCCATATGCTTGTTGCAATAAGAATCTTTTATCGCCTTTATAGGCCTTGATAACATCATTCATATTTATTCTTTTTCTTGTTCTCAGATGTCTGAGCTAATTATCTATGCTTCTTAACCCCAACTATACAGATTGAACAGAGACGAGCTTATAATTGTGAAATCATGCTCACGAAGGTCAAGATACCTCTCTCCGATCTTATGGTAAGCTCAAGTGGTATTCGGCTTCATTGCACTTCAAATATTATAAGTAGATTTCGTGAAAATGTCGTAAAGAAAATCAATATCTTCAATGTTTCGTACTCTGGCTGTGCCCTCTGTGTTCGGAGTTCCAAACTTGTTTTACGACAAGTTCTATTTTGTTCTTTTTTTATTAATGCCCAACTGCATGCTGTGATAAACGTTATAAACTGGTGCTTCATGGCTGTTAATCATATGAATGTTGCCACAGAGTGCAGCACTTGCATTGGATGATTCGATTCTTGAAGTTGATCAGGTGGAAAATCTTATAAAGTTCTGTCCTACAAAAGAGGAAATGGAGCTTCTTAAGGTGATTTTTATTTTGACATCCACTTCTATTTAATAAAAATTTTCTTGTCATTGCACATTTCTTCTTGCAGAGATTTTTTATCTCTCTTCCTTTTATGTACAAGTGAATTACATTAATTGTTGTACACCTGAATTTTTAGTAGCTTGAATAGTGTTTGCTTACCTTTTCTTTATCTTCCTTGAGTTATCAGGGGTACACTGGGAGCAAAGAAAATTTGGGGAGATGTGAACAGGTCTGGAACTTTCCTTATTTGCCGTTTGCTATGCACTTTTCATTAATCATGTCGAAGTCTAACATTCAGCAGAGATATAATTATCTAAACCTGAACAAAATTAGCTGTTGGATAGTTAATTAGAATGATATTCTCTTTGTGCTTTAGTTAAACACCTTAATTTCTATGATTTCGCTAAATACGTTTGGTGCCTTGATTTTGAAAATTGGTCAGTGCACATTTAGCTTTTGATAAATTCCAATTTTGCATATTTACAGGTTAAGTTATTTGAAAGTTTTGAGTTTTTGTCTGCAGCTGTTTTTGGAGATGATGAAAATTCCACGGGTTGAATCAAAGCTCAGAGTTTTTTCATTTAAGAGTCAGTTTAACTCTCAGGTTGTAAGAGTCTTCTTCATTCTTTTCAGTACTTGGGAGTATGGTATCTTAATGATCCTTATAATTGGCTTCTCTGACCATCTATTTTTTGCAGATAGTTGATTTCAGAAAGAGTTTAAACCTCGTGAACTCTGCCTGTGAAGAGGTGAGCATCATCTGTTTAATGCTTTTATGCCATAGGCCTCTTTATACAGTTTGTATGATTTTATATCAACATTCTGTCTGATTCTGTCATTTCAGATAAGAAACTCCATCAAATTGAAAGCCATCATGAGGACCATCCTTTTATTGGGCAATGCATTAAACCAGGGAACTTCTCGGGGTTAGTCACATATCAATTTGAACTGCTATTGAGCTCGTATGATTCAGTTGTCAGACAGTTTTTCTGGTTTAAGGGGTTCTTGTTTTGTATTGCGACCTTTCTTGTGTTGCTTCATAGTGCTTCCCCATGCACTGCCTTCTTTTTTTTTGGGGATTTCACTTCCTAAACATACACTCAATTAGAACTCTGTGCATATTACCAAAAGATTCTTAGCATGTCATTCACATGCAAGCTAGTCTTAAATCTAGGAGACAAACCCATTCATGCCCAGGGATATCATTGAAAAAGTCATCTGTGTTAATATTATTTTTGGCCTTTCTTACTAACCTCATGGGTTTCACTTCCTAAACATACATCCAACAAAATCCCTATGCTTGTTATGCTTGTTATCATTACAACTGTTTTAATGTCCTTCACATGCATAATTAGTCTTCATCTGGGAGTGCAATCTGTTCATGCCCATAGATGATATTGGAAAAATCATCTGTGCTGATATTATTTTGGTCTTTTTTACTTTATATGTACGAATGATTCTGCACGTACGAATAATTGTGGTGATTATTTTGTTTTGGGGAATTTATCAGAATGCCCATGATAGATGAATTATGCAACATTTTATCCATTTTGCAACTATTCCAACTCAAGGTCATATGTTTTTTCATGGGTGTTTTGAAAGAAAGGAAAAAAGGATGGGTAAAGTGTCAAATTGGTCATCTCTATGGGTATGCTGATAATTTCCCTTTTGTTTTAGGCTTTATCTTTAACAATTTAACTTGATATACGGTTTTCTAGAGGGATTTACAGCAATGCTTATCATGTTTACATTGTATTTTATGGAACAATCAGATATTTGACTTTTGCATAGTTTAGTAATAGCTGGAGATGTCAATATGAAAATTTAAAAGTCCGATTGTTTCTGCTGTGGGTTTCAACTTTAATCAATTTTTTTAATCTAAAACGTTACTTGGGGCGCAAGACTGAACTTCCTTCATCTACTTGGTTTTTGTATCCTTTATTGGGATCATTTACTTTCTCTCATTTCTTGCTGATTTTTTTTTCTTTTTTGCCTAATAGGTTCTGCAGTAGGATTCCGGCTGGATAGCCTTCTAAAATTATCAGATACCCGTGCTTCTAGCGGGAAGATTACCCTTATGAACTATCTATGTAAGGTGGGTACTTTGAAATTTCCTTTTCAATATTTTACATAAAAGTTCTGTTGTTTCAGTGCACATGAATGGACCCATTTTTCTGAGATTGCCTCCTGGGAAACTGTATAACATGACAGTTGCATTCTCCAAGTTGGGCGTTTAGGAACTAATATCCGAGTAACATTGGTTATTCATGTCATGTTCGTTGTAAATAAATGTTTGTTGTCACTGACGAGTAAAGCTTGTAAAAATAAAACGTTAGACATCCACTTACTAAGTAATCACTCAGCTACTAAATAATCTGAAAAACAACAATTGAAAACCGAATTGCTCACTTCGGCACTTCAATAAATTGATGAATGACCAAATCATGTGATTCCTTCAACTTCGACGTTGGCAGTTGTTAGTTCATAAGATGCTCGACTGATTTTCAGATTACCTTGAGTCTTGTATTGTTTAAGAGCCACTTTCTTGTCATTTAAATGCTCTATTGCAGTTTCTTCTCGTCACTTGTATGGTATGTTTGGTCTTGGTTGGATCTGAATTTTGATGTGGAGGGCTTAGACAGACTCCCAAAGCCCCTTTTTGTGTATTCTTAACTGACTTCATAAGCCACAAACTCTCCATGGATGGCAAAAAAAAAAAGGAACCACATGTCAGAAGCATGCCATGAAATGCTTTGCGACCAGAGAAAGTAGTCTAGTTATCTAGTAGGATGTTTATGTAGATTGCTTATTGCATGCCGTGAGTCAGAAGTTACCATAAAAAATATTCCTTAATATGCTCTTCAGAGTTCTCCATGAATCATTCAGGGCACATGAATTTGGCTCATACTTCTGATTTTATCCTTGGTAAGGGCTTGCAGCCTTACACTTATTGTATATATATCAGATATCTGTGAGATGCCACTGAGTTTACATGTTTTCTCATATTGCATTTATTTACCTTTTGAAAATGACAGATTCTTGCCGATAAGCAACCGGAACTTCTTGATTTTCACAAGGAACTTTTCAGCTTGGAAAGTGCATCCAAGGTTTTATTCTTCTGGTGGCTTATTTTTTACTCTTATCTGTCTTGCTAGTTTCTAGCCATTTAGATTTGATCAGAAGGATTAATGCCGTATACAGATTCAGTTAAAGTCTTTGGCAGAAGAAATGCAAGCAATCACGAAAGGGCTTGAGAAGGTTGAGCAGGAGTTGGCTGCATCTCAGAATGATGGCCGTGTTTCAGAAGGTTTCCACAAGGTATTATGGGGATCTTGTGAGCTCATCTATTCTAATTTTTAATTGTAATTCTTTTACTAGGAAAAACATATGGTTGTTTCATCTTGGGTGTCATTTTCTTCTTTATTTTGCTCTCTCT
The DNA here is from genome assembly GCF_000471905.2 of Amborella trichopoda. The sequence goes on along the minus strand of NW_006498527.1, from coordinate 887,015 downwards.
CTCTCTCTCTCTCTCTCTCTCTAATTGAGCCAAAAAATAAGGGTTATTTCGTAAGCGCTTTAAATAAATCAGAATCCAACCTGGTCATCAGTCGATTGCCCCAGCGCCAATTAATGTTAGTTTCCTTCTTTGTTTAGACGTTGAAGGAGTTTCTTGTGACTTCTGAATCCGAAGTGAGATCCTTGACTTCACTCTATTCTGCAGTGGTATGTTAATACATTAATAATGGAAACTGTTGTAATTTGCATGACAATCCGATGCCTGTTTTTTTAACTTATGGAGCACTTAACAGGGCAGAAATGCAGATGCCCTTACCCTCTATTTTGGGGAAGACCCAGCTCGCTGCCCATTCGAACAAGGTAACTTCCAAACATGTGAATGCCTCTCCATCTCTCATGTCGGAACTGATTCTCATACTTCTTAAATGAAAAATATAGGTATTTGTAATTGCATATTATACATCATGTATGTGGTTTGTAATGCACATTTATAGCATGTACCTCCTGTTCTAAGCATCCACGGTTGAGATGAAACATAGTTTGATAGTGACTGTCCTGTCTTGTAGGAAAGTTTCATCTCCACTTCATTTTCCTGGGAACGGATGCCCTGGATTCATGTTATATACCAAGCATATTTTGTTTATATTATCCTACCTATCCCTTTTGTCATTGGGATTCTTCTTTTTTTTTTTTTTTAAATTCTGAGGGAGCAAGAATTGATATCTTCATTTTATGTACATAAAAGCACATATCCTAAAATAGTATGCAGTACTATGAAAAAATATATGTATTCATAATGAGTATCATGGAAATGCAGTCATGTCAACACTGTCAAATTTTGTGAGGATGTTTAAGAATGCACATGAGGACAACTGTCGCCAGGCCGAGCTTGCGAGAAAGAAAGCAGAAAAAGAGGCAGAGAAGGAGAGGATGAAGGCCTCGGCTCCTCCTACGAGGAGAGGAGAGAGAGAGGGGGAGAAGGATCGGCCAATGAATCCATTGGCTTCAGCAAGGAAAAAAACAGGATGGGAGTCTGTTGCTCTTGCTCTTGGTGGCTAATAAATCACGTGGGATAAATGAATGGGTGGGTTTCTTTCACGAGGGAGGAGGAGGAGGGGTCGTGAGTTTAGTAGAAAATGGCCCCTTCAGATGCATTGGGAGTTTCCATATGAGAACCTCAATTGTGATATATGGGGGCAAGGTCAGCCTTTTCACCTTGCTTTTTCTATTCTAACAAAGAGTATACATAATCCAATGAACCATGAGAAAACTATTTTGCATCAATTTTTTAAATTTTAGTGCGTTTGGTCATCAGTGTCCATTGAAAGATGGAAAACAATGGAGGGAGAGCGGGAGCCACCATTGGATTCATGTCATGTTCTGGTGGTTTCCACTCTCAATCAATGCCAACCATTTCAATGCTTGGGATGAAGTAACTGATTATTGTTATTATTATTTTTCCCATTGCCTGGTGGATTATGTAATATATTTTCCCCTTTTCACTTACCGTAATGTTTTTTTTAAAAGAAAGTGTGTAGAGTACAGTGGATTGGTAAATGTTACTCCAAAGCTACATCCACCATCTGTTTCCACTAACGGATGGTTGGAGATTAAGCTGAACGTAGGCCCATGGGGACATGTGGATACAGTCTATTGCCGACCATTCGGCTGTCTCCCGACAGACTGTAGATGTAGCTTGTAGTCCATTGGATGATGCTATGCTTTCTCTTGTTCAATTATAATTGTCCCTTTTCACACTGTTGAGTAGTGATCCCTTTAGCTTGCTAAATTCAATGGTTTGTTGTCTTGGTTTTGCTGTAGCAACTGCTTTCCAGCGAGGAGCGGCTGGTGTGATCAGGTTTGGATATTGGTGATGGTATAAAAATCCGACTTGCGGTCAATTCTTTTTGTAATATAGATTTTTTTCTCGGTTCGTTTGTTCTTTGCTTCTTGAGGCTTTTTCCTCGGAGCCCTTGTATCATATAGAGAGAGAGAGAGAGAGAGAGAGAGAGAGAGAGAGAGCTATTTGCGGGTAGGGCCCAGCAAAACACAGAGAGAGAGAGAGATGCACATATACAAGCTTGTTCAGTGTGATTGATGGGACGATATTACTTGGTGTGCAAGGTCAAGTTTTTTGTTCAAATGAAGTTCTTTGGCAGAAGCTTCATATTGTAAATGTTCATGTGCTCTTAGGTCTGAGCTCATTGCTCAACGGATGGTAGTTTGTTTGTTTGGATGGGTTATGTGACCCAAAAATCAGGAAAAATGTAAAATAAAAATTCCATCAAGGGAATAATTTGTCTTATTTTTATTGCCTTCTCAAAAGATCACCAAAATGTTATCACAATCTTGAGATTGTGATTCTGTTATCTCTCTCCAGAGATGGATAGATTGTGCTCTCTCTCTAGACAGGCGCATCCATGCATATTTTTCTGTTTTCTTATTGTGTTGTTTGGAATCCTGCAAGAAACCTAGAACAAAAGGCTACATCTCCACGTGCCTATATATCTTGTTTGAATCAAATTTGGATTGAGATTAGGAGAGCTAAGAGGCTTGTTAGTGATTTATTTAGTGCAATGCTCCACATTTTAAATAACTTTTGAGACTTGCAGCAGCCCTACAGTGTAGGGCAGGATCTAGCTCGTGCATGTGACTCGCAACCCTACAAATTACTTTTCTATACAAGTGATGGGATGCGCGTGTGGTTTTTTGCCTGCTTGCATTTGTCTGTTAGAGAGAGAGAGAGAGAGAGAGGTGGCTTTTTCTCATAGCTTCAATATCAGTTGGAGAGAGAGAGCTTTTTTGCTTCAATATCAGTGGTCGATTCTAGAGAAACTTTTTCAAAGCCTTTAACATTAGTGGTCGATTCTAGAGAGAGAAACTTTTTCATAGCCTTTTACATTAGTGGTCGATTCTAGAGAGAGAAACTTTTTGAGCTTCAATAGTGGTGGTTGAGAGAGAGAGAGTGTGAGGAGTTTTCACGGTTTCAATAACAGTGGTTGAGAGAGAGAGAGTGAGAGGAAGAGAGTTTTTTTTCACCGCCAGAGAGAGAGAGAGCTCTTTTCAGAGCTAGAGAGAGAGAGAGAGAGAAAGACCCACCAATTGGCTTTTCTAAAAGGAAAAGAGGAGGAATGGAATGCAATTTTGGCCTCTAGCGGAGGCAACGAACCAAAGGATGGGAAGAGCCCGTGATATCCCTCCCATTCTTGCATGTGATATATACAGTTAAAAGTACAAACCTTTCACAGGGAAGAGAGAATTCCTTTCACTTGTTTTATACTCTCAATGGGGGGCACTCTTTCTCGTCTAAAATTACTGTCCTCTATCAAGTGTGACAAATTGATGATCCATCTTTGAAGGCATCCTCTATACTTTGAAAGCAAAAATTGTGCATTAGAACATTGGTGCAAGAAGCCAAGGTTTCGCTTTAATATAGGATCACCCAACTAACTAAATTAGCTCTCTCTCTCTCTATAATGAATTTATTCTAATCTTCATTTTTCTCTTGAGGGGCGCACACCTTTATCTTCAATCTTCATGGAAGGGCACCTAAAACATCTAATTCTACTCCCTCCCTATCTCTTTCTCTTTTGGATACTCGCTCTTTCTCTTTTGGGTAATTCAGTTGGGAAGATAGGTCTTTGTCTATTTTTTCAAATAGTTCATGAGTTAGTTTTTTTTTTTAAAGGAGTTAGTAGGTAGTGTCAGTGGGAATGAAATTCACAAAAGGTGTTGGGGTGGTATCAGTTAAGCCTTTTTTTCAAAATTTAGACCATTTTTTTATTTGTATATGCTATTTTTGTGCAAGGGGCATGCTAATCTTTTCTGTACCGTATCAATTTTTTCGGAGACACACTCTGTCTACCTCTTCCCATAGTCTTGTTTAATTTTGCGTATTTTTTATTCAATTAGAGAGAACATCTAAAAAAGGAAAAAATAGTGGGTAAACTGAAATATCCATGGGGGTGAACATAAAGGGGACAATGATTAAATGTTACCCTCTGGTAGAGAGAGGAAAAGGACTCATTCTACTAGAGAGAGAGATGAGGACTTTATGTAGTGCAAGAGAAAGCGATGACTATCATCTCTATTAGATTCTTTATGTAGTGAAAGGTGTAGCCTGATGGAGAAAGAAGGATGAGGACACCATTGTAGAGAGAGAGAGAGATAAGGACACCATTGTAGTGAGCGAGAGAGAGAGATAAGGACAGTATGGTCTCCATGGGATTCTTTACGTAGTGCAAGAGAAAGCAAGGAATCTATCATCTCTATCGGATAGGGGAGAGAGAGAGAGTTTAACATTTGTATTGGATTCTTTATGCAGTGAAAGGTGTAGGCAGCCTAAGAGAGAGAAAGAAGTGAGGCTAAGAGAGAGAGAGAGAGAGGAAGGGGTTGAAAATCAAAGAAGGTGGGAAGGCCAGAAGGAAAAGAACAGTTGGGCGTGGGGATGTGTGGCCATTCATTGAGGAGTCCTGTCAATTGCAGCAGTGCTATTGACCCAAAAGCAAACCAATGGAAGAGAGAGAAAAGAGAGAAAAATTATTTTTCCTAGTTTCCCTTTCATTTGGGGAAATATTAACATTTTTTGTCTGTCATGGGATTTGGAGCTTCCTCACTCACCACCCAAAAATTTCCATACTCTCATCCTCCATCTCTCTCTCATCCCATGCCTGCCAATTCCTCATCCCATGAAAACCGGACTCCTGAGACTTAACAATTGAATATAATACTACTTTGTTTTTTCCCTAGAATCAATTGCCCAAGGTCACATGCATTTGACCAAGATGAGTATCTTTTTCTTCTCTCTCTCTAAGCTTTCTTTTTCTCGCTCATTGTCGTTGTGTCGTTATTATCATCAGAGTTTTATCTCAACTATTTGAGATCAGCTACATGAATTCTCATCCCAATTATTTGAGTTTTGCTACACGAATCATGTTCGACCATTCTGCTATATCAAACGCCTCACCCTCTCCAGACGGAGATCCTCATATCTTTTTTTACTATTTTTATACATATCTTTTTGTATTTTTTTTTCTTTTTTTTTTAACTTTTTTAATTAAACCAAATTACACCTCCTAATGAGTATTATATTAGGTGTGCCCTACACATAGCCAACCTACCTAAATCTACAGTAGCTCTTTTTTCTCTCCCTAACTTGATTTATCTATCTACTTTCTCTCTTTCCTCTTTCTAACTTGAATTTACATGTGCGAATCCTCCCAATTTGAATACCCATTTTTAGACACGATCAAATTGAGTAATATATGTTTACATTCTGCATGGATTCTCTCTCGTATTTGACTTCGCCTCTTCTCTCTCTCTTTCCTCTTTTCTCGAATAAATTGTCCCTTATTCTGTTATTTTCTTGTTTGTCTTTATTGGGGTTCTCTTTACATTAAAGAGTACTGACCTGCGCATTGCAATACTTTATTCTGCAAGTGCTTTCTCTCTCTACATTTTTTTTTCCTTTAAAAGGAGAAGTTGCATTCGACGTACGAGTTCTAAGTCACGTGTAGAGAGGGTACTTTTCAATTGGAAAAATGTTTTTGATAGGGCTGCAGTCCTATTAAAATAAGCATAACCTCACCTCAAGATTCAAAAATGTAGTTTTGGCATCAAATTGATCATCTCGACCATGACTATTGTGATTGTAAAAAAAAAAAAAATTTCAAACTCTAAAAATAGTGTATATTGCAACATATTACCTAAACCATCAATTTTACCATTAAAATCATATATTCAATACCTATATTATTTTTTGAGCCTCTAAAATTGATTATAGAGCCGATTTCCAATAGCCTCGGCCTTATAAAAAACAAATGTTTCCTACTTTCTTAAGCACATTGAAGTACAAGTACATTGCACAGTATAAGGGGTCACATATTAATAGTGGGACAATTTCCAATTTTACCCTTCATCAAAACCATATTATTTTAAAGAGATATTATGTGAGAAGTTGATAATTTATATTTGATATTAGAATTAAAAATACCAATTCCATACGGTGACTTAGTCAGATACTAATATTAAAAACGACCAATGTAAATGACAATATATTTAGTAGGATATTAGAATGAGAAAATAGATATCTTATGGAAAATTGTTTCATGTGGGCTGGACCTCATTTCTACATATGCCGTCCATAAAGTGCAAAGCATCCCTCTTAAAGATGGATGTAAGTAGGTGGTCCATCTAAAAACAATAGAAACTAATGGTCCAACTGTTTTTTTAGTAGAATTATTATTTCTAGTTTTTAAAATTTATTTATTTATTTAGATTCATGGTCTCCATGTTAGAGATTACATGTCCTTAAAAAATAAGTCTTAAAATCCATCTTAAAAATAGTTGTATTAAAAGGTTCACATTTCTACATATGCCAGCTTGGCCGCATAGAAACCAGATCCATATCTTACAATGTGTTTAGATTGAGATGTTAGTATTTAAAATAGAAAACTTTTGTTGGACTGAGTGGCAAAATTAGAGAATGTCTTTACAACAATGTCTAATCCAATATTAATTCAACGTTATTTTAAAAAGAACCTAGTACGTTGTATGACCGTGGAAACCAGCGAGAAAATCAACCATGATCACAATCAAAATACAAAGCAAAAGCAAGAAAAACACCAAGATTTATGTGATTATTCATCAATCTCTATTTTTGAGAATGCCCGTAATAACAAATACAAAATCTTCCTTGAGAAAATTTTGAGATTTAGATAAATAAAATGATTAAAATGTTAGATAGCCCTATTTTTAGGATAGATAAGGTTTTAAGAAAAAGACGATCAACATTATAATTGCCCAATCTAGATCGGAGATCAATGGAAACCGATGGGGTTACCCGGTCAGAACTAGAAATTGGGTTTGGTGGAACCAAGTGATTTTGTTAAGGATCTAGGCAAATCAGATTGTCCTGTTCTATGAGATCTATATTATTTTTTGAGTTTCAATTTTTTTTGTTAGAAAAAATTTATATAAGGATTTTAAGTCTCATAAATAGTACATTTTACAACATATTATCTACACTGTCCAATTTTAAGATTTTCATATGTTTATAGATCTACTTGATTTTAACCATTTTTGAAATTTAAAATTTTTAATTAGATATAAAAATAGATTTTGAGATAATTCTAAGAATATTTTACATCAAAATTATATAGCATGATACAATTTCAAGGTGCATCTTACCTCTACAGCTACGGATGCATCTCTAAGCCAACTACACTTTTTTTTTTGTGTTAGAAATTGATTTTAAGTGACTCCGAGGTGGGGCTTTATTTTGTTTCATAAACCCTAAGCCTCATAGAAACTTCATCCTAGATAATTTGATAAATTTTTGTTTTCACTAATTTATAAATTTGAGTGGAAAAATTTGACGAAGGCTTAGGCTTGGGCCGGGCTTTCCTTTAATAAAGGGCAAGAAAAGGAGATTGGAATGGCATGTTCATTTATTTGAGTGGTGGGGATCCATCTTTCCTCTTTTTTTATACGAGGAACACTCCACTCTTTCTCCTCTCTCAGCATATTCTCTCTCCTCTCTCTATGTACAATGCCATGCCCTTCCACTATTTTCTCTCTCCTCCCTCCATTCCACTCTTCTCTCTCACTAAACCCTTCATCTTGTCCACTCACTCCTCTCTCTCTCTCTACCCCTTTCTCTCTCTACATCCTGCAAAAACTACAAGCATGCAAGCTAGAGAGAGAATCAGTGTAACTAACTTTCCCAGTCTCTTCTTTTTTGGGTTTTGCTGGTTAGCTACAGTGGCTTTGTGATTTAGGGTTTTCTTTTTTCCTTTTCTGTGTAATGATTGTGTGGCAATGGTGCGAGGAGGTTTAATGATAGCGATGCCCTCCTCCTCCTTTTAGAGAGAGAGAAAGCTCTGTTTTTTTCCTTTGTCAACCATTTCACAATGAGGAAACATGGGTGGCAGCTTCCATACCATCCTCTTCAGGTCTCTCTCAATCTACTCTCTGTCTCTCTCTCTCTCCTGTTTCTCTCTCTAAAATTTGGGGTTTTGACTGTGTTTTTTGTGCACAGGTGGTCGCTGTAGCTGTGTTTATTGCTCTTGCATTTGCGTTTTATGTGTTCTTTGTGCCTTTTGTTGGGAAGAAAGTGTTTCAGTTTGTTGTAATCGGTGTCTACACACCTCTGGTACTTACCGTTCTCTTATTTTTTCTTTCTCACTTTCTTTTCCATTATTTTCTCACTGTTATATCTCTTTTTTCCTCCATGTCAACACAGATGAATCTTCAAGCTAGGCTTTGCATGAGCATGGTTTTTCTTTGTTCAACTCTATTCTCTTGCACATTGGATCTGGAAATTTAGTCCATTTCAGTTCCTCTAGAAATCGTCGGTTTATGAGCAATGCGGAGTCTATAACTCATAAATTTCATAAATTTGGTGATTTGATTTATGTTTTTAGCTTACTGATCCTGATTTATTACCTGGGGTTATGCATATTTTTTTTCATAAATTTGGTAATTTGATTTACATGTTTTTTCTTACTGTTCCCCACTTATCACCTCGGTTATGCATATTATTTTGATCCATAGAGTTCAGACTTCGGCCTGCATTTTTTGGACATGAGATGCTTCACTTGCAACATAATGTGAAATCCTAGAGGTTGCGTTTCGGATTTCCAGTTGTTCCTAGAGGTTGTGTTTCGGATTTCCAGTTGTAAAATTTGGGGTTCTGGGATGAAATCTATCAAATGGCTGTCAATAAATTATTGCCCCCCTGATTCGATTGATTTTTACCTGATTCGCTTGATTTTTAATTTACGTCATGGATTTCATTGCTCTATGTGATATCTGAAAAATTGCTCTTCTATCTTTTGTTTCATCAAATCCATGGAAAGGGGTTTTGTGAATTTTCAAAAGAAAAGCTATGGAATCGTCTTTGTGTTTTGTGTGATACGACACCGTCCTGTGCTAGCTAGCCTTTCGGTATTTCTCACAATCTCAAGCTGGCTTGACGTTTGGAAGTTTCGATTTTGCTGGCAAAAAAAATGGCACTTGTACTTAGGGCTGTTGTAGTTATCTTTTCCTCGTTTTAAAATTAAGCTTGAAGCCACAATATCCACTCTGTGTCCTTTTAGTTGATTGTAATCCTCCTTTACATGTAAATTTTAAAAAATTATTCCATCTTTATTTCTTCTTTTTTATTCTATTTTATATATTTTTTAATAGGTCTGTTGTTTTCTCTTTCTTGACAGACTGCTAATCGAAATATTACATCATGAAATCTCATTACATGCTACTCGTTTTAGGATTCATGTTATATAATGCTCCTTTCAAACTAGTGGAAGGGGCTGAGAAACGCAGTGTTTACTCAGCAGCCTAGTGAGCTGAAAACGTTTCTGGACCTATTAAGAATTTGAGCTTATCACTGTATGAAAAACAGATGGCGGGCTTGATTCGCATTGTATAAGAATGTAACAAGAGCACGAAACACACGTATAAAATGAATTTATTTTTTCTTTACAGTTTCTATTCACGAGCATTCCCCTTCATACATATTGAAGTATGGATCCGTACTGCTTGAGTAATACCTTTTGTACAAGCAATTCATCTTGATGTACCATATTGCATCAACCAGTGTTCTAAAGCCCAAACACGGTTTGGGACTTACTGAGGTTCCCCAACCCAAACACCAGGTTCAGCGTGGCTGAGTCTGTATAAAAAAAAAATGAAAGCCAAAATAAGGTGGGACTTAATGAGTCCCACCTCTCTGGATTTGGACTCGCCAGGGTCCCTAAACAAGATGGCTTGGTGAGATTTAAAACACCGGGATCAATTTTTCTTGTGAATAAAATGGTACTTATGAAAAAAGGGTGGGTGTGTATGGTGGCCAGTTGTCTATGTCGCATTGCTTGTGATAAAATGTGCTGCTCTTTTCAGGTTGCATCGGTATTTGCCCTTTACATATGGTGTGCTGCAACTGATCCTGGAGACCCTGGAGTTTTCAAGTCCAAGAAGTATCAACACATTTCTAATGATAAAAAGCATTCCCATCTTAAGGGATCTGAATCTGTTGGTGCAACTACTTCTCCACTAAATGATGTGAGTGTTGCCTCAGTTGGAGAGAAAGGACTTGCTGAGGGAATGGATGTGGCTCCAATGGAAGGAGAATCAGCTGGAAAAGTTGAACCGAAGAGAATATGCACCATTATTCCCATGATTTTGGTAGGTTGCTGCCCTTTTGCTTGCTTGCAAAACCTTCTTGGTTCTCATGACCAATCTTCAGAGGCACAAACAAGTGAGGATGGGATGTTTTACTGCAGCTTATGTGAAGTAGAGGTATGTGTGGTCCAATTTGCAATGGTCATTGCATTATCTAATTATTAGTTTGAGTTGGATATGAATTTACTGTGCTTCTGCCAATGTTATTTTTTTTGGATAATTTTTTTAACGATGTAAAGTTGGGTATCCTTCATCCTTGACTTTTTAAATTAGAATCTTATAAAGTTCCTTTTGTTATGGAGGACAGAACCTTACCAGAAAAAACTTGATGTGTTCTTCCTGAATCATATTAATTTTTAAGTGCTGCTCCTTATAGTGGTATCATTCAAAAGAATGAGAACCGATTTTTGGGAATTATTGCCTATAAGAAATTTCTTTTTTCTCTGGATGGGAGCCAAGCCATGTTTGTTTGTACAAGGACCTCATGAACTTCCCTAGCTATGATTAACCCTCCAAAGACTTCCAAAAGAATTTAACCCTTCAGATGTGGTTTAGGGCTATGGAGGGATGGAAGGATGGAGGGATGGGAAGCCTGATTGATCTATTCACTTAGATCTCTACCTTGCACTAGGCTTGAAAATTGGAATATATTATGACCTTATTGATAGAATGTTATTGTCACTAAACTTTAATCTAGTGGTGTGACATTCAATTTGCACGAGGGAGGTAGAGGTTTCAAATCTTGTAAATTAGACCAGATATCCTTCTCTTTCTATTTCTAAAAGTTGAATTAGGACAGCTTATGTGCATGAGGAGGTTTAAGATTTTGAACGAGGGAGGTCATGGATTGATCCCTTGAAATTTGCACTGGAATGAGCCACACTAATCTACACTATGGGAATATGTTAATTCCATTTTTGAAAGGAATAAGAGAAAAATAACTTTTTGGATAATATTGTGTATAGGTGGCATCTAGCTTGGTACTTTTAATTTTTTGAAAGTTGCCATCTGATGTGGTGCTGATTGTGATATGATGGAATTTCAATGGAATCTTTGCAGGTCTACAAGTACAGCAAGCACTGTCGTGTTTGTGACAAATGTGTGGATGGCTTTGATCATCACTGTCGGGTATGAAGTATGATCACTGCAAGAAAACACACATATGCCCCAATTTTCCTTGGGGTGTGAACAATTCTTTTGCTTTTTAAGGCTGTCTCATGTTGTGTTTTCTCGTTTTGTAGTGGCTCAACAACTGCATTGGAAGGAAAAACTACAAGCGCTTCTTTACCCTCATGGTTTCTGCTCTTCTTTTGGTAAGCAAACAAACCTATACAATATCTACTGAACGGAATTATGTAGCCAATGTCATGTAAAATCCACAATCATAAGAAATATACAGCCATTCAAAAGCCACACTTCTACTATTCTTTGCCCATCCGTCTCCCTGTTAGAAAATTTCCTAGTCACAAACAACATACATTGTAAGCCTGTGATCACTACCTGCTATTTTGTCCCTCTCAAACACAGAAAAAACATACATTGTAGGCTGTTGACCTTGACACACCATTTTTATCTTCGGCTTCTTTGCAACAGCCAACTTTTGACAAACCCGATCCTGTTCTTAGCAGTGAAACACTGTAGTAAGCATTTTATTTCGATCTTTTTCATTTTGGTTTATTATTGACAGGTCTCCGTGGTTTGTGCACCTTGGGCTTGAGCTTGCAGCTTATTCTACAGTGGTCGATTGGGATCCTCGTGCTGATTTGCTGTTTTCTCGAGCGGAAACGATTCTTGGTGGAGATCATATCAAAGTTGGGGAGCAGTTTCTCTTTGGTTCCCTTTGTTGTAGTAGTGGTAAGTGTTCTAGTTCTACCTTTTGTTCTTTTCTTTTAAGTACTATGTTTGATCAGTTTTTACTTGGGAAAAGTATTTCCCATTCTCATAACACCTTTCTGACATGCATTTCCACAGGCTTCTTGCACTCTCCTGGCTATGATTGCGACTTTACCACTTGTACAGCTTTTTTTCTTCCACGTTCTTCTCATTAAAAAGGTCTGTGTGCTTTATATCCTGTTTTTTCTCGTTTATTACCTTCTTGTGTTTGCACTAGCTTAATATACTGCATAAAATTGTGGACTTATACTTCATCAAACAAACATTTGTGTATTAATATAGGCACCAAGGTAACTTTCAATTTTCCATTTGTCTAATCTTGGGCCCTTATTTAAGGCCCAATTTTCGTTATCATTTGGCATGGCCAGCTAGTTTTATGTACTGCTTGAATTGTATGCTAATACGAGCCACCAAGTTACATCTCCTATCAGCACATGTGGGGTGTGGCAAACGATGAAGCTGATAGTCTTGCGAAAGATGGATTGACGGAGCCAATTCTCGAGCTGAGAATGGGGCCATTTTGGCACCTTTTTGAGCTGCGGTCCTACATTTTTTATGTCTATATTACTAGAAAAGGATTGTGGACTAATACTTCATGAAATGGGCTCCAAGTTAACTTTCGACTTTTCTATTTGTCTAATCTCGGGGTACCATTATTTAAGGCCCGATGTTCGTTATAATTTGGCTAGTTTTATGTACTGCTTGAATTGTATGCTAATACGGGCCACCAAGTTACCTCTCCTATCAGCACACGTGGGGCGCGGCAAATGATGAAGCTGATATTCTTGCGAAATATGGAGTGACGTAGCCAATTCTGGAACTGAAAATGTGACCATTTTGCATCCTTCTGGGCTGCGGTCATAACTTTTTATGTCCATATTATCAGAAAGGGTTTTCCACTCAATATTTGTATGGAGATCACTAAAGATATCTTAATTTTGGAAATGCATAATGTGCCCAACCTGTGGGATGCCATACCTCTCTCTTGTAATGCTTCTTAATTTTAAATACCATCTTTGGCCTTCTATTTAAAAAACAAAAAGAAGTCAAGTTATGCCTTATTCCCCATCATTCTAATCTTTGGATAAACTTCTCTGTTTGAGGCCTGAGTTGTTATCATTCAGAATGTTTCATCTGATTTAAAGTTTAACATTTCAAAAAACAAAAATGTTTCAGATGATTTTTGTCAAAAACACAAGCGAGTTGTCTTATCTAGCTCAATCTACCTTGCTTGCTATTATCATTCCAATTTTTGTGTCTTGATTCTATGTGGCGCTCGTTCCGACTTACTTTCCTGATTTTGTTAAGTGACTCCTATTTTGACTTGGTTAATAATGAGTGATTTTGGGATTCGAAGCTGGTTACTGTGACATAGATAGCACACTCCTGTTCAAATTCCATCTGTTTTCTTCTCTGGTTAACTTTGTATCCACATGTATTGCAAGTTCTTTGTCTTTATTCTTAACCTGACTTAGACAACTGGACTCAGCTGTGCCATAGGAGACTTGTACTTGTGATCTTACAAACTTGTATCTAACTGTGGATTCGGCTGTAACGGTAACAGGGCATCAGTACATATGATTACATTGTAGCACTGAGGGAGCAAGAGCAACAATGCGTTGAACCAGGACAGAGTCCTCAGATGTCTCCAGCTGCCAGCTCTCTTACCGGAATGAGCAGCGCTAGCTCATTTGGCAATTTTCACAGTGGCGCTTGGTGCACTCCTCCACGCTTATTCGTTGAAGATCAGGTATATGGCCCTAACATGCCTGCATTTCCTCCTATGAAGTGTGAGAGACTACCACGAAGCATCAAAGTTATGGACATACCATATGCTTTCAACAACAATTATCATTACTTTGAATGCTCTTAGAATTTGTCTCTTTGTGGTAAGAAAGCTTAGGAAGTTTAGAATTCTTTTTATGCTTTTGATGGCAAGTAAGGAAGCTTGGTATTCTTGTGATGCGGTTATTATACCAACATTTGAAAATGTGTGCTTGAAAATTCACTTGAGGGCACATCCAATACACTTGCAATAGTAAGCCAAGAACAATGTTATGTGACTGGCATATGTGTTTTTTATCATTTAGATGACTTTCCTGAAAATATGAGATTTGCTGGGCAAACTCGTATATTTTGTAAGAGGAAGAAACTTTTCGTAACTGTTGACATGTAATGAAACTGTATTTGGATAGAAGTGTTAGACCGATGCTTGGGCCTTGAGTGTTTTGTAAATGTTTCATCTCTGTCCCAACAGTTTGATGTGATTCCTTCCGATGCTGGATTACCCATGACCTCTTCCCGCAAAAAGGGGATGATGGTAACTGAAGAACCGTTCACCAAGAAACGTAATCCGGCTCCCGTAAAGATCAGCCCTTGGACTCTTGCCCGCCTTGACGCAGAGCAAGTCTCAAAAGCAGCTGCCCAAGCAAGGAAGAGGTCAAAAATACTCCAACCGGTGGCCAGACGTGATGCCCTAGAGACCGACAGCAGTTTGGGCAGCAGCAGTGGCCGGATGGCTTTTCGTGTAGACAACAACAACAAGAAACGCCCCAACAAGAAGGCCAACAGCAGGCTGCCTCTGGACCACCAGTTGGTCATGAAAGCCCCTTCTAAAAGTGATTATAGTGGCCACAGCAATGATGGAGAGACATCGAACAGCTTGGCGCCTCTACAAATGGAAGCAAGAAGCGCATTTCGAACAAGTCGTGCCATGTCTTCAGCTGCTACTGGTGCTGTGGTGGCTTCATCGCCGGAAAGCAGCCTGGATTCACCTGATCTCCATCCTTTTAGGGTTTCGTCTTCTGGTGCTGATGATACGACACAGGGTGGTCTTTCAGGTGCTGCTGCTGCTGCTTCTCAGGGGGGTAGCATAAGATTTTCAAGGTCGACAAGTGATGGCTATGAAGCCTCTGGGGGTGAAGATAGCGACCGGGTTGTGCCCCCCAGAGTGCACCAAAGATCTTCAAACTGGAGCAGCTTACTCTTTGGTTCTTCCTCTGTTGGCTATGGAGACGGGAGCATGATGGATGCCGCATTGCAGATGCAGAAGCATAACAGGGTCGGTCGTTCTAGGCCGACATCTTCATCGGGTTTAGGAAATGGTACAAAGGGTTTGGATGAGCAGTTGTAGCTCTGTTGATGAACTATTCGATTTTTTTGTGGCTCTCTCATTCTCACTTGCTCTCTCCTTTTCGATTTGGGAGGATGCTTTGGGGTTTGTTAATTCCTTGAGCCATGCGTGGGGAGAGGGTTTTCCCATTTTAGGGAATTGGAGAGCTCTTTCTGTTGTGGATTCTCTTTCGACTTCCCTGTGGTGATGGAAAGGAAGAATGGTGTGGCTTTTGAATGAGTGCGGAGAGGGAATTTGAAATGGAATGATCACCCCTTGTACTTGTTCATTGTCACTTTATTGGTATGGGGTTTGATTTTCACCACTATGGTTGGTTCCTTAACTTACCATCTTCCTTTTCTGGCCTTGTATTTACTTGGTTGCTGATTATCTATGAAGCAGTCTAAATTTCTGTTGTTGTAGACTAGTTGGCCTTGTATTACTTGGTTCCTGATTATCTGGTATGCACTTTAAAATTCTGTTTGTTACTTGTAGACCAAGGGTATTATACCAGATTCTAATGGAGTAGTAGTGTATGGTGTTCCGTAGTCCAAAGGCCATGCATCACCCATTCCTGTTGATGGATGGTGGAAATTGATCCTTCTAAGGGAACACATTTAAGCTATACTGATCTTAGTGGAGAACCTTTTGGAGTACCAAATATCATACACCTTTGGATTATGGTAAACTTATTTGTTTATTAGGAGAGAGCAAACTGATTGTAATTTTTGAACTGGGAAGAAAACAGATGCTCTATCATTATATGCATGCTCCAAAGGGTCTTTTTGGGGATAAGGAAATGATACAAGATTAACATAACCAAAGCACAGACAAAGGAAAATCTTCTTTGCAATGAGGAGTATTTTTCTTCATACTTGTGAAATAGAAGAAAACAAAACTCCAATGGCATTGATGATTGCTTTTCCGTCAGCAGGTCACCAAATGATGTTTATTTTTTTCTGATGTTTTGTTTTTTGTGTTCTTGTAGACAAAAAAATCTCCATATCGAACCAGCTTCCCCTTGTTGGGGCACCTCAATTTTCAGGCAAAAGCTCCATGAGAGAGAGAGAGAGAGAGAGAGAGAGAGAGAGATGCAACGAATCTGAATTTACAGATGATCACAACTAGACAAGGGAGTTGTATAATCAGCAATAGAAGATGGGCTCAAACCCGCCATGAATTATACTTCCTCCCCTTCTTCTAAGAGCTTGGACCTCGCACCATCATCATCATCCAATATTCTCATTTGAAACTGATAAATCCTCTGGTTCTCAGAGAGAGAAATAGACTTGCAGCTCTTATAGAATACGCACCACATCACCAGATCAAGCATTGTGATAATGGAGTATATATAGATGAGAAGTGGCCCCTCCCACAGAGCATTCATCTCAAAATAATAATAAGAAGAAGCCGAGAAATAATAAGAAGCTCCGACCACCCTGTACTGAAACAGGGCCTCAACTCCGGCCAAGCTGAGATTAGTGCACAAAGTGATTAAAAGAGCGGTTGCCGTTCTCCCCTGTATCAAGATATAGGCCTTCAAAATGGCGAGAAATGCACTGAAATTCTCTAAACCGCTCACCACCGTGGCCAAGTTGCAGACCACAATAGTGTTGGTGAGGATTATGGAGTAAAGGATAGCGGCGGCGACTGAAAGGAAGTGAGAGCAATTGGGGGGCAGGGAGGAGAAGTCAAGAATATCTAGAGAGAGGATAGAGATGGAGAGGAGGGAGAAGAGGGTGGCGTTGACCGTGAGGATGAAGAGAGAGGTGGAGAGGTGGGTGATGAGGAGCCGGGTCCATATGGAGAGGAGGGAGCTGGTGCTTCGTTTGGAGACAGAGAAAGTGGTTCGGAAGAGGTAGGCCTTTGCGAGGAGGAGGAAGGAGAGAGAGAAGGGGAGAGAGAGGAGAGAGGAAGAGAGCGTTTGAGAGAGCTTGAGCTGGATGAGAGAGGCCAGGCGTGTTTCTGGAAGGCCGGTAGCAAGGGAGAGGGAGCGGATGCGAGACAGAATGGCAGGGAGAATAGAGAATGAGAGAGTGTTAGAAAGGAGGATTGAGGCCGAGGCCGGGAGTGCAAGGATGGCTGCCACACACGCAATGGACGAGTAGTTTTGCAGGAACGTGTAGACCGATCGCCTCATCACTCTTCTGATGCCTACCGCTTCTTCCATGGCCTCCTCTCTTGCTGCCATTGTATAGAGAGAGAGATAACCTGACCTTCTCAGTTTCCTCTATTTTAGAGGGGGGAAGGAGAGGTGGGTGCAGAGAGAGAGAGAGAGGAAGGGAGAGAGAATATTTAAGTTGCAAAGACTAGAGGTAGAGAGAGAAAGTTTAAGGGAGAGAGAGGTAGAGAGAGAAAGTTTAAGGTGCAAAGGCTAGGCTTCTTGGCCCTATGAGTATGGTGGGAGTAGGGAGAAAAAAAACAACTACCAACAACTAACATATGAGATATATGGTGGAGCCCTTAAAGCTTTCACAATAAGAAATCCCTCCTTCAACCATGGGTTGATAGGAATCAATAAACATATGCAATAGCCATAATTATCTTTTGACGAATATAATTAGTCGGGTGAAGATCCCCCCGTGAATGTCCAATTGAGTGCGGTACTTTTGGATATGAATGAACAAATGGGTATATAATCCTATAAACATCGAATATATACATGTCAAAATATTAATCTTAGAATTGGCTTCGTTGAGGCATTGAATATTTCTATAATAATTTTGATAAAATTTAAGTATTTTAGTTTTTAAAGTTTTGAAGTATATCAACGTGCACAAAAGCGATGGTCACATGACTATATATTACACGAGGAAGAGTATGTAAGCAGACAATTTGCTTTGAATATAAAGCAATCACAGTCACATCAGATTTTAAATTTTTAAATTTGGTGGTTGTGAATATGTCATTGAATAGACTTCTAGTTCAAATTCTTTTTTCTTTTTTTGGACTTTATCGCATATCCCAAGCCATTCAATTTAATATTTAATGGCTAGTAGCAATTAACCTCCTTGTATCAAAGATAAATGGTATTATTGTACACACTCCCATTACATAAGGTGTCACCAACGATCAATAGGGTACGTTAAGGAAAGAATATATATAGCGTCAGAGATTCATATGAGAGAGGAAATCGGAGGGTACAGTGTCTCGTATATGCCAAATAATATTGGGGATTAACATAAGAGAGAAAGTAATATGAGAATTCATATCAGAGAGAAAAAAATAGTAGAGAATCATCATCAAAACTTTTTCCCAACTATTTGAGATCGGTTATACAGAAAAACGAGTTGAGAATAATGAGAGCAAAAGACCAATATAAGATGGTAAGTAAAATCTAGGATAAAATTTAAGAGAGAAAAAGAATAGTATGAGGATTGAGAGGAGAGAGAAAAAAGAGCAAGGCATTCTAGTGAGAGAGGAATGTCAAGTATAAGCAAAGTAAGAATGATGAATAATAATGGAGTTGGTCGGTAGGGTTGCCTAATCCCCAACGCCTTCCAATGTCATTGAGGAGCGTTGTAGTTGGGAAGGATCATTTTGGCTTTTGGGTAAGCCGACAATTTTTGTTTGGTGCTTACATAGTAGAGTAGAGAGAGAGAGACGAAAGAAATAGGCAGCATATTAATTTAATTAAATCCCTAGATGCATGTAATTTACTGAGAGAAAGAGAGAGATTGAGCAGAAATAATCGAAAGCTAACCACCAGTTCACGGAGGATGTGGCTCCAATATATAATAAAAAAAAAAGACTACCTCTAAATTGATTTTTTATTAGCAAATTATAGTGGCTGAGAAAATTTATTATCAATTATAATTATAAAATTTAAAGCTTAAAAACTAGTTTAGATGGAGAAAATTTATAAACACTTGAAAGTATTGAAAATTGATAGATCAAATACTGCATGTATATTTATTTCCTAGACTTGAAATCCATTTTTTTTTTTTAATGGCTATGCATCTTGAAGTGAGATTATAGATTTGAGAGTTTTATTTACATTGAAACAACATCTTCTAGTGAATTTTTGAGACGCGATTGTTTAGGACCACAACCTTACATTAACTCTTTTTTTTTTTCTGTATTTAAACAGGGAGACAGAGAGTGCGAGATTTAAAAGAAAAAGGTTGTTAAGGGGTTTGTACTTGAGAGAGACATAGAAACCAAAAGTTGTTAGGGGGTTATTGTTGCAAAGTAATTGGACAATATTAAAAAATAAATGGAATCGAAGAGGATGGGAATTCCTTATGTGGATATATGTTGAGTCACATCGAGAGCTATATATTTTAATCATTCATGGATGGAGAATATATGAATCAGGAGTGCTCGACTATGAGAGAAGAAAAAGGTTGGGAATAAACATCAGCTTTTAGAGAGAGAGAGAGAAGCAACAGAAGAGGGGGAATAAAATAGAAGCATTGAGAGAGAGAAGTGAATAAAATAGCAGCATTGAGTTGAGAGAAGGAAAGAGAACAAAGCACAAGCACGGAAGGATGATTTGAAAGAAGAAAGAGATGGAGATGATCTCTAGAGAGAAATGAGAGATGATTTCGAGGAGAGAGATGGAGATGATATCAAGAGAGAAATGAGAGATGAATTCGAGGAGAAAGATGGAGAAGGGGGAGAGATGGTTTGACTTTGAAGCAAGGATGGCCGGGACCCAACTTGGATTCGGGAGCCAAGATTTAGACCCATTTAGTTTCTTTCGGGTTTGAGTCCGAGCTCAACTAAGTGGGTTATTTTTTGAATCTTAATATATTTAATTATTTAAATATTATAACATTTTAGTGGGGTGGATCCTATTGAATCCGGATCTCCCATTTGCCACCTGATTTCAAAAGGCAAAGGGGATGATTTGATAGAATTTCAAGAGAAAAAAAGGGCCAAAAAGAGAGAGAGAGAGAGAGAGAGAGAGAGTATTACG